>CM055268.1:54649754-54691766 GCA_029237695.1 Conchocele bisecta
GAATTTGCTATGGCATTTTCAGATTGCTTGTATGTTTGTGCACAATAGTGCGTACGTGTACGAGATCTCTAGACGGGGCCTATATGCTAATGCCATATCGATGGTCTAGTAACATAAGGTCGTAAGTGCTATGCTTTAGCATAGCAGTTACGACCTTATGTTACTAGACCATCGATATGCGTACAGATATCGTATATACGTACGAATATCGTATATTTGTATAATATTCGCATAGTATGTTTGTATAATGTAAACGAACGGTATACTATTGTGTAGTCCTAGGGTTATTTGTAGTATGCTCTGTTTCCACTTGCAAGTTGGAGATACAGGATTAAAATGGAAAACAGAAGTTGATAAGAAACTTTTAATAAAGCTATTCCAGTTATATATATAAGAAAATACAAGAAAATACACCTGTCTTGTCAGTACATTATCAGTACAGTAGTATATAGGGTATGAGTTCGTTACCACGACTAAGCGGAGACGAATTAGAGCGCGTTTAGGTGACCACCACTACAGACATGGGTCATACTTTATATGGGGGTCAATACAAAAAATATGTATCCCCACCGTCAATTGGGAATTTAATTCGGTGGAATCCCATTTTAGATTTTTTTGAGTCCAAAAAATTCTAAAATGTGATTAAAAGATTTTGTAACAATTAGCCGAAACCATTACGAATTTTATATCACTTATAAAAATCCGTCATGTTGAACAAACATAACATCTCTTTATAATTAATAATAATTCCCAAGATTGGGAAAGTATATTTACTAGTATATAGAAAAAACATTATGACTGTTGCCATAAAAAATATGAGACGGATGCCGAGGAAACCGAATGTATCTCACAAACTGATTAGTGAGGTAGCGATTTCCCCAGCCCAAAGAGTACAAACACCTCCTAATAAAAATGAGATAAAACCTATTTCACGTGGATCCGCAAAACTTCGTGAATTAAGATCAGAGGCCATCAAATTGGGAATAACATTCCCTCAAAATGTGCGGTGTGACTAAAATTATAAATGAGACAAAAAATGCGGAATTGATGAAAAGACTTGCGTATGTGTACAAATCACGAAAATCGGATGCTGGGGTAGAATAAGAAAATTACATTTTGATAATTTAACCCCGCCCACACTATACAAAAAAATCCAAATCGTTAGCCGATGAGGCGGTATTGAGTCTGAAAGGTAAAACTATTGTGGTACCCCAAAAAACGAGCCCCTAGAACCGAGTTGTTAATGAAAGTAATAGACGAAGGTGAAGATATTCTGGACGATTACACACGGGCGGAGAGTAAAATAGCGAAAGGACGTCGCACAGTAACTATTAGCCTAAAACGGCGCACCCAAGAAAATATAATTGAACGAATAATGGCAGAGATCGCTCCAATGCTAATTGGGAGCTTCTACATACGTTATTTATTTTAATAAATATTGGCTCACATCGAGCAGACCGACAAACGGGATAGACCGGAAACGATAATATTTCATAAACAACTGCGCGGGAGCCCCTGGTTGAGAGAATATGAGGACGCGAGTGAATGGGTTGCAGAACAGGAGGAAACTAGAATGAACATCGATAAAATAGACCGTCCAAGCACAAAATGGACATTTGTTAGGTGGTCCGGCGTTACGATTAAATTAATTCTTTCATCTGCCGCAGACGATGCGGGTATGAGATCCTCGAAAGTGGCGGGTGGACCGCTTCCTGAATGGTTGCGATATCGGAAGGGGATAAAACCGTTGGATAAATTTAACGACGAGCCTTGTCTGTTTAGATGTATCGTTCTTCACATGACTGATCTGCGAGCAGACCGCTGTCTCACAAAAACACAAGATTTGGTCCACGAATATATCCTTGTCTGTAAAAGTAAGGGGTGAAAAAACCAGCCGGCCCTATAATACTTGACGATATAAAAAAGTGGAGGAATGTTTTAAACTCGGAATTGAAGTGTATGAACCAGTCGAAGAGGGTACATGGTATTTAAGAAAAGTTGCGGCGCATTACGAAGAAATTGGTACGAATAAAATGAAAATCGGTATTTATAACAATCACGCCTTCTTGATTACCGAAATGGACAAGGTTACCAACACCCTCTGCTGCTACAGGTGCAACCAGCGATTCACGCAATCCAATAGTTTAAAACGACACGCGCTTACCTGCATGCGAGGAGAGACGAAGCTCACGTGCAAAGGTGCTCAGATCGATAGACCCACATCCGCCTACGAAAAGGCATTTTACTTCAGATCTTACACGAGCGCGAAGGCGACAAGTTGGATAAAAACATTCGAAGGGGAGGGTAAACCCCATATACACACTGCCCACTGCGGGAACGGTGGTGAGAGGTTGGTAGGTGGAGAGCCAGTCGATGGATTTTGTGAGGAAATTAACACGGTTTATCAATTTCATGGATGTTATTGTCACGGATGCCCTATGTGTTTCGTGAGGCTTGTTAAGAGGTCTAGAGCGGTATGGGCGACCAGAATTATTGCAGCCGTAGCCGCAGCAGCAGGGGCCCCCACAACAGTACCCTCATGGGATGAAATGTTGGATTTTATAGCCGCAGACACGGTGGGTTTGATTCGCGACTCTGACGACCCTGGAGACACTGGAGACCCCAAGCCAGTCACACAAAAAGAGGAGCCCCCCATAACGATTGCAGCAGCAGCAGCAGCCCCCATAACGGATGAAATGTGGGATTGGATAGCCGCCGATACGGTGGGTTTGATTCGCGACTCTGACGACCCTGGAGACCCTGGAGACCCCAAGCCAGTCATACAAAAAGAGGAGCCCCCCATAACGTTTGCAGCCGCAGCAGCAGCCACCATAACGGATGAAATGTTGCATTGAATGGCCGCCGAGGTTGCCATCGACCCCCCTACCAAAGGTAGCGTTATTGACCAACCCAGGGATCCAGGGGTCGAGAGGGCGATCAAGAGTAGGAGATCGCGGATAAAGAAAATAATAAGAAAAACTTGCGAGAGAGACTCTGCGATTGCGAAGAAGTTTACATTAGTTACTATTTGGGAGTGCGATTATGAAGACTGGTGGGAGAAAATACCATCCTCTCCGACAGCCATGTATCCTTACCAGATTGTATGCGATTTTGAAGCGTACTTGTCGAAATCCAACGAAGGTGGGCCAACTTCTGTTGGGAGTCGGAGTAAAAAAGGTAATCTCGAATTTGTAAGCGAGCATGTGCCAATAAGCGTGAGTATCGGCGATATTTATGTACCGGAATAACTCACATATGTGAAACGGCTGCGGTCGTTGCGGGATGAAAGGGCCGCTCGCTTGGAGGCTGCATCGGCTTGCAGTGAGGCTCTCCGCACCCAAATCAGTCGGATCCGCGAAACAATCTCGATGGTTCAGCATGAGGAGACGACACTCGGTGAGCGTATTCGCACTCTGTTCAGAGAGCTGGGTGTCACAATAGTAAGCATCCTCGCAGCTGTCGGCATGACTATATCAACCATAGTTCTAGCTATCGAGCTGCTTTTAGGCGGTGCGCGAGTAGTACGATCACCACGAGGGCGACGACGAGCCCTAATTTCTCCTCCTCGTGGGTTGTAGTTCCCGGTCCTGTTCCAATTCTTCCAATCGCTATTGGATTGGGTGAACTGGTGGAACTTGAAGGTGCATCCAATTCTTCCAATCGCGATTGGATTGGGGGTTTTATGAAATCGGTTCCACTTACAACTCCGCTCCCGAGCATGTTGAGGGTGCGCTTGATGATATCCGTGTTCACGTTACCGTTGTGGCCGATTTTTTTATTGGCGGTGGCGATTACAATCTGATTATTGTAACCGTCAACCGGGTCGTCTCGTTGTATCATATTGCTCGGCGCCATATAAAGACCTATTCCAAATACATAGTCTACTGGGGTGCTGGCATTCTGCAAAACGTCTTGATACCGCTTGATCGCATCCGGGAGGTCCACCGGTTTGTTTATTGCGTCCTCGACATTGTAAAATAACTGTTTTTGCGCGTCAAACGCCTTCCCGTCTCCTAGTATAGAACTGCGCGCTTGCGCCTGTGCGCCGAGAATGGCCCAGACGTATGTGCGAAGGAATCGTTGAGGCGGGTAACCCCAGCCATGATGAACCCCTTCCCCCTGTCCAAAATGAAAGTCACCCAGCCGATCTCGACGTGTCTCGATCTCGATCTTAACGGTGTCTGGCAGACAATCCTTTTGCGGAATGTTTTAATCGGCCATCCAACCCCAATAATATTGGAGGAATTGGTAGATTGGCATCAACAGTGTTGACGGCCAACTTCTCCACAAAATAACACTTGCTCGATAGCGCAATGGCACGATCTCCGTGAAATTCTACCTTGAGAAGCCCGGGCTCTCGGTCACTCCATTTATCCCACGATAGACAATTTTTCTTATCTTTCTCATACTCATCGCGCAGATGGGGTTTTACCATACTATCGAAACTACCGTATTTCTCATTTCCTTGAGGAGGTTTCGCGAGGTTTCGGTGAATGTTTTAAACTCGGAATTGAAGTGTATGAACCAGTCGAAGAGGGTACATGGTATTTAAGAAAAGTTGCGGCGCATTACGAAGAAATTGGTACGAATAAAATGAAAATCGGTATTTATAACAATCACGCCTTCTTGATTACCGAAATGGACAAGGTTACCAACACCCTCTGCTGCTACAGGTGCAACCAGCGATTCACGCAATCCAATAGTTTAAAACGACACGCGCTTACCTGCATGCGAGGAGAGACGAAGCTCACGTGCAAAGGTGCTCAGATCGATAGACCCACATCCGCCTACGAAAAGGCATTTTACCCCAGATCTTACACGAGCGCGAAGGCGACAAGTTGGATAAAAACATTCGAAGGGGAGGGTAAACCCCATATACACACTGCCCACTGCGGGAACGGTGGTGAGAGGTTGGTGGGTGGAGAGCCAGTCGATGGATTTTGTGAGGAAATTAACACGGTTTATCAATTTCATGGATGTTATTGTCACGGATGCCCTATGTGTTTCGTGAGGCTTGTTAAGAGGTCTAGAGCGGTATGGGCGACCAGAATTATTGCAGCCGTAGCCGCAGCAGCAGGGGCCCCCACAACAGTACCCTCATGGGATGAAATGTTGGATTTTATAGCCGCAGACACGGTGGGTTTGATTCGCGACTCTGAGGACCCTGGAGACACTGGAGACCCCAAGCCAGTCACACAAAAAGAGGAGCCCCCCATAACGATTGCAGCAGCGAGCAGCCCCCATAACGGATGAAATGTAGGATTGGATAGCCGCCGATACGGTGGGTTTGATTCGCGACTCTGACGACACTGGAGACCCTGGAGACCCCAAGCCAGTCATACAAAAAGAGGAGCCCCCCATAACGTTTGCAGCCGCAGCAGCAGCCACCATAACGGATGAAATGTTGCATTGAATGGCCGCCGAGGTTGCCATCGACCCCCCTACCAAAGGTAGCGTTATTGACCAACCCAGGGATCCAGGGGTCGAGAGGGCGATCAAGAGTAGGAGATCGCGGATAAAGAAAATAATAAGAAAAACTTGCGAGAGAGACTCTGCGATTGCGAAGAAGTTTACATTAGTTACTATTTGGGTTGGGAGTGCGATTATGAAGACTGGTGGGAGAAAATACCATCCTCTCCGACAGCCATGTATCCTTACCAGATTGTATGCGATTTTGAAGCGTACTTGTCGAAATCCAACGAAGGTGGGCCAACTTCTGTTGGGAGTCGGAGTAAAAAAGGTAATCTCGAATTTGTAAACGAGCATGTGCCCATAAGCGAGAGTATCGGCGATAATTTATGTACCGGAATAACTCACATATGTGAAACAGATCCGGCCAAATTAGTTGCTCTATTTATGGAAAACATACAGGAAAGGGGTAAGGCGATTCGAGAAGCGGTTGGTAAACTGTATCTTCCGACCTGTATATATAGACTTCCCACTACCCAACAACGCGAGATCAACCGATGGATAGATAAAGTCCCAGTAATTGGGTTCAACTCTAGTCGATACGATCTTAATTTGATAAAAAACATTTCGTCGGGCTGTTGACCGATACGACATCGAAAGTTCTCGTGGGTAAGAAAGTAAACACGACAATATTCCTATTTACCCCCGAATTCCGATTTCTCAATGTAAAATTATATCTCAGTCCAGAGACGTCCTACGACAAATGGATAAAAGCGTACGGTTGCGAGGGGCAAAAGTCTTTCTTTCCATACGAGTGGTTTGATTCTATCGAGAAACTGGATTACGAAGGGTTGCCCGGAATAAAGTATTGGGACAACCAACTCAATCCAAATGGGAAAATAACCGCGAAGGAATTGGCCGCATGCAATGAGATTTACACCGATAAAAATATGAAAACGTTCAGAGAGTAGTTGCGATACTACAATGATTTAGACGTGGCCCCGTTTATTGAGGCGATCGATAAGATGTCAAGTTTTTACAAGACGAGAGGTGTTGACATGTTTAAAGATGCGGTCACATTGCCAGGGGTGGCACTACAGTACCTTCTTAGGGGGACAACACGTAAACTCGTATCAAACTAAACAAAGCAGAGCGGCTGCGGCCAGGTGCCCCCCGCTGTTTGCCCCTAAGGCTGAGACGTACGAAATATTGAAAGCCGCTCTGGTTGGTGGGCCGTAAATCGTATTCTCTCGCCACGCGGAAGTGGGGGTCACAAAAATTAGGCCAACACCACCAACGGGGGTGGAATTGGATGGGGGAGGTAACAAATATGATGCGGCCTATCGTGATGATCTCCACACACAAATAAATCAGATCAGTACCAAAAAAATTAAACCAACACCAGAAGGGATTTTGAAAAATGCCATGGGCGACACATCAACCGTACTCTCTCTCCACGCGAGACCAACACCAAAAGGGATGTTGAAAACTGTCATGGGTGGTGGACCGCCAATCATATTCTCTCGCCGCGCTGGGCCAACACCATCGGGATGTTGAAAATTGCCATGGGCGACACATCAACCAACTTCTCTCGCCACGTGAGACCAACACCAGAAGGGATGTTGAAAACCGCCATAATAGGCCTCGACGCCAACGCGCTGCATCTATCTACATTAAATAAAGAGATGCCTTGTGGTGAGGAAGATATACACCATAATGAGGAACCCCACGACCCCCAAGGAATATCATGTTTTACCAGAAAAGTTTTATCCGGGAGATGGTTCGGATTTGCCGAGGTGGATATAGAAGTTCCTCCAACATCGTTGGAGTTGAAAGATACATTTTCGGAGATATCTATTATTAACCGAGTAGTCGAGGAGGGAGAAGTACCCGATTACATGCTAAAATATTTAGACGACTCGGGAAGAAAACGCGGTAGAAACTAGTAGGTGTGCTGTCCGCCCAAAAAGTATTGTTGTACTCACCACTTCTAAAGTGGTATTTGGAACACGGCTTAAAAATCACTGGGGTCCACCGGAGTATCACTTATGAGCCGGGTACGCCGTTTATATGGTTTGTTAAGCAAGTTACTGACGCGCGGAGAACCTGTGACGAGGACGTGAGTAAAGCCCCTATTGCCGGCATAATGAAATTGTTAGGGAACTCGTGCTGCGGTAAAATGATAGAGTCTCCTGAGGGATACCTGAATACGACATATACGAAGGACGAGAAATGTGTGGACAAGGCATTAAGATCTGCAGACTTCCACGATCTGGAGGAGATTGGCGATGCGTACGAGATATCTTCTAGAAAAGTTAATGCGGTTATGACTAGACCATTCCATTGCGGGATAGCCGTGTACCAACTGGCCAAGCTGAGGATGTTGGAATTATATTACGATTACTTATACAAGTATGTGAACAGAACAGATTTTCAATTAATACAAATGGATACGGACAGTCTATACATGGCAGTAAGCGCGAAACCTCCTCAAGGAAATGAGAAATACGGTAGTTTCGATAGTATGGTAAAACCCCATCTGCGCGATGAGTATGAGAAAGATAAGAAAAATTGTCTATCGTGGGATAAATGGAGTGACCGAGAGCCCGGGCTTCTCAAGGTAGAATTTCACGGAGATCGTGCCATTGCGCTATCGAGCAAGTGTTATTTTGTGGAGAAGTTGGCCGTCAACACTGTTGATGCCAATCTACCAATTCCTCCAATATTATTGGGGTTTGATGGCCGATTAAAAACATTCCGCAAAAAGGATTGTCTGCCAGACACCGTTAAGATCGAGATCGAGACACGTCGAGATCGGCTGGGTGAATTTCATTTTGGATAGGGGGGGAAAGGGGTTTCATCATGGCTGGGGTAACCCGCCTCAACGACCTCCTTCCGCACATTACGGTCTGGGCCATTCTCGGCGCACAGGCGCAAGCGCGCAGTTCTATACTAGGAGACGGGAAGGCGTTTGACGCGCAAAAACAGTTATTTTACAATGTCGAGGACGCAATAAACAAACCGGTGGACCTCCCGGATGCGATCAAGCGGTATCAAGACGTTTTGCAGAATGCCAGCACCCCAGTAGACTATGTATTTGGAATAGGTCTTTATATGGCGCCGAGCAATATGATACAACGAGACGACCCGGTTGACGGTTACAATAATCAGATTGTAATCGCCACCGCCAATAAAAAAATCGGCCACAACGGTAACGTGAACACGGATATCATTAAACGCACCCTCAACATGCTCGGGAGCGGAGTTGTAAGTGGAACCGATTTCATAAAACCCCCAATCCAATCGCGATTGGAAGAATTGGATGCACCTTCAAGTTCCACCAGTTCACCCAATCCAATAGCGATTGGAAGAATTGGAACAGGAGCGGGAACTACAACCCACGAGGAGGAGAAATTAGGGCTCGTCGTCGCCCTCGTGGTGATCGTACTACTCGCGCACCGCCTAAAAGCAGCTCGATAGCTAGAACTATGGTTGATATAGTCATGCCGACAGCTGCGAGGATGCTTACTATTGTGACGCCCAGCTCTCTGAACAGAGTGCGAATACACTCACCGAGTGTCGTCTCCTCATGCAGAACCATCGAGATTGTTTCGCGGATCCGACTGATTTGGGTGCGGAGAGCCTCACTGCAAGCCGATGCAGCCTCCAAGCGAGCGGCCCTTTCATCCCGCAACGACCGCAGCCGTTCGGTGATCCGCTCGGTAGATTCTCCATCGCCACGGGCTTCCCCAAGTTTTCTGTCTTCTAGCGCGATATGTTCATCCAGCGCCGTGAGTTTGGAGAGGTTAAGGACCAGTTCGCCCCGGACCGTTTATAGAGCCCTATCGAGTCCCGGAGTTCGCGAAGAGGTAACGGGGCGTCATCCATCTTGCTAAGTATTCCATCTATCTCACTTTCGCTGAGCTCCATTGTGCGAATAACGTCGGTGGCTACTCGAGGGACCTCGCTCAGATCGACAGTTTCTATCGCGGCGGCCGTCTTCGCCATCGTTTCGTCGGTAGACTGTAGGGTCGCTACAGCGCGCGGGCCGGCATAATTGTTTTACCACGCTTCCAATCTACGAATCCTAGTTCATCCCTTACCATTTGGCCACCGCCCCGGTTTCCGTCAATGGTGCTCAGCGATAGGGGTTTTCCGGTCCTCATGTTGACGATCGGGATATTTGATGCTTTTAGTCGCAACCTACCATACCGATCCAATTCGAACTTGGAGTAGTCGCGGCCGACAGATGGGACCGTACCTTCTTCTGCCAAACTGTTGTAGTAGTCGTCTACTGTTGACTTGACTAATTCCTGGCTTAGACTAATGGTGTTGGTAGCGCCACCTATTTCCCCCAATTCTTCCAATCGCGATTTGATTGGAACTGGAGTCTCTATGAAGGGCGTTTCGTTATCGTTATCGATGTCATCATCGATGCCATCATCATCGAGGTAATCGTCTCGGCCGAATTCGTCCATGCCAATATCGTAACCAGCCATCTTTAAAGATGTATTAAAGAAAAACCATACGGGTTGGGTTTAATAGAGTATTTAGTTTCAATAATGTCTTCGAGTCAATACGGTCGCAAACTCAATCCATACCGCAGACTGCGTGAGCCCCGTGGGGCGAAAGGCGTGAGACAGAGCGTCGTTATTACGAACAACCCATCGACGATCGACCAGAACCAGCTGCTCTTAGTCCGCTTCCCCAACCTCGGAGCTAGCGACGTCATTGTGCCGGGGACTGTTCGCCTCGCTTTCACTATTTCGCTGACGTCGACAGAAGCGGACCGAACCGTCGTTCAGAACCTGTGTCGCGCTATCGTCAATAAGACCATGATAAAGATTTCTGGTAATGAGGTGATGTCGATCGACGACAGCAACGTCTACCATTGTTACCAGGACCTGTGGAAGACGGCGCAAGAGCGCGAAAATGCGGGTATTGACACCAGCAAAAATAAGAACGTTACCAGACTTAGAATCGGGGCTGATAACAAGGCAGACAACGTCGCGAGCGACAACGCGATCGCGGCCGCTTACGGAAACCACTTCTACATCCCGCTCGACTTTGAGTTGCTGGAGAGTCACATGCCCTACTATCAGAGTGCTTTGGCGGACCGCCTCGAATACGAACTAACGTTCAACGGCTACGGCCGAGCTATCATAGCCACTGACATGGCATCGACGTATACGATCGACAATGTGTCGCTGGAGTACGGCATGGTCACGATGCCCGAACTCGCGCGATTAATCAGAACCCGGTACACCGGGCACGTTGCCATACTTTACGACCGAGTTCTTCGCCACCGCAAGATGACGAAAGACAAAAGCGACACATTGTGGAATATTAATGTCAACGTACCCGCCCGCTCGTTGAAAGGTATACTGATGCTGTTCGAGGAGGGTCGGTTCGCGCTCGGGGTTAGAAAAACCGACAAATTCTATAACCCCAAAATCACAAAGGTAGAGGTGACGATCGAGGGAGTCCCCAATCAACTCTACAACGCTCTTGGACGTCTCCCTCGCGCAGTTCCTGACTACCAAATACGCGTTATGGCTAGACATGCGAGTCAGCGACGACGATCAAATGCACGGTAGTGGACGCCAAGTTGAGAACGCTAGCGAGGGTGTGACTATCCAGATAACTAAAGAGGTGGATCGAACTGGCGCATTGAACGTGTATCTATATATAATCATAGACGCTCAACTCAACATCGAAGATGGTCGATACGTCTCAGCATTCTACTGATATAACTCTACCGAAGGATGCCCACTCTGCCATAATATGTGGGCAGACAGGATGCGGAAAAACGGTTTTCATCCTCGACTTGCTCGAGGGGTCCTACAGCGATGTATTTCGACACATTGTGATCCTGTGTCCCACTGTGCGTCACAACGAGACTTATCAGCGGCGCCCGTGGATATGGACCGAACCTGAGGTATACGTTATTGACCCCAGTGATAGGCTTCACGATTGGCTGCGTGGTTTATACCAAATCTTCCAGGACGAGCCCACCCTATACGTGATTGACGACTCCTCGGCCAAGTTGGCGATGACCAAAAAGAAGGACATGCTCTCCGAACTCGCATTTTCGGGCCGCCATGCGGGGCAAAGCGTATGGATCTCCACTCAGAAGTACAACGCCGTCCTCAAGGATCTGCGCGAGCAAACGAAATTGGTCGCCATCTTTCACTGTAAGGACCGAGACTCATTCGATGACTGTCTTCGAGAGAACGACGATATCCCAACGCGCGAGGAGCGCATGGAGGTTCGACAGATGATTTCGGAAACTAAGCACGCCAAGATTCTGCTAAAAACTGATCAACCCACAAATTATGAAGTTATCAATTAATTACTGAATTACTGAATTACAGGATATTTACTAAATAATCTGCTAATATCCAGTAAATATCTACTAATATTTACTAAATAATTACTAATATCTACTAATATCTAGTAAATAATTTAGTACATATTAATGAATTATTACTGAATTACTGAATTACTGAATATTTACTAAATATTACTGAATTATTACTAGTTACTCATAACTAATTTTAAGAAAATTACAAACAGTTTGATGTTAAACTTATAAGACTAGTCAGAATAGTACACCCAACACTGTTGGAATAATGAACTGCGACGAACTTCTCGATCAGCTAATGGAAGAAACAGTCGCTCCGACTGCCAACACGGTATCTTTACTGAAAGATGACACGACTGCCGATACGGTATCTTTCCTGAAAGATGGTCCGACTGCCGATACGGTATCTACCCAACCGCACCTCCAAACCAATCGCGATTGTAAGAATTGGAACAGTGGGAAGAAATAAAATGAAAACGTGACGCGACGCGAGCGGCTAGCTGCGCTGGTTGCTGGGGGGGGGGGGGGGGGGGGGGGGGGGCAATTCTCTCTGTTTGTCAGGTGGATAAAATGTCAGATGTCGAGGTCGATAAAATGTATGCGCGATACGAATCCAAATTGGGGGCAGAGATGACAAAAACTCTTGGGGCGAGGGATATTCATTTGTACGCTACTGCTGTCAGTGCAATTCTCCCGATATCTGACACCGCGGGGTTGATTAGTGATTTAGAGACTGACACTTTTGTTGGACATACTCTTAGAATAGTCTGCTGCTCAATTTATCACAAGTTTGGAATGTACTTAGCTCCGCTGACAACCGCGTTGACCACGGCTAAGCACTGTCAATTTGAACATATATGCCCACGAACTATAGGCTCAGAAAATGATGACACAAGACGCACCTGTGAGAGTGACGGAACAGACCTCAACACTGTTGAACCCGATTGCGCCACTTCCAACTCCGATTGATCCTCCAACGGTGTTGGGGGTTGCACGACACAAAAACCCAAAAAGACAGGCAGCTAGACGGGCAGCGGCTGCCACCCGAAAAGCTAAAGAAGATAAAATACTCGCCGAGCTTCGAGAGGTCAAACAGTCGTTGCAATAGGGGATTGTTGTTCCGGCTCAGGAGCCCCAATCGCAATTGGAGTTGGGGGCAGAAACAGCAAAACACCGGAAGACAGATGCGGTTCAATATCCCCCAATCCAATCGCGATTGGAAGAATTGGAACAGGAGCGGGAACTGTCGGAGCAATCGTGGATCGCTGTGGGTTGTTGGTGGTGGTCTGGCAGTTGTGGGCACCGTGTATGTGTGGAAATACCTTTCGAGACAACCCCCAACACTGTTGGAGGCGGTTCCGAAGGAAGTTACGAAACCGATTGCGCCCCATTTAAACATTAATCGCGATCCCTTTTATATTCAATAAATATAATGGCTGAAAACGAAGGTAAAATGATAGTGAACGCCCTTTATCACGCCGTGGTGATATCGGGTCTCAGTATCGGGAGGGCTCGACTATCAAAGATGATCTTAGGAGGGCCCGTTCCCAAATTGGACATGACCGTGAGAGACGTCGGACTCGTGACCTTGAATGTAGCGTCCGCAGTTGGGACTCGAGATTATCTAATTAAGGCTGGAATTCTACCTGCTAATATATGGAAATAAATGGCTACTGCGGTCGTAATAATGCTGGTTGGTGCAGTCGTGAGCGCAGGGGCGTTCGGCCGTAGCAACTATTTATTCTCGTTACTAGGATCGGACGCGGATGATGAGCGCAAGCGTCACGATTTAGCTACAGAACAACTCAATAGCGCAAAGGAAGCACGGTCGGAAAAACGAACCGCCCGTCTGGACTGGATGGATCAACGAAGAGCTTCGCCGCGAGAGTCACGCCGTGCAAACTTTCCGGAACGTTGACGAAGCCGTGCGCGAGTACAATCGGGCATATCCGCAGAAAATTCTCGCGCCGCTGGATCCCGAGCCCCAACTTTCAGATTTCTGTGTACCGTCAGAGGCCCAAAAGGACCGCGAGATCGCGTTCATCGTCGTGGGAATGGGCATGGTGGGTCTCGTCAGCTACTATGTTGAACAAGCAATAAGCAAAGGCAATAAGCAATAATTATTTAAAAAAAATGTTTTTAAATAATATATATATAGAACGATGTTGGTTGACGAGCTTTATTTTGCTCTGATCGATGTAGGCTACACGACCCTTAAACACCGTTTAGCTGGTGCAAAGGGTCTGATTAGTCTGGCCCAAGACTCTCTAGAGACGTGGCGCGAGGACGAAAAAGCGGGCACCCTTTTCGCAAAGCGGATTCCTCCGAGTTCCTTGAAAACTTAACCGGCAGCTGCAGCGAAACTTCAAACAAAAATTTAGTATCGACGACGCAGTTACCGAACGATCTGGCGAGGGCATGTTGGAGACTGTTCGACCTAAGGTAATACCTCGCATACGATGAACACGCGCAAGCTTGATACCAAACTATCGGTTCGCCTAGCTCGCAAGTTAGCGAACACATTCTACAGCCTCCGCGGCTACTGGAAGGGACTCGCGGCCATCAAGAACCTCGCGGCGGCGACCAAGGTTTCCGAAGACGCAGCCACGGAATGGCTCAAGAAGTAGGCCATCTGGCAGATCTATTTGCCCGCGCCTCACAATATTCCGCGGCCGAAATTCGACGTGCCGGTGCCGAACGAAGTCCACCAAGCTGACCTCCTGTTTCTCCCTCACGATTGCGTCGGTCGCAAGACGTACAAGTACGCACTGACAATCGTTGACGTAGCGAGTCGTTATAAGGGGGCTGAGCCGATGGCCACGAAATAGTCTAAGGAGGTGGCTGAGGCTCTTTCCCGAATATATAATGGCCAAATATTCTCCAGGTCGATCCAGGCCATCAAGGCAACAAAGGTGACGCACAAACCATCCGCCGTCTCGCGCGGGCGACCTGTTGGTTTAGCGGAGAAACGGCTTCCATCGGATGTTGTGGTCCGGTACCTCTATCAATCGAGAGAGCTCGAAGGTGGTCGCCGGCGCTCGACTGATCCCGTGTGGTCTCTCAATGTATATCATCTGGATCGATCTATTACCAAGCCCGATGAGCCTGTGCTCTACTATTTGGATGGTGGTCCATTGCGTGGGTTTGTTCGCGAAGTACTTATTGCGGTGCCTTCTGACACCCAGCTGCCGGTTAGGTTCTGAAGATTCTCATCATTTCCAAATTAAATATAAAATTATTAAATAATTACGAGTTAATCAGTTTTTCGAATTTATTAGAAATTCGAAAAATTGATTCCACCCAATACAATTCGTGAATTGAGGGTGGTGATACATTTTTTTATTTTGTTTGAACCCCATATAAAACATGACCCAATTTGGTAGTGGTGGTTACCCCCATTGATCGCCAATTCGTTTCCCCTTAGTCGCGGTAACGAACACATACCCTATATACTACTAGTACATTAGAATCGTCTCGAATTTTTTTGTAAATCAAATTCCAGTTATATTTCAAACTAGTTTCACATATAGTACATAGTATACATATGGGCCGCGTTCTGTGAAAACCAGCCTTAATGACAACGTCATGAAAGCATGAAAATGACGTCGCAAAGTTACGCTTAAAGTTACCAACGTCACGTCGGATTTGGACACTTTACTAATTGTGGCTCACAAATACTTTAATGTTGGATACGCGTGGCAGAATTGTACAGTTGTTTTCATAGTGGTTCAGATAGTTGTCTCTTTATTCGGTTTCTTTAAGGAAACACTTAGTGATTTTGTACAAATGGGCATATTACAAATGATTTTTATAATATATATGGACGGCTTGTGCCCTGACATTTGAAACTAAATAACCATACGACCGGTATTTTTTAGATAACACATCACAAAATCAGTATAATGTAATCATATTGCGAATACTTTTTTTAAACTTTATTTATAATTATGTATACAACAATTACAAACAAACGCGGGAACAATTGTAGTCGGCGTAGACGGAGGTGTCTGTATGTTTCTATTTTGGGTTGAAACCAGAATACTCAAATAAAACAAACTTGTCCTGTCTGGCAACCACCGTCAGATATACATGTACTTACAAACTGAGGATCGAACCCGGGGTGCATGTGCGCCCTCTTTACTAATTGTGCTAAACGGTCCTGTTCAGATTACGTGGAAGTGTGCCCGCAAACGTTACTTTTATTAACGAAATTGTAAACAGTTCGCTCATTAACTGGGACAATTATTCTGGATAAAACTGGTTACGAATAGAACTGGCCACAGGGCTTAATTCGTTTAATTTACCTTTTCGCCTGTCGAATGTTTCGAAAATCAACATAATACAATTTGGAACTTTTCAGAAAAATAAGCGTATCTTAGATGTAAGAGTATGGTAGTGCCAGATATACACGGCTCCTGGAATATCGCATCATGGTGACACTGGGCCAAACATGTTTTATTATTTAGTGTGTTGGTATTATGTCACATGCATACTTACTGCGAACATAAGTGTAGCCGCCATGGACGTAGCCTACTGATTTGTATATCTGCTACCACTTACATCACTCATGTACCTTAAAACATATCACATTGAATCAGCCGTACCATTGCCGTTTGATAACAATGTAAATAGTATTTAAAATGACCACTTGTAAATATGGTTATATGAATGTATAGCAATTTTACTAATATATTTTTAATCATTGCAGACACTGATAAGACGGCACAGATGCACAGGTCTCCAACATTTGCACATTTAAGAAGTCCGACTTTGGCAGATTGTGTGTCATTTACTTACTACATTGTACTAAACAATGTACGTCTGCGTGCTTTGTTTTTTTTATCAAAGGGCCGTTCTATTCGGAGGCGTGTAAATAATATATAGCAAATACACACATTCCAGATTTGCAGATTAAACGCGTCTAAACAAATGTCGCAGGGTGAGGAGCCTCATTCCAGCGAAATCTATTTTGTGATCGGGTTAAATTTAGTGTATTCCTCTTGGCGTGCTTGGGGTAAGTGATTGCATCACGATTACATTCTCGAGGAAAACCTTGAGGACACCACGGGTCTCTTCATAGATCAAGCCAGAGATTCGCTTCAATTCGCAACAATTCGGCTAGCCAAACGGCGGATAAGTGGCTGTGATACCCTGGATGTTATCACGCAACACTGTGCCGTTTCGCGCCCCCTTTCCGAGTCCTTTTCCTCCCTTACATCTCCACATTTTCCCGACATTGATGTATACATATTGCTGGTTTATGAAAATCGACGTGACTTGATCTGTAAATTAAAATAGGTTATTTTTTATAAATAAATCACATATTGGAAAATGATAGTTCACATGTTGGGAAATCATTAGGTAAACGGTATATAGTTATAGTGAATTGTAATTCGCTATCATCATTTTCACACAATGTAACCGTCAATCCGTCGAAATCCGTAAATCGGATCAAAAGGAGAGAGAGAGAAAATCCAGAGGATAAATACAAAGGAGGCATAGATTTGTATAAATATATTTATTGTATTTATATTTACATATATACAAGTATAACTGGCATACAATATTACTTTCTTGAAAAAGACTATAGCCTGAAATATGCAAAATCTAGTTACCTGTAAAAACCAAATGTGGGACAATCAGGACTACTGGACACTCAAATGTGGGACAATCAGGATTAAACCCGGTATACTACAATGATACGGTATAAACGTACCAATATTATACGATCATATGATATGCTCATTAAGTATACCAATATTATACGTATAAGATATGTATGTATATATATATATATACAAATATGTAACCAGCAGAAAGTCGCTACTGTATATAATGTCACTGTCTATGCCAATGGGTATTTAGAAAATGTATGTATTAAACGACCGGATTGTGGGATCATATACATTTACCTCATGCATACATTAACGTGTTGTGTTGAGTTGCTATACGCCGATGTTTGGGATGACATGTTTTAGACTCCCATGTGTGTATATCGTGTAAGTTAAAATATGCTGAATAACAAAATGAAGATGATTCAGTGATATAGTACAACAGCCACCTCTCTACAACAGCCAGTTTTACGTCTTCCCATGGGTGGCTGTTGTAGAGAGGTTGCACTATATCAACGAGTGTGTTCCATGGGGAATTATACGTGTGGTTCACGGACAAAATATAAAGAAAAATGTGGATGTTTTAGTAACACAAGTACATTTTGTTTCGTATGTTCGTGTTTAACGGCCTATCAACAGCTAAGGCCATATAAGACAGGGTCAATGGGTTTAGTACTAAATCTCATATAAGTATTAACTGTACATGTACAAATGGGGGGTGGGGGGATCCCAAACACAGAACTGAATATTTACAATAAAAAATTATATATTCAGCCCTGAAATCAGAATAATCCTGATCTGGTGCCAGGTCCTCGCCACACCAGAATCACTTGGCCAAAAGCAGCAGATCAGTAATAATCTTACTACATTTATAATGGGCAATAACCCAATTCAACTCCCAGGTAAGAAAAGAGCCAAAGATAAAACGTATCTGAGGGCCAAACCAGGCAAATCATGATTCTTATAAGGAGGAACCCCTACCGTTAATTTACGCCGTCGCGTTCGCACATTTTGTATGGGTCTATATCAACACCATTGTCCGTTCATGTTATTGCATTTCGTACCTAACATCATGCTATTAAAGACGGAAAAAACAGTCACAACTTTGTGTGGCTGATAACGATGAATAATTGATGTTTATGAATATTTTACTATGAAATTTACTATGAAATTTTGTTTTCGGAATCAATATACATGCACATGTTATTATAGGAATGAATGACCTTTTTGTGGAATTTATCGGGTTATAAACTTGGAAAAGTCGCGGGAATACTGGACGAAGGCCGAAAAGCCTCGTTCAGTATTCCCGCGACTTTTCCAAGTTTATATCCCCGATAAATTCCAAAAAAAACTGGACGAAGGCCGAAAGGCCTCGTCCAGTATTCCCGCGACTTTTCCAAGTTTATATCCCCGATAAATTCCAAAAAAGGCCATTCATTCCTTATAATTCCAGCATTTGAAATAAATTCATCAAGAAAATGTATTTATTTTCCGTTTTCTTAAGAATTATTTTAACTGCGCCTCACGGTTACGGAAAGTAGTTCGGCGTGGGAGTTTACTGGGATATACATTTTGGACAGAGACTTGCTACTGGCCAATCAAATGTTAGGGAATTGTGTAAATATTTTTGTGCTGGAATTATTGTATTGTATGTTTGTCACAAAATGGTGTAACTGAAATCACACACTTGTGAGACAGGTTATTTTAATATAGATCTGATGTGGCTCTACATAGGCATAGATAAATAGTCAATGTCAATTTACACATTTTTAATCAGTCAATTTACACATGTTTGATCAGTAAACATGGTAAATAATAACTATGGCACTATCCATCCAGCATAACATGATTGGCATTGTCTTGTAACGGTTCCACATACATGTAGTTAAGTTTCCCTGTGAATACATTAGTCCTAGTGTCACTGAATACACACATGTTTATAGATATACGACAAATATCACCCACATGGTATGTACGTGAGACTGAATAATGTGAACTGAGAATCATAATATGCAAACTCGTACACTGTCGTGTCACACTGTTGTCATGGAGGACAGTATACCACATGCACTATGGTGTCACAAAAATGTCCGCTAAGAATAATAAACGCCAAAGAAGATGTAACATGTGTCCACTAATTATCTCACGAAAATGTCAGTAATATACCAGTAAGTTATCGCACAGTTGTCCAATAATGACCATAATACCACAAGGATTCCATGAAGATATCCAATATGATAACAAGTCACTAAGATGCCATGAAGAATTCCACTCAGAATTGCATACCCCCAAGATATTGACTAAGGACACTATGTCTATAAGATTCGCATGTGTTCACTCCCCACGACAATCTGTCTATTACGTCTTACGAATAATGGTGACAATACCCCCGTAATGTTAGTACTATCTCATCAATGTTCACATCAGTTCATTCCCAAAGGATACAATATCTCTCATTCACACAAATGACATCGCCCCATGTCATTCACGGTTAATTCCATCTTTGGAAATGTCAGTCTCGACCTGCCAATATTGAAGCGACCCAGTAAGCGAAGCATCCTGATACACGCGTGTGTATTGTGTATTCCTGGCTTCGAATTGTATCACACATTTTGGACAACAAAACACGTCTGTCATTTTGTGCACACAACTTACAACACTCTCTGATGCATGCCTGAATGTTCACAATTATCATGTTTTTATTTCACACACCAGCAAACTTGTTTAGTTCGTAATAATTCACAATAGGTTGTTGGCATTTCCTGTGTGTGTTGAATGCAGCCGCCATATTTACTGGCGGTACTTGTTTTGGCTCGTGTCTGATCGGAACTGTCCGTCCAAACAATCTAGTCATTCACTATGGTCAGTTTAGGTACACAACAGTCCGTTGCAGTTGACTGTGCTTCACAGGCAATACAGGTGTATTACTGTAAAACTATTACAATAATATGATATAATACCTCACGGGGAAGTTATACTTATCTGGAGGTCTCAATGCACCTGACACAAAGCGGGGGTTATAAGTACCTGTCCGTTCGTGTCGGTTTCTAGTGCAAGAAAGAGAGAGATTTAGGACATGTGTTCATGATGTAAACAAACGGCTCGTGCGTAACGAAATCCGGGAAAGCTGGTTCCGTGGTGTGTTATATAATTGCGTTATATCATTTGGCCAGAACTAGAACCAAATACGTAATGGTTAAAATGCGCAAAGTAGCATCACAACACTCCTCCCCGTTTTGTGAAAGAGAAGTGTCACAAGTACTATACATTAGCTGACGTGGTTAAGAGGCTTATCCGTCAGACAGTGCAGTCCAACGGATATTTACTGGGTAGAACCAGTTCTCCGGCGGAACATAATCAAATATACAAAATGGGTGAATGAATAGGGTCTCTCTAAGATGGAAGTATCAATATTAGAAAAAACACTAGTATTAAAATGAAATGGATATTATCTTTTTTGGTTATTTTTATATTTTATATTGGTTTTTATTTTATTTTATATGTTTTATCTATTGGTGACACATGAACACATAATGAGGTGATGAGCTATCTAGTATAATGTATGAATTACAGAAATTTGCTGTTTGCTATGCAGTACAAGACGAAATGTATACATCTCCAAATTACATGTCATTGTTATTACAAGCGAAGAAACTACAACAGAAAATTAATGCAATATGAGTTGCGGCATCATACACGTATGTTGCCAAGTATGATTTCTGAGTAGGTTGATACACCAGTACTATAGTTTGTTTCACGAAAGCTGCCCAAATTTTACTGCCATATAAACAATTCAAAAACCATATTTTTTTCGATAATATTAAATTAAAGGAAAATTTAAGAAAGAGCCTTCTTTTTATTTCGTGAAATTTGGTCAAATATTGATTTTATTGCGAAAAGTTGATTTGTCTATGGGAATTTAACATGGGGGAAAAAGTGGTAAGGAAGTGTGGGAGGAGTCAAAAACTGAAAAAAAATGGAAATTGACTCCGAAACCTGGCGAGATAGCTTGGATATGATCTAACTAAGAAAACAAAAGTTAAATTTTAAAAATCGGTCCAGTATTTCTAAAATTAAAAAAAAAAAATCCCCATGTTAAATCCCCATAGACATCTTCACTCCGTGAAGATGTCTATGGGGATTTACCATGGGGAAATTGTTTTTTCGCAATAAAATCAAATTTGACCAAATTTCACGAAATAAAAAGAAGGCTCATTCTTAATTTTTCCTTTAGTTTAATATTATCAAAATAAATCTTGTTTTTGAATTGTTTATATAGCCGTAAAATTTGGGCAGCTTTCGTGAAACAGACAGTAGATAGCAGAAACATAATTAGACATACATCACAAGTACATTAGACAAACAAAACGGACACAATTGTGTCACTATTCCACCTGTTCTAAAAGTTATGAGTGCCCGCTATACAGATATAATCATTTAGTAATATTTATTTTACTGATAGTGACGCGAAGTGGTATCAGGCTATTTTCATATGCAAATGAGGCATTATATTTTTTAATTATTTATACTAGTTAAATGCGTCACCTAAACAAATAATATTCTCGACAGATTTTAAAGTATGATCATTGCACGTCAAAAACAAATACAGAGAATAAATAATAATGTCCGGTAACATGTTAAGGAAACACGGTTTTCGCCCCTGATCTCAATGTGGAAATTTAATTCCGATATAAACTGTATAATAATACCAATCATTACGTGGGGTAATGGTGAATGAATGTTTTTTTTTGCCAGAACATGTCTCAGATAATTTCCCTGATATAAACAACATTTTGTGCCTACTGACATGACTGAGTGGGCATGTAAAGGGGTTAATGTCAGGGGTTATATATTTTACGACTGACATTATCATATGGCAGATATAATAGGGCCGCCTGATATACTTCAAGTTCATTTTAGCTGAGACATCACACTTCCGTCTCTCTGTTTTCTATAGTGCAGGCAAATATAACGCAGGGCTACTTTCGGTGTATATCACCCTGCCTGTATATCTGTTTTCGCGATACGCTTATGTATTCATCATTTATATATCAAATAAAACAAATTTTACAGTAATCCGACCAGTATGTGCCGTTCTTTTACGGATTTCATATTCCGGACAGCCAGTTTTTCCACCTGTCACTGCATGACTAACTTCCCCTTATTTTGCTTACCACAGTTATTTCCCTTTGCGGTCACGTGGGTATATAACGTATCCGTAGGTCTTCCGAAATGTATGCTACTACGATTATTACACGTAATAGTTCAACAGACTACTTAGAACTCCAGTTTATTAGACGGCTGATATAAATATATGGGACTGTACTGTACTGTAAAAGTATAAGAATGACCTAGTTACAAACTACATACTGAAATGCGACAGTGGGTGACAAAATGGAAATACTGTGCAATTTGTAACAGCTGCAGGATACCAGTCTGTATATACATCTATTTATATTTACATCGTCCGGTTACAATCTATGTTTTCCCCGATAGTACTTATATATAATGCTAAATCAGACGGGCAACAGAGTAGACACTTATCAGAGCTGTCAGGTGCATAGATGGATCTGGTGCTATGCTGGTCAATCTGTTATAACGTCATTCTTGTAGGCCATTGTCCACTTACAATGAAACAATATCGTACATGGGGTCAATTAAGGAAAGCCCGGGGTGACAGCAGTGGGAAAATTAGTCGCTCTAATTGCCACGGGGGGGGGGGGGGGGGGGGTGGGGTGGGGTGTGTGTTTGAAGATTGTTTCAACATCCGCTGTACACTGCGACTGAGAATGTGCAATAAGCCAAACACAACACGGGGCTTATATGGCGTTTGCGACCAGTGTAGATCCAGTTCAGCTTGTACATTCGCACAGTCTGAACAGGATCTGCACTTTTCGGCATTCCTTCAATAAAACACATTAACATGCAATCTAGATCGTATTTAGACTACAGGAGTGTTATATTTGATTAGGACCTACACTAGTCACAATTCACACAAACCCCATTTCTCCAGTCACAGCCACATATAGGACCAAGCTTCGACGTAACCACCATTTGACAAAACAAAGATTTTCTTCTGGAAAACATCTTTAGTTTTTAACATCAAGTCCAAACATTTTCTATTTATTTGAAACAAGTCAGTAGGAAAATAGATTAGAAATAGTAAAGCATTTAATGTACATGTGAAAATTTAATATATACTTTTAATTCTTTTTATCTGTCAACGAACAAAATATGTGATTTAGTTATATTTTAGTATTCGAAAACAGTATTTACGTAAAAAAAAAGCGAGTGGACATTCAAGTTACACAATTTTAGTCCTGCAATATAACATTGATCCATGTATAAAAACAAACACATCAAGATTGGATTTTCGGAACTGTAGAAAGCACCCTGATGTGCACAGTGTATCTATTCTAACATGTCTGTCAAATTGGACTCAACCAATCTGCTTGGAATAGATGTGGCCTTGCGGATTCAATATACACCTGCCGCATTATTGTTGACATCCGTTTGAACGTTGCTTCACACGTCTGTCACTGACTAGGATAGATAAACAAAATGGATTCAACCAATCAGCATAGAAAATGTGTGGCTTCATTGAATTCAGAATACACCTGTCCCAAGATCCACTTCTATCTATCTATTTGCCTGCGGTCAAATCATCGGATAAGTTGTTTGCTATTAACAGATTAATAACCACCGGCGGCATCCGTTTAAACATAGCTACACACGCATGTCACTGATTATTTCAACTCGAAATTGTCAAAGCACAAGTATGCTGAAGTAACATTCTGCAAAGCATTACAGAATCAATTTGTTTGACCGTGAATTACAACCGACTTCCGCACAGATAGTCGTCGCCGACGATTGCAACCAACATATAAATAATCCAAGTATAACTAGGCGAAGGAAAAAATAACGATTAACGTATATTTTAAACGACAAAAACGAAGAAATTATGCAACAAATACATGATGTCCGTAAATCCAAACAATATTATATAAGAAACCTTCATCCACCAATCAGGTAAGCTGTTGTTGCTTTTAGCGCGTTTTGAAGAAACTAAGTGATAGTTTGTAATGTGACCTTTAATATTTAACATCCTTCTAGTTTCCCTAGGGATTCCAACGCTTCACTTACATTTGCAGCATTTGCTAATTTGTTTTACATCTGTTAAACCTTTCAAAAAACCATTGCGGGCTGTAATATATCTTCTCTCAGGGCTCCAGATAAGGAATTAGTAATTGAGTATTGTTACTCCATCATTTCTGAAGCAATTGGGTATTTCCAAATTTTAATTGGGTAAAATTAATCACACTACTGTTTACACATCAACAGACAGCAATTATGGAATAGTTTGTTTCGAAATGAAAACATATCTTGGCATTTCATTACAATTGTATCCTTGGAGAGAATTCTAATGAAATACCAAGATGTGTTTTCATGGACAAATAAGAAAACTATGTTATATTGTTTTATTGTTTTCTGCAGCATGATAAAAGTACCACACTTGTTCTCACTACTTCTGATTTCAATTGGGTTTTTGACAATTGTAATTGGGTATTTACGCAAATACGCAGCTTATCTGGAGCTCTGTTGTCCATACTTTTCCTATTAAAGATCTGTACCTATAACACGGTGGCTATAGTACGTCACCGGCACAGAGCTGCTAATTGGATAGGGTACACTAAACGAAGCGATTTCGTGCGACGAAGCGCAAATGCCCCGGACAATTGATTAGCAACACCGGAGGATGTCGCCGTCATCGTAGAGTTAGCCGTATAGGAGTTATTTAGGGAAAACCTACATTTTTCATTATATTAATATGGGATGCAGTCGGATCCAAAATATGATCCGAAATCGGGTTATAGATAGTTTATAGATACTAAAAGAATCACACGAACACACCAAGCCCTGACAGAGTAGCGTTGACATGCAATGATACTTCATATTCGCCATCAGATCAACTCGAACATTAACGCGACATATACAGTGGAACCTTTCCAAACTGGACACCCTGGGAGGTCCCCAGGGTGTCCGGTTTGGAGATGTTCCACTGTAAATCAGACATGTGAGCACTTCATGACACATTCTAGTGTTTTGCAATCGTGAAAAGTCACTGTTATCAGAGATACATAACAGCGAAACACATCTAAGGTAAACATCCACGTTTTCCCGAGTGTCCAGTTTAGAGGGGTTCCACTGTAGAACTACATGTATGGGGTGCACTCGGGTTTCAGTTCGTGTGATTCGTATATACTGGATGTTGTGGCATTTAACGGAGCCCCGCATGGGACGTAGAATTTTTTTTTTTATTAATTCGTTCCCACGAAATAACAATTCGTTTTCTCAATTTAACAATTCGTTCCCGTGAACAATTCGTTCCCTCAATTTAACAAATGTGAAACGCGAACAAATGGTTAATTCGTGGGAACGAATTGTTATATCGTGGGAACGAATTGTTAGTTCGTTGGAACGAATTGTTAAATTGAGGGAACGAATTGTAATTTCGTGGGAACGAATTATTAAAATGAGGGAACGAATAATTGTCATTTCGTGGGAACGAATTGTTAATTCGAGGGAAGTAATTGTTATATTGTGGAAACGAATTGTTAATTCGAAGGAACGAATTGTTAAATTGAGGGAACGAATTGTTATTTCGTGGGAACGAATTAATAAATAAAATCCATGTCCCCTGCGGGTCTCCGTATTGAACAGGATTTCTCACATACTATGCGATACTTCTATACTAGTCCAAAGGATTCAAGGCGGCTCATAACACAGCTACATGTGTTGCTTTTCCGCAAATCTAATCAAAATCAGTGAAGCGGTTCACAAGTTATTGTAAAATGAAAGATGCTACAAACGTACGCACGCACGTACGAACGTACATGGACTAACTCTATATCCCATTTTGCATACCAACAATTGCGGACGAGCGTTGTAATTGCGGACGGTACGTTCGTTATCCCCGCGTGCATACGTTAGTAGCACCTTTTATTTTTCAATAACTTGTGAACCGGTTCACTGATTTTGATAATATTTGGCTACAATGTGTGTCTATGGATGGTGCTTTGTTTTGCATACAAACCACAACCGACCGCCCAAGGTCAAGGTCACTGAGGAATTGTGTTCACCTTGTTTGTAAGGTAAATTTGTTAACGTTTTTTGTTTATTCAATAACGTACGAACCGCTTCACTGTTTTTCATAATATTTGGCCACAATGTGTGACTATGGATGGCGCTTTGTCTTGCCTACGATCCATGTCCGACCACCCAGCGTCAAGATCAATGGGGACTTGACATATGTTCATCATATGTTTTTTTCGTTTATTCAATAACTTGTTTTATTATAAAGGCTGTTAGCGAGGGGATTAGCTTAATAATAACGACGCCCTTGTTGTATGTAGTTGCCGTGTCTTCAAAGACACACATTTATTTACAAAAAAACATATGCTACATATGTGAGCCCGGTCTGAAATAATCTCCCTTATTGCATCGTCATATTTTCGCCGATATTGATAGAAAAAAATGCAATAGTTTCCGTAAATGACGTCAAAAGTTGACACAAAGTTGCTCTGATTTTTTTTTAAATTTTCGAATTCATAAATATAACTGAATTTTAGAAATCAATGCCGTCGAAAAATGTCTCATATGTCTTTGTCCGTCCTATGCTCCCTCCCAGAAGACACATACGCATGCGCCTCATTTCGCCTCAATGGTGGCGTGCCGGTTGCCTAGGGCCGCAACAATGGTCGTGCGTATGACGGGCTGGGCAGACAGAGCCCGTTTGGCCGCGTTGATAGAGCACCCCAATACGGCGGAAACCAGCGCCACCGGCACGATCTGAAATGAACGCAACAACACCAATCCATGTAATGATACCCCCGGATTAAGCTAGCTAGAAGCCCTTGTATTTATTTGCACGTGACATTTGTGTACATAACCACTCAGAAACCGTGACAATAAGTGTATACTTGTGTCACTATTCCACCATTTCTAAAAATTACGAGTGCCCGCTATACAGGTATACACTTATTTAATATATATAAAGAACATTTTCTGTCTACTGAGTGTGCCTTCTGAGTGGGCATGTAACTTTAACGCTCGGGTACAGTTCTTATAATTTCTGGGGGCCCGTTTCACTAAACTTCGTACGACTAAAATGTTCGTAAGCGCAAATTTCGAATCGTCTGGAAATTTCAATTGATGGATTTTCATTTATTGAGCATAGGCTGCATATGCAGCCTATGCTCAATAAATGTAAATGCAACAATTGTTTACGAGAAAACATTGTCAATGTGAAAATTACAGACTATCATGATTTTGCACTTACGAACATTTTATTCGTACGAAGATGATTAGTGAGACGAGCCCCAGCCGTACATGCATACAGACGTATTTAAAACGACAACTCTTCATCAGCAAAACGACAAAACAGTTGTTAAAAAAACTCTACCTAAGTCAAATGATGCAAATAGTTGAGTTTTGGTAAACCGGTATCTACGGAGCCCCGCAGGGGGCGTAGAATTTTTGTTTTTATTAATTCTTTCTTTAAATTGAGGGAACGAATTGTCCTTTCGTGGGAACGAATTGTCCTTTCGTGGGAACGAATTGTTAATTCGAGGGAACGAATTGTTTTATCGTGGGATCGAATTGTTAATTCGAGAGAACGAATTGTTAATTCGAGGGGACGAATTATTCAATTGAGGGAACGAACTGTTATTTCGTGGGAACGAGTTAATAAAGGTTAGAAGACACCAAATGGTGCAAACTCGCACAGGGTGTATGCAAAAGTAGTCCGGTATAAAAAAATAGTGCGGGTGTTTTGAGGTCACAGACACCGTTTGCTTGCAAATCTTGATTGTTACTACCCAGTTTCACTTGAGGAACATTTTGGGGTGCCTTTAACACCAATTTTCAGCATATTTGTAGCATTTAAAAGAAAACACTGAACCTGTTGGTCACTTGATGTAAACGGAGTTTCCGTGGCCAAAAAATTTACACAATATTGGAGGATATGACAAGGTTGGATTGTTCTTTCTTAGGAGTAAGTGAACCTATTGTTTAGTTCATGCAGAACCAGTACATACTGGCTGCAGGTCATGTACAAGTGAGTCCCACAGCATCCATACGAATAGTGAAAGTAGGAGAGACTGGCCTTATTGGATGGCATTCGGTTAAATTATATAGTAAAACTATTTGGTGGTGTCTAACCTAAAATAAAATCCATGTCCCCTGCGGGCCTTCATAGGTATCGGTAATTTCACGAATGACGGTACGCAACCGTTAACCGATTCTAACAATACTATGACGTCGGTTATCTTTCTTGAATGAAAATGTACAGAGTTAACATTTACAATTTGTACAGAGTTAACGTTTACAAGTTCTCAACATGAATAGTTTCATAGGAGTGAGTATATCTCTTTCACAATCTATGGATTCTAACTTTCAAATGCGGAATAAACACACAATTGTGTGATTGCACTTTGGTCACGATCCTCTGGTTAACAATCGATGCTCGTATATTTGATATAAATAAAATTCACCAACATTTAAATGAACACGAACGGCATACAGTTTTGTTAGAATTATATTCAGTTATAAGCTGGTGCCGATGTTGTTGTCTATCGGAGCGTGTGTCCCGGTGACACATCCTGAACATCGATCGCTGGTTCTCGGCCGATCTGTCCAGAATCGCTGTCTCCCATGCACTCCAAATCTAGTCGCTCTCGCTGCCTCGTCGCACGATCGAGCGGTTACAAAATTGGTCCATAGTCGCTCTCATTGGGTAACTGTGTGCACCGTAGGGTTTAAACTGTTTCACTTCACCTTCTCGTAGATTTCGGGTCTAAATTGGGAAGTTGGGGGTAACTCTAAGAACTGTTTATGACGCTCCCATACGGCATTGCATGTAGCAATCTGCCATTTTTTTGTTCAAAATGACAAGACAAACAGACGTGTGAGATTTATTTCGTATATCACAATTTTCTTATTTCAAATATGTCGGCCGAGCGAGTACATGTAGTATCTAATTATAATTGGGATCAAGTGAACATTATTCTCGGGCGTGATTGTATTTTATTTGTGAACTGTCGCCTATTTCACCAACATTGCAAAGTATACTTTTTTAGCAAAGTATACTTTGAGGGAGAAATTTTCAATTTAAGAACAAAAATATTAATTTTTATTATACTGAATTTATTACATTATCACAGCCAAAATGGCTGTGATAATGTAATAAATTCAGTATAATAATTCTGTATACTTTTAATCCTCAAATATATGCAGTGGTTAGTTCTGTATGAAATAATGCATTTCCGGAAAAATAAATGATTAATCCCTCAAAGTATACTAGACAGGTATACTTTGCAATGTTGGTGAAATACAGTAGGCAACAGGCCAAAGCTCGACTGATATATGAGACACACCATGTGATTGTGTACCTTTGGACATCTGTGTAATTTCATTAAATACGTTTACAAAATTTACAATATTTCTCATAAGTACGTGCGGAATATAATTTAAAATTTACTCTGAAAATGTCGTCAGCTTTTGACACCATTTACGGAAAATATTGTAAATCTTTTAAGCGTATTTCATGAAGTTACGCAGATGTCCGAAGCCACAAAATCACACGGCGTGTCTCAATTATGTGGCTGTGACTGAATACAAGGGGCTTATGTGATTTGTGACAACGATATATAGTGTTTGTTAGAAACATGACAGGTGTTTCACATATGGAATGGCTAACAGTGCAGATCTTGATCAGACTGTACGGTTGAGAGATCTACACTGATCGTAAAAACCTATGAACCCACTTTCTCCAGTCACAGCCACGGTTATGTTCGAAAAACGGGCAATAGTGTTTTCGCAGATGGCTTACATAAATATATGTATTGGACATGCACTATATGTATATTGGTCTGAATAACAGTTGAACATATAATTGTTTTTCGTTGTGAAGAGAGTCCTACTTGAGCTATTTAAGTTGAGAAATGGAAACATTTGAAACATGAAACATCGGATTCCGATCCTTGGCGCATGTGTCGATGTGGTCACTTAATGTAATTTAGCTTGTTGTAGCATCGCGGATTTGTCGTGCGTGAATTGTCCTACAATTTCGTAAATCAGTAGCCGATTTCATCAAAATTGCAAAGTATGCTTATCTAGCAAAGTATACTTTGAGGGAGTAATCATTTATTTTTACCGATATGCATGATTTCATTTAGAACTAACGACTGCATATATTTGATGATTAGAAGAATGCAGACTTATTATACTGAATGTATTACATTATCACAGCCAAAATGGCTGTGATAATGTAATAAATTCAGTATAATAACAATTAATAAATGTATCCTTAAATTGAAAATTTCTCCCTCAAAGTATACTTTGCTAGATAAGTATACTTACAATGTTGGTGAAATAGACTACTGTTTTTCCTATGAATTGAAAGCTAATTAAAATCATCTCCAGCGTGTCCGGCTTAGAACATGTTCCACTGTACGGAACAACCTTCGTGTTCCAGACATACCTTCTCCTTCGGTGTGGCGACGCGTATGTGCCTGGCCACCGGGGCCTCCGTCTGTTCGTCCGTCAGATCGTCCGCGTCGTGAATCGATCTCAGCAACGACGCTCTCGCGGCCTCCCTGGGCAGATTGCCAAGTTTCTGAAAAACGTGGGCGGCAGATTGCATGACTGCGCTAATCTTGTCAAAATTTGGCAATATATTTATTTCAAAATACTTCAATACTGTTCTTGAAATCGAGCAGATTGATTGGCTGAGCCTGAGCTGTGCTACAGCTCAGGCTAAGACAATCAAACTGCTTGATTCGAGTGGGGTTGCCAATAAGTGTTCAGAAATGTTGAATATCTGAGCAAGATTAACGGAGTCGGTTGTGTATGTGACTGTGCCTAGAGTAATGGGGCTGATGAGTGTGGCACTTGATCAGTAGACTATTTCACCAACATTGCAAAGTATACTTATATTGCAAAGTATACTTTGAGGGAGAAATTTTCATTTTGGGATAAATTTATTAATTTTTATTATACTGAATTTATTACATTATCACAGCCATTTTGGCTGTGATAATGTAATAAATTCAGTATAATAATTCTGCATACTTTTGATCATCAACTATATGCAGTCGTTGACTATTATGACATAATGCATTTCGGGAAAAATAAATGGTTACTACCTCAAGGTATACTTTGTTAGAAAAGTATACTTTGCTGCAATTTTGGTGAAATCGGCTACTGGAGCTACACTGTTGACAAAGGTCATCATATGTCTTATTTATCCAGTCATAGTCACATATATTATATATGATTCCCTGCGATTGGGCAAGCAATACGACAAACGACAAACGACACGACTCTGTAAATGGTGATATTTTAGTGGTGTTTATCTTAGCTCTGCTGTGTGTACATGTATACTGTTTCTTTATCCCGTCAACACAGTGCGTATGTGTCGTGAAACACGGTGCCGTGAAACATTTTTGATATCCTGTCAATACGACCTAATCACTGTGTATGAATATGTGCGGTGGCTGGGGTTATTTTTTTGCATTTTAAAGCGTTTTGTAGGTGTTGACGGGATAAATAGAATAGTAGGTTAGGACCGTGAATGGGGAAAATATCTAGCCAGGCACGGAAACGGGATGTGCTCGACAGAGCCTCGCACATCCCGTTTCCTAAGCCTTGCCAGATATGTTTCCCCATTCACGGCACTAACCTACTATTCTGTATATTTCTTTCTACATGCATATACCAATCAGGGAATTGTTAAACAACAAGGTCCCTCAGATAAGGTAAATCCACTTTTAATCCCCGCAATCCATGTAACCGTCCCATAACCGGGGTTGGGGTGAGTCGGGTTTTTATATTGATATGTTCCCCATGTTAAATCCCCATAGACATCTTCACTCCGTGAAGATGTCTATGGGGATTTAACATGGGGAACTGACACGTTATTGGTAACTTACTTCTAATATTCCCACGGCTCTATGGAACAGTTTGTTGTTGCTGTAAAGAAAAAAGAGAAAACCATTTGAGAAGGCAAATGATAATGACGTTGTTGAATCACGGAATAAAAGTACATACTTATCAGTATAAATATTCAAAGGAAATCAATACGATACGAATGTTGTTATCCTGTTTTCTGAGCTCATGCCCATTATTCATGGTAACTGTCAGTCAGGGGCGGATCTGGAGGAGGGATGGGGGTTCCGGGGTTGCAACCCCCCCCCACCCCCGTTCAGCCACGGAGTTTACATAGATCACAGTTTACCACCAGTTGGAGTCTAAATTTAAATGCCGTAAAACACAGGAAAGTACATTTCGAAGAGCTCGAAAATAGGACAAACCCCTAGTTGCGAACCTTATAGCTAGCTACGGACGGTACGGGAGTAGATTGCAAGAGTTACCTTCGCAACTAGACAACCCCCCCGTTCCCCAAATGCTGGATCCGCCCCTGAGAGTGTAGTTTTAATAGAGGTAATTGCCACGAACATTATCAGCGAAACAAAAGATTCAACTAACGAAACCGTAACTTACACGTTGTTTTGCAACGTTAAAGGTACATGCCCACTCAGTCGGCATACAATGTTCTTTATATTAGATACATCATCTGAGACATTTTCTGGCAAAATAAACATTCATTCACCATTACCCAACATATTGATTTATATTAGTACACATTTTATATGAGACGTAATTTTCCACACTGATATTAGGGGCGATAACCGTGCTTACTTAAAATGTTAACGGACATTATTATTTAACTCTGTATTTATTTTTTTATGTGCAATTATCATAATTTGTAATCTGTCGAAAATATAATTTGTTCATGTGACGCATTTAATTAGTATAAATAGTTAACAAATACCATGCCTCATTTGCATATGAAAATAGCCTGATATCAACGCTCGTCACTATCGGTAAAATAAATATTACTAAACTATTATATCAGTATAGCGGGCACTAGCGCCTTTTAGAACTGATGGAATAGTGACACAATGATACACTTATTTAATTCCTATAAAGAACAGTTTGTGCCTACTGAGTGGGCATGTATCTTTAACTCGTTCAACCGTATTGACCATAAAGCCAACAATTGCAAACACTGTAGATCCAGATGAGCCGGCTCGTAACGAACCGTTTCATCAAGATCTACAGTGTTTGCAAGGAATTGTCATTTTAAGAACTATTCCTCATATGATTAATGAACTGGTTCAAAATCAGCAAGAGGATACAATGCCAGTTACTTAGGGGTGGAAAAGGTTAAGGGCTTTCTTTGGAAATGAGTGATTGATACACGATCGGGCGTCCTTGCAAATGGATTGACACTGATAACATTGTTTATTATGTAACGAGCTTTGTATTGGCCGAATACATATTTACTGATAATTTAGGCATTGACATGATACGAATATCCGGGTTACAACGGATTGAAAACCGACGTTTCATTGGTCGAACGGCGTCACATGACGTTATCGAAAGACGCCAGTGTAATGACACAGGGTAAACAAGTCCGCGTTCCTTTTCAAAGTATTTTATATTTGATCATCGACTAGCATAAAACGTTACCTTATACATAGAATAGCAGAAGTTTTTCAGACTCGGCTCGGAAACGGTAGGAATTCCTCGGCAATCCTCGGAATTCCTACGTGTTTCATAGCCTTGCCTGATAAACGTGATATCAACATACACTAGACTGGTATTCTCCGTTTACAGATATGCCTCACAACTCAGTTTTGGGTAAAAGATTCAAGTAGAAAAAATCTAACCTGACTTTCACGTCTATCATAATGTTCGTGTAGACCTTTCCATTGAGGACATGTGCACCAGTGGATATGGCGTTCAGGCACCATTTAGTCGCCATCTCCAGTAGTAGAGTCGGGTGACCGCGGGAGTCTGCCTCGCCCACACAAGCCCGTACGTCAGTAGGGCCGCCGATGTCTATATGACACACCCGGTCAAATCCAGCCGCCACAGGTGCCTGAAGCACAAAACTGCAGCGGTATAGTTTCATATAGAAATAGAGATATCGCCAAACTACTCCCGATACTCTCCCGCGAAGCACAGTAACAGAAAAATAAAAAATAATAAAAGTAAAACAAAAACGATTTACAGACCTGTCATGCTGGTCTAAGCACAGGCGATTGAACTCCCCACCCACATACCCCCATTAGATGAATCCACCAGGTCCGACTATACTACGTCACAGGTTGAAGTAACGGACCGAGGTCTATAAATACATTAAATATGCATAAAAGCATCAATAAATGAAGAAAAAAATAAGCTAAACATATTTGTTTACCCCCTCCATATACTCCATATTACAAGGTTGCTTAGTTTTTAATAGGCCGAACTCGGACGGCCTCGAGACAACGGACTCTCACGAAACGTCAACCGAGCTATATCATTGTCGCCTGTTGCAGAAGTTGGGACAATGTTAGTACTCCGCAACGATATATTCCCCGATGCGCTATGTCAACGCGTTTCGAGCTATCGATTGTTTAGTTTTAAAAAAAGTATCATCATTGCTAGGTCGGGAAAGAACGGACACATTTCCGAGGCCGATACTGCTATATAAGGGAGTAAACATCGGGTTCAAAATACACTTTTACGTCGTCCCGGCCCGAAAAGAAACATTTTGCATAGAGAAAACATTGTTTTCAATCGAACATTTGATCAAACCTACATTTATACCCGTCCTGTGCGTCACGACAGACAATTTAATCGCACAGACATTTCTATCATTTGTTAATGTGAAATCATAATTTTGCGCTTACGAACATTTTAGTCGTACGAAGTTTAGTAAAACGGCCCCCTGTGGTCTAAGTTATATATAGTGTCAGATTGTGCAACCAATGCGCAGCTTATTTCTGTATTGTATAGACATGGGATCTTACATGAGTGATGCTATATGCAGGGGCGGATCCAGGAGTTCAGGTTAGGGGGCGGGGCGGGACTTCTTAATTGAAATAGTTTACTATATTTTCGAACTAGCACCGTTTGTTCGTTGACCGGGAGACTGCTAGGTGGGACCGGCGGTATGCCATCCGAAATACTTTTGATATCTACAGCCCATTTTGCTGCGTTCTGGCGCCTTTTAGAGCAAAACTATCTTTACTCGCCCAATTCTAGGTGGGGGGGGGGACGCCAGGTTTCCCCCTACGTGAATCCGACCTTGTATTGATATTTATTAAACTCGTATGGTATTGAAAATTACAATGGTCATACACGCTGAGCACATTACAAACACAAACTGTTCTTATGTTGTTTTGTGTAAAACTGAGACTGAATATTCGTTTTCTTACAAAAGATCGTCAACCGAGAAAACGTACATTACGATGTGAGCGACAAGTGTAGCCCCAGATCAGCCTGCGCATCCGCGCAGTCTGATCTGGGCCTACGTTTGTCGCCATTCCGTCAATCGAACGACGTATGCGTCCTTGAATAACAGTTTCAATCCATTCCTGAGTACACGTGATGATCAGGATCTACACTGTTCAAACATGTCTTAAGGTCCATTTTCTCGGAAATTATCAATTTACCTTTGCAAACGTCAGTAGAACCTTTACGCAGAGAGCTCCGACTAAGCAGGGTGGACACTGGCTGGCATCATCTGTAATGCAGCAATCACGGAGACGAAGTCAAGAAATGCATACTGTTTAAAGGCATCGGGTCTCAGATAGAACGTGATGAAACTGGAATAGGAAAAAGTGTGCTTGTAAATTAATAACGTATTTCCTGAAACGTGTACCTATAAATTCGCCTGTAAATAATTGGGGATTGGTAAATATAAATGTTTATGATACTTAAAACTATCTCCCCTGCTTATCACAGTTTCTACGAGCATGCACTTGAATATAGCGCATGATTTTGGGAATGTGATCAAATAAAATGGTGCTATTGGTTTACATGTATATGTTATTTACTGTACATAAAGCGAAAAACCAGGGGCCCGTTTCACTCAACTTCGTACGACTAAAAAGTGCAAAATTATGATAAATTTCACATTATCAATGTTTTCTTGTAAACAAATATTGGATTTAAATGTATTGAAATGTAAATTCATCAATTGAACTTTTCAGACGACCCTGAATTTGCACTTACGAACATCTTAGTCGTAGAAGTTTAGTAAAACGGGTCCCGCTGAGACTCAGCTACAGCTACGTCTCGGTGTAGCTTAAAGTGACTCTGTCTCAGATGATGTCTCAGATATCCAATATGTGATGTGTAGCTTAAAGTGACTCTGTCTCAAATGATGTCTCAGCTATCCAATATGTGATGTGTAGCTTAAAGTGACTCTGTCTCAAATGATGTCTCAGCTATCCAATATGTGATGTGTAGCTTAAAGTGACTCTGTCTCAAATGATGTCTCAGCTATCCAATATGATGTAGCTAAAAGTACTGTCTTCAAATGATGTCTCAGCTATCAAATGTGATGTGTACTTAAAGTGAATGTCTCAAATGATCCCCACTATCCAATATGTGATGTGTAGCTTAAAGTGACTCTGTCTCAAATGATGTCTCAGCTATCCAATATGTGATGTGTAGCTTAAAGTGACTCTGTCTCAAATGATGTCTCAGCTATCCAATATGTGATGTGTAGCTTAAAGTGACTCTGTCTCAAATGATGTCTCAGATATCCAATATGTGATGTTAGCTAAAGTGACCTCTGTCTCAATGATGTCTCAGATATCCAATAGTGTGATGTAGCTTAAAGTGACTCGTCTCAAATGATGATGTCGTCAAAGATATCCAATATGTGATGTGTACTTAAATGACTCTGTCTCAAATGATGTCTAGCTATCCAATATGTATGTGTAGCTTAAAGTGATCTCTCTCAAATGATGTCTCAGATATCCAATATGTGATGTGTAGCTGTGCTCGTTCCAAAGATGTCAAACAGCTATCCAATATGTGTGCTTGGTGAGCTTAAAGTGACTCTGTCTAAATGATGTCTCAGCTATCCAATATGTGATGTGTAGCTTAAAGTGACTCTGTCTCATGAGCTCAAAGATATCCAATATGTGGTGTGTAGCTTAAAGTAACTCTGTCTCAGATTGAGTCTCGGATCCTCCAATATGTGGTGTGTAGCTTAAAGTAACTCTGTCCCAGATGATGTCTCAGCTATCCAATATGTGGTGTGTAGCTTAAAGTAACTCTGTCTCAGATGATGTCTCGGATATCCAATATGTGGTGTGTAGCTTAAAGTAACTCTGTCTCAGATGATGTCTCAGGTATCCAATATGTTGTGTGTAGCTTAAAGTGACTCTGTCTCACATGATGTCTCAGACATCCAATATGTGGTGTGTAGCTTAAAGTAACTCTGTCTCAGATGATGTCTCAGATATCCAATATGTGGTGTGTAGCTTAAGTGACTCTGTCTCAGACGATGTTTCAGAGATCCAATATGTGGTGTGTCGCTTAAAGTGAATCTGTCTCAGATGATGTCTCAGACATCCAGTATTTGGTGTGTCGCTTAAAGTGAATCTGTCTCAGATGATGTCTCAGACATCCAGTATTTGGTGTGTAGCTTAAAGTGACTCTGTCTCAGATGATGTCTCAGACATCCAATATGTGGTGTGTAGCTTCATGTACAGTAAATGGCCTATATCCATCAATCGCATCATTGTATGTGACCACCTTCCCAAAAACATGCGTCATATCCAAGCGCATGCTATCAGAAACTGATAATCAGGGGAGATAATTTGGATTGGCATAGTTTGGCATTTTCCATAAACATATACCAGTAGCCGATTTCATCAAGATTGCAAATCATACTTATCTAGCAAAGTATACTTTGAGTGATTAATCATTTATTTTTTCCAAAATGCATTATTTCATATATAACTAATATAACGACTGCATATATTTGATGATTACAAGTATGCAGAATTATTATACTGAATTTATTACATTATCACAGCCGAAATGGCTGTGATATTGTAATAAATTCAGTATAATAAAAATTAATAAATTTATCCTTAAATTTAAAATTTCTCCCTCAAAGTATACTTTGCTTGATAAGTATAATTTGCAATGTTGGTGAAATAGGCTACAGTAAGGCAAGCTTATCAAATGTCTTTATTTTGAGTTGTGAAATGATAATACTATACCACATTCATTTAGAAAGAACTTCCCATTTCAGACGCTAGTGTAATTAATTTAAATAAAATTATTTAGTAACCATCGACTGGAGAACATGTTTATATTAATCAAAATTAAATATTTTCATTTCCAATAGTTGTCTCGCCTGCTTTAACAGAAGGCGCGACTATAGTCGCCATTTTTTCCGTTGTCGTCCGAAATGTCAAACACGTTGTACAAACTTCGTCATCATAAATTTAATATTACTTTACGGATTGCTTCAATATTTGGACACTTGATACATGTAAGCATTAGGAACACACTCATGCCACCAATTCACGTGACCTTGACATTTTTTACATTCAAATTTTTGCTGAGACACTTAACCATCTTGTTGGCTTCAAAACTTTGTACAAGCTTCGTCATCATGGTATAACTTTACTATTAATACACTTGATACATGTAGGCATTTGGAACACACTAATGCCGCAATTCACACGACCTTGAGATTTGTTACCTTCAAATTTTTCCTGAAACCCTTAGCCATTTTGTTTGCGTCAAAAACTTTGTACAAGCTTCCTCATCCTGCTATAACTTTCATAATACTTGACGTATTGACGAGATTGTTCAAATGGTGGTCGCGACATATACTTGGAAGCACATAGAAAATATTTAGGATTTTCCAATAACAAAATGACGTATCCTCAGCATGAAATGGGTTAATTAATATGTGACCCCATGATATGCATGTCCATGTCAAAGTAATGAAGATACATGTACTTTAATTAACAACAATCCTGCTACAACATTGTTTTGTACCGACAAGGCATTTGCAGGCGCGACACCACTTCCGTGACGGAATTCTTGTCTTATTTCTCAGCGAAAGTCTATGTTGTGACCACAAGATATGTTTTTTGTTGCAGACATAACATTTGGGATATTGCCTGTGTAATGTTACCCACGAAACCTGTCCAAATTTTACGGCTTACATAGCCGTAAAATTTGGACAGGTTTCGTGAAACAGACAGTTGATAATGCAAAAACAATGCAAAAAACAATATTTGTTTCGATAATATTGAATTAGAGCAACATTTGAGAATGAGCCTTCTTTTTATATAGTGAAATTTGGTCGTATATTGATTGTATGGCGAAAAAACAATTGCCACATGTTGAGTGAAGATGTCTATGGGGATTTAACATGGGGACATTTTCGAATTTCAGAAATACTGGACAGATTTTCAAAATTAACTTTTATTTTCTTAGTTAGATCATTTCCAAACTATCTAGCTAGGCTTCAGAATCAATTTCCAATTGTTTCATTTTCTGACTCCTCCTCCATGTTCTCCACTTCTTTTTCCCTATGTTAAATACCCATAGAGAACTAATTTTTCGTATTAAAATCCATATTTGAGCAAATTTCACGAAATAAATAGATGGCTCATTCTTAAATTTTGCTAAAATTAAATACTATCGAAAAAAATATTTTGTTTGCATTGTTTATATGACCGTAACATTTGGACAGGTTTCGTGAAATATACTGTAGGTGTGTTTCGTGGTGATTTTTCTAGAGGATCTCTTGAGTAAATTTGTGATATTTGGTTTTAGCACTAAAGTTAATCAGATGTGATATTTATATAACATGTATTTTCAATGGTCAGATTTTCAAGTAAGTACTCTTTTATGGTAAATATATACAACATTTAATTAGCGGTAGTGTTATTTTTACTCAATGTTGCGTGAAAATGTAACACATACATACCTTTATTTAGAACAATGACAATATCTTTGTCAGATAGGCGTATATCCTTACTGAAGTCTTCTATGGATATTCTGAAATGTTTTCCCTGGAAGTAGAATACATGTACATCAATAATAAAAACATTAAAACCAAATAATAACTATTGATGAATATGTCTGTTAGAGAGAATGATGCGTGACCTGTCTCCTATAACCCTCCCCCTCTCTCTCTCTCTCTCTCTCTCTCTCTCTCTCTCTCTCTCTCTCTCTCTTATATATATATATATATATATCTCATCCCTTCTCTCTCTCTCTCTCTCTCTCTCGCTCTCTCTCTCTCTCTCTTGAACTTGAACTTGAGAACTCTCTCTATCTATCTCTATATATATATATATATATCTCATCCCTCTCTCTCTCTCCCTCTCTCTCCCTCTCTCTCTCTCTCTCTCTCTCTCTCTCTCTCTCTCTCTCTCTCTCTCTCTCTCTCTCTCTCTCTCTCTCAAACTTGAACTTGAGAACTTGCACTTACACCTTTGTTCTCGTAAATGCCTTCAGCTGGCACATATTTTTCACATAAATTCACATATTTTGACGTGAATCTTTTAATAGTGCCTTGTTACTCCATACAATACGTACTAGTGCAGACAGGTCGTCCTCCTTATTTCGCAACGTCCTGTATCCGCCTTGCACAAACCCGCGGACATCGTCCATTGCTGCAATAACAAACGTAGCATCATTAATCCTTTCCGCTCTCAATAACTGGAATGGCATGTAACATGTCGACATGAGGACCAACAACAATCGTAAACAAACAATTATTTTCAGATTAGTTCATTTATAAGGTGTTGTTTTTTATTTAAAAAAGAAAAGAAAATTACTTTCTGGCTCATCTGGATCTACACTGCTGTCAAACAATGCTAAATAGGTCCGTTATGTGATGGCAACAGGGTTAATCAAAGTACTGAAAGTACAAAAATATGTTATCTCCACAAAAACTGATCAGTGTGTGGGGTAAGTTAACTTTGTAAAATACACTGGTGTAACTTGCAGGGTCCGTACTGAAATATATATAAAACCCCCTTTTACTGATAGCTCCGTACTGTCCCGTGAGACCTAAATATAATAGCTGCTGTATTCATACGCACGAAATGTCTTGATTCATATCTTCCAGAATTTAACTGATAAACTGAGCACAAAACTGTGAACAATATAGAGAATAGTATATGTAGAGTTTTAGATACAAAGCAAGACATACCAAAACGCCATAGGATAAGTTGGCACAGGGCACTATTGTCTTCTCATTTAGGCGTAGCACGACAATGGCTGCCCCCATAGAAATGTGCGGGACACAATATGCTATCTCAAGGGAGATAACATATACAAAAATAGTGTTTATTGCTTTCTATCAGTTGATAGTTGTAAACTGTTCTAGGTTGAAGTCAGAGTTTCTGTGCCGCTTACGTTGAACTCGACGTTAGAATTCGCGAATTAGAAGTTTGCTCTTTCGAACTCGGAGAACGAAAACAATGCGTGTGCCCTTGTATTTTCAGTCGCACACGACATAGTATATACATTTATCCCGTCAACACAGTGCGTATGTGCCGTGAAACACGGTGCCGTGAAACATTTTTGATATCCAGTCAATACAATTTTTGCATTTTACAGCCATTTGTAGGTGTTGACGGGATAAATAGAATAGTAGGTTAGTGCCGTGAATGGGAAAAAATATCTGGCGTGGCACGGAAACGGGATGTGCTCGGAGGAGCCTCGCCCATCCCGTTT
>CM055268.1:54692266-55113215 GCA_029237695.1 Conchocele bisecta
CCTCGCCCATCCCGTTTCCTGAGCCTTGCCAGATATTCGTACGACTAAAATGTTCGTAAGTGCAAAATTATGATAGTCTGTAAATTGCGCACTAACAATGTTTTCTTGTAAACAATTATTGGAATTAGATTTATTGAACATAAGCTGCATATGCAACTTCTTCTGAATAAATGTAAATCCATCAATTGAAATTTCTAGACAATCCTAAATTTGCACTTACGAACATTTTAGTCGTGCGAAGTTTAGTGAAACGGGCCCCTGGATAACAACAGACGTGTAATTATCACACGCAAAATATATTCCACTATATGAGCGCGTACACAACCGCCTGTGCTAATCTCGCCCAACATTTGCAAATGTCTTTATTTCAACATTGTGCCTGCAATCAAACAGCTTGATTGGCTGAGCCTGAGCTGTGATACAGCTCAGTCTCAGTCAATCAAACTGCCTGATTGCGAGTTGAGATTGCCAATAAATGTTCAGAAACTTTGACCTTTGGGCAAGATTAACGCAGGCGGTGGTATGCATACCGTTTTACTAAACATAAGAGAAAGAAGTTCTAAGTGCAAAATTGAAATCCACAATAGAATTTGCTCTGACAGCCGAAGTGGGAAAATCCTTCTTGGATGTGCTACAGATAATGACATGTACCCGTAGGTACAATATTGTGTATTATTACTGAAGCAATTTCATAGAAATATTCGTATGAACAGTTTTGTCGTGCGAAGATTAGTGAAACGGGCACCAGTGAAACGGGCACCAGAGTAAACTTACTAGCCCCGTAGGTGGGCGGGCACTCGGAGGCGTCGATGAGGCCCATCAGCGCCAGAGTGTCGTTGCCCAGGTAATATATACTGCCGCCCTGTGACAAACTGCAAGGTCATGCATTTCATGAACACATATGTTTAGCCGAGAAAATAATATGTGTTCTTAGAAGTCGGTACAAACCATAAAGCATGAAGGTTATTGGAAAGGTAGCCCGAATGATCTGTCTGTAACGCGACAGAACATTCGAGTTATTGTAAAGCGTGTTATGTTATGGTCAGGTAAATGCGAACAATATGTTATGTACGCGTCAGGTTGCGTCTTTCGGATATGCTTTAAATATTGACAACACATGGTGTTAATACTGTAACTGACACTGTTGCAGATACGTTCCGATTTATTATGGAGGTTGACTAGAGAATACAAAAACTATCCATGACAATTGCAGAATATTACTACCAGCACAATATATACAGTGAAATCTCTCTAAACCGGACACCCTGGTCCCCAGTGTGTCCGGCTTAGAGAGGTTTCACTGTAAATCAACCATTTGATCATTCTGAGCCATAGCTGTGTGCTATCACGAACATACATTATCACCTGAGATAAATGACCAAGAAACTCATCAAAAATAAATTCACATGTGTTTACTTGGTGTCCGGTTTAGAGAGGTTCCACTGTACAATGCAATAATGTCACATGTCAAGATACAAATGCTTGCCAACGCTGGCTTATGCGAAACTCGATGTAACTGGGGAACAACTAAGGACCCATGTCACCCCTGATCATTGTTCGATTCAAACATAATTGGTTCCTAAATGTGATGGGATATACAGTGGGGTCAGCGTGTAAGTGCACACACGAACGAACACGACAACCTGTCGTGTTCGTTCGTGTGTGCACTTACACGCTGACCCCATTGTATGTATAAGATATACACATATGTGAACATTAGCTTGTTACTGTATACAAACGGCGCATGAAGTAGCTATGTCAGGCCATCTTAGTATGTGCAATCAGTCAGTCACCATCCTTAGTATTGCAACATCAGTTTTACCTCCTGTCGTGTTTGACACATACCACAAATAATATGACATATACGTAGGTGCAATATCTGCAAACCACGTTAAACAACAACGTCATGTGGGTTGTTTTCATCACACTTATATACAAAGTCTGATTTCTGAAAGTTTGTTGACCCGGTTGTGTACATGTATACAGTGGGGTCAGCGTGTAAGTGCACACACGAACGAACACGACAGGTTGGAATCAACCTGTCGTGTTCGTTCGTGTGTGCACTTACACGCTGACCCGACTGTATGGTGACCTCGAACCCAGTTGTTGTGTGATTACACGTGACCCCTGTATGGTGACCTCGAACCCACCTTTCACTTGCTGCCATCACTATTTCACTAATGGTCTGCTTACATTCGTACACCTTGGCGGACACCTGTTTGTAGCATTGCATGTGCGACATTACGTCCCTGTGGAGATAACACAAACCCTTCATTTACGTGTTCCCGTTATTTATCCTACTGTATTGTATATACTATAATGCAGGAACGAAACCGTTGAGACAATACTCTGAAATAAAAGATTGCACAAGGTGCCAAATTAAGTTCTAACTATTGTCCTAGCTCACATATACGTACATGTAGTCACACACAACACAATAATACTTATTTATCCCGTCAACACAGTGGTATGTGCCGTGAAACACGGTGCCGTGAAATTGTTTTGATATCCTTTAAATACGACCTAATCACTGCGCATGAATATGTGCGGTTGTCATACTAGTCGATTCACCGATTTTGAAGTTGCGGCTGCGGTTATATTTTGCATTTTAAAGCTATTTGTAGGTGTTGACGGGATAAATAGAATAGTATGTTAGTGCCGTGAATGGGGAAACATATCTGGCGCGGCACGGAAACGGGATGTGTTCGGTAGAGCCTTGCCCGCACGGAAACGGGATGTGCTCGGCAGAGCCTCGCCCATCCCGTTTCCCAAGCCTTGCCAGATATTTTCCCCCATTCACGGCACTAACTTACTATTCTCTATATATATATATTACATGAGTGATGATTTAATATGACATTTATTGAACGAGTTTATTGATTTCATAGCCTCGTTTCTTATGAAATTAGTCAACGGGTTGAATAAATATCATATTAAATCAACACAACTGTTAGATTATATGTATTGCTTAAGCACAACACAATACATTGAAGCTGTAATAATCACCTAGCGTGTTTTCTGTAGCTGCCTCATTTGAATGTTTATTACGCAATTGTATTATGCTTTTAATACACTGTGAAAGTATATTTGATGCAATACTATAGGAATGAATGGCATTTTTGTGGAATTTATCGGGGTATAAACTTGGAAAAGTCGCGGGAATACTGGACGATGGCCGGAAGGCCTCGTCCAGTATTCCCGCGAATTTTCCAAGTTTATATCCCCGATAAATTCCACAAAAAGGCCATTCATTCCTTTTAATTCCAGCATTTGAAATAAATTCATCAAGCAAATGTGCTTATTTTCCGTTTTCTTAAGAATTATTTTAACTGCGCCTCACGGTTACGGAAAGTAGTTCGGCGTGGGAGTTTACTGGGATATACATTTTGGACAGAGACTTGCTACGGGCCAATCAAATGTTAGGGAATTGTGTAAATATTTTTGTGCTGGAATTATTACGCAATTGTATTATGCTTTTAATACACTGTGAAAGTATATTTGATGCAATACATACACTGTATTTTCTCTGTAAGACAGAGAGTATATAATTATGTTATACAGGCAGTAAATATCGTGTGTAGTAATTGTTATATAGCTATTTCGAATTCATAATACAGAACGTACCACTTTGTCCCACTAGGATCTACTTTGTTGTGCGCAGCTTCAAATATGGCCTCCAGGAGTAATTTGTTGCTGTTCCACTCTTCATTCTACTCGACCCTGTGATCGGCTCCGGCTGAGAAGACACACTATACGATTACTTTTTGGTAACTAACATCAACACAAATATGTGGCTGTGACTGGATAAATGGGGCTTATGGGATTTTAAACCAGGGAGGCTCCTGATAATATAGCACACGCATGTAACATGAAAACGATCGATATTGCTTGTTAGAAGCACTGATGGAATGGCGAACAGTGCAGATCTTGATCAGACTGTGCGAATGCACAGTCTGCTCTGGATCTGTACTGGTCGCAAAGCCCATAAGCTCTATTTCTCCAGTCACAGCCACATATGTGATCGTGACTGGAGAAATGGGGGATTTGTGACCAGTGTAGCTCCTGATCAAATATAACACTCTTGCAGCCTGATAACAATCTTATTTGCTTCTAAGAAGCATGACGGGTGCTTCATTGATGGAATGGCGAACAGTGAAGGTCCTGATCAGATTGTTCGGATGCACTGGTCGCACAACGCATAATAAGTAAGGAAGTAATATTGAACATAGGCTGCCTATGTTCAATAAATGTAAATCCATCATTTGAACTTTCCAGGCCATCCTAAATTTGCACTTACGAACATTTTAGTCGTACGACGTTCAGTGAAACGGCCCCCAGGTAGCGGTTTAAAATGCTATGCCCGTGGAACATAATATTAAAGCACTTGCATTATTATGTATTGGCAGTCATAGTAAACTTCGCAAGTGAGATGGAACATGATCTATAATTCCAGCAAAAACATATTTACACAATGCCATAACATTTGATTGGCCCGTAGCAAGTCTCGGTCCAAAATTTATATCCCAGTAAAACTCCCACGCCGAACTACTTTCCGTAACCGTGAGGCGCAGTTAAAATAATTCTTAAGAAAACGGAAATAAACACATTTTCTTGATGAATTTATTTCAAATGCTGGAATTATAAGGAATGAATGGCCTTTTTGTGGAATTTATCGGGGATATAAACTTGAAAAAGTCGCGGGAATACTGGACGAGGTATTAAAAAATTACAATGTTCGAAAAAAAAAAAAAAAAAAAAAAAAAAAAAATATATATATATCGAAAATTTTATTTTTTATCGCTTCGTCCAGTATTCCCGCGACTTTTCCAAGTTTATGCCCCGATAAATTCCACAAAAAGGCCATTCATTCCTATAACATTTATAGTTCACCCTATTTTCCAAGACAATCGCTGGGCAGCTTTGTGCTCCACTTATTTCACACATTCCAACGTTTAACCCCAATAAGTTATATATTGTAAGATTTAATGATTAATTTTTCGTCGGGAAATGGAAAATCGATACTCGGATGGGACATTGCATTGTACACTTGGCTGAACTATAAGTCAGTTATTGTTCACATATTGGCTAGCGCTCCCTCGCATTTAATTCCTTGAAATTCCAATATGTGAGCACTACCGTACACTAATGGAAACGGTATTCAGGTATAAGCATGTGGTTTCTAACGAAGGTAGACGGTGTACATAATATACTTACACCAATTATAGGATTCAATATGAACCCGATTCCTGATTTCGAACTGACTTCCAATCGCTGGGCAACTTAAAATAAAATAATATACTACGAAACAATGATTTACTGGCCTTAGATACCGCAATACTCAAGTAAGCATATAATTATGCATTTTGTTGGGAATTTATCATCAATGGATATGATACAGAATAAATGATGACCGTTTAGTGGGTGCCGTAGTAACCCTAAACATTCGGACACCAGTTATTTGGGGAACAACAGTGTGCCAATACTTAGGGTCAGTATGGCAGTGGTCGTCCAATCGATATAACAGTGTATTTGGATACAATTTGCTTTGGGAAACCCCGAGGGGTTTCTCAAAGCAAATTGTGTCCGAATATTTAGGGTTAATACAGTATTAAAATGCATTTGTAAATACACATATAAATATAGACTTATATAATTATGTTGACTAAAGCTTGCAAACAATGATACATTGATGAAAGGGAGTGTAAAAGTAAACAAACAGAAACAGCTTACCGTTTAGAAACGTTTTATCCCAGCATTCAATTTTCACATTTCTTAAAATAAGAAGAGAATAACATCGACGTGTTAGTATAAAATATCCAACACAGTCGATATATGATTATTGTCAGTAGCAGATAGACGCATGTACATATCTAGCGTTTCACTAGATATATTGTTGATGGTTTAGGATATATACTCTTTATCAGAGGACGAGGACACATGTTGAAGTAACGAACCAAGGTATATAAATACATTAAATATACCTAAAAGTATCAATAAGTGGGAAAAATCAGTTGAAAAAAACAACAACCCCAAGTTTACTCCCTGTTAGAACACAATATAATGTGTTATAACGGGCAGTAACAACTTAGTTTGTTTTCGCTAAATCATACTGTTATGTATATTTAATGTATTTATATACCTTGGTATGTTACTTCAACCCGTGGACGAGGAGTCGCAGACCAAAACAAGCTGGACTGTTTAAACAGTGACAATGTCCATGCGGATGTTTCCTCATATGGTGTCTACAGTCGTAATTACATGTTCATCTTATGGAAGCCCTGAGGGATTTATTACTTCAATACTTCTAACTTCATTACTTCTAACTTCCTTATTTGTAACTTCCCGCTTCCTTACTTCTAACGTCCAACTTCATTACGTCTTACTTCTAACTTCCTTACTTCCAACTTCCAACTTCCAACTTCCAACTTCCAACTTCATTACTTCTAATTTTAATTTCATTACTTCTAACTTCAACTGCATCACTTCTTACTTCCTTACTTCTAACTTCATTACTTCTAACTTCATTACTTCTTACTTCTAACTTCCTTACGTCTACTTCTAAGAAGTAATGAAGTTAGAAGCAAGGAAGTTAGAAGTAAGGAAGTTAGACGTAAGAAGTGATAAAGTTGGAAGTAAGTTACAAGTAAATCGTAAAGAAGTTAGAAGCAAGAAGAAATGAAGTTAGAAGCAAGGAAGTTAGAAGTAAGGAAGTCAGACGTAAGAAGTGATGACGTTGGCAGTTACAAGTAAACAGAAAAGAATTTGGAAGCAAGAAGTAATGAGGTTAGAAGTAATGAAGTAGTAAGTAAGGAAGCTATAAGTCAGAAGTCAGAAGTCATAAGTCCCTCCAGGGCTTCCATATCATCTAGTTAAAGTTCAATATATACTTGTAATATAATATGGATACGAGGTACATAAATAATCGAATACACCTCTTGAGGTAATTCATTAATGCAGCAGCCTCAATGGTATATATAATATCCGTCCCATTGAGGCTGCTGCATTGACACACGGAGTGTTCTGGGCTGTTTAACAATCTGGAGTGAGATGTATTTGATTACAAAATTACTTCCGCAATGTGTATTGGATTGTTTATACACCTCATGACATATAGTATATAGTTAAATACCTCGTGGGATATATTGAAATTATAATTAATGCGAAAGGTATAGAATATACAATTATTGCATTTTGAGGAGGTGTACACGAGATTTACGGATCTGAGAAAGGTGAATATGACTTTTCAAAGGTCCGTAAATCTCGTGTACACCGACTCAAAAGACAATAATTGTTTTATTATATGACTTATGGTTTTGCTGAAACCCGACTGACATTGACGACGTATGTACAAGTTTGCTTCAGTTTACATTCATTTTTGTTGCTTTGCTGTCAAGTGCGAAGTGCATTTGTAAGCTTGTTGCTGATTGGATGATACTATTTGTGTAGTTTTGTTCAATTGGCTCGTCGTTACACCGTGTCATGTTTCCGTTGCGTGATCAGTGAATCCAGGTCAATATCACATTTGGAATATCACTCTCGGAGTGGTCTCGCAGGCGAGAAGAGTCCGATATCATATATGTCCGAAATCATGTGACCCTCTATTGGGCAATCTCATTGGCTGGACTTCTCAGTTATATAATAATATTAATTAATTACCTAGCGAGGTATATTGGATTGTTTATTTACCTAGTGAAGTACCTCGCGGGATACTAGTACCTAGGATTAATGAATTACCTCACGAGGTGTATTGGATTAATGAATTACCTCACGAGCTGTGTTGGATTAATGAATTACCTCACGAGCTGTGTTGGATTAATGAATTACCTCACGAGGTGTATTGGATTAATGAATTACCTCACGAGGTGTATTGGATTAATGAATTACCTCACGATGTGTATTGGATTAATGAATTGCATCGCCAGGTGTATTGTATTAAGTAATTACCTCACGAGATGTATTGGATTAATGAATTACCTCACGAGGTGTATTGGATTAACGAATTACCTCACGATGTGTATTGGATTAATGAATTACCTCGCCAGGTGTATTGTATTAAGTAATTACCTCACGAGATGTATTGGATTAATGAATTACCTCACGAGGTGTATTGGATTAATTAATTACCTTGCGAGCTGTATTGGATTGAAGCCGAGCAGGACAGGAACGAATACATCCGGGTTCTCCAAGCAATGGTGCAGCTGGCCTGCGACGTACGGCGCGGAGAGTCCGCACGTGATACCGATATATACGACCTTCGTCTTCCCAGCTGCCACCTGCACACGGCCGTTACCAGCATGTTTGAAAATGGGGGTCGATTTTCGACTGTGAAGCAGCCGAAATCTGTAGGGGGTCCAGGGCTTGCCCATGGACCCCTTACAGATTTCGGTTGCTTCACAAACTCGATTTTTTAAACTCAAAAGGGGGCTTATGGGCTATGTGACCAGTGTAGCCCCAGTTCACCCTGCGCATTCGCATATATAGTAGACATCTATATACTATAATAGAATACAAATAGAATTATGCATTTGCTGTGACAATTCCGTCAAATTTCTAATTCATTTACGGAACATTTCGTAAAATTTGTAAATAGGTACAAAATCACATGGCGTGTGTCATATTTGCATGTGACTGGAAAAATGGGGGTTAGCCCATTGCACCGAAAACCCGCTATAGCGGTTTATGCAAACGGTGCAGATCCAGATGAGCCGGATCGTAACGAGCCGTCTTATCAGGATCTGCACTTTTTGAAAGTAATTTTCATATTTTTGAGAACAAAAATACCACCTTTTCCTAAATGGACTAGTCTGAAAAACCATTTTGTGACGCTTAGATTGACTGCAAAATTAACATACATATATATCAAAATCCAGTGACCTAGAGCCACAGGTGGCAGACTCGGACCTGTGACACAAATAAATGCCCATTACAAAAAACATTACCTCACCCACTTGGTCTCATACAGTACTATCTTCTATTATATATTATTTTGGTGTCACAGGTCCGAGTCTTCCAGCTGTAACTTAGAGATGAAAGCGTTAACCTTCTTGAGCTGTTCAATGCCGACATTCGGGTCATCCTCCGACGCCTCCCATGACGTAAACAGGGCCCTAAAAATTACAACACATATCGACTAACCGACCGGCTGGCGTTATTATGGAACGTCAACTCTACATAAACTCAAATAATTACTGCGAAGCATTAAACATTTAGAGCTAGCATTAAATAGTTGAGTTTATGTAGATTTGGCGTTCCTAGAACGCAAAATCTACATAAATTCAAATAATTATTGCTAAAGCTAGCATTAAATATTTAGAGTTAGACCCAAATGATTTAGCGAGCTCTTCAAATGATTTGGAGCTCGCTCTAAACATTTAATGATAGCTCTAATTATTTATAGCTAGCACTAATTAATAGAGTTTATGTAGATTTTGCGTTCCATACGTTACCAGTAGCCGATCTCATCAACATTGCTAAGTACACGTTCACATATTGTATTTTTGCAAGGAACTAAATGCTGCGGACGTTCGCGCTTCCTCGCATTTAAGTCCTTAACCCTTTGAACCCGAAAGGCCGCTATATCGGTTTATGCAAACAGTGCAGATCCAGATGAGCCGGCTCGTAACGAGCCATCTCATCAGGATCTGCACTGTTTGAAAGTAATTTTCATATTTTTGAGAACAACAAATACCCCCTATTTATAAATGGAATAGTCTGAAAATCATTTTGCGATGATTGGATTGGTTGTAAAATTAACATATCGCAGCCCATTCCAGTTACTTAGGGGTGAAAGGGTTAAACATTCAATAAGTGAACAATAACTTAAACAGTAGTAGTAAAAAGGCTGGGATTGGACCACTTCACCTCCTGGACTGGACCACTTCACCTCCTGGACTGGATCACTTCACCTCCTGGACTTGACCACTTCGCCTCTTGGACTTGACCACTTACCCCATGGAGCCCGCCCTACCCCCATAAGCGGGCCCAACCCAATGATAACCATAACACAATACGCCAGTCCGGTCCCAGTCACTTGCTCGGAGAAACAATACAACGAAGAGCCAGTGGTAAACTCACGAGGCGAGCCCACACCCCCGGCCCCCAAAAGAGAGCCGCAAGTCGATCAGTACACCTTTTGGTGTCCAAAAAAACTCGCGAGTCGAATCAATCATTTAGAGAGATGTGTACTGGTACGATATACTTTACTACTACTTATACATACTTATCCCCGCCGGCCATGAGATAGTCGTATATCTGTGGCTGTCCAGCCTCCACCTGTCGCTGGTTGAAATGTCTCTGGAGAATAAAAGTGGCTGTGACAGAACAAATGCGGCTTATGGGTTATGTAGCTAGTGTAGCTCCTGATGAAATAGCACACCGATGTAGCCTGATAACGATCTACTGGGGCGGATCTAGAGGGGGGGGGGGGGGTCCGGGGTTGCACCCCCCCCCGTGCAGTCACGGAGTTTACATAGATCACAGTTCGAAGAGCTCAAAATTAGGACAACCCCCTAGTGGCGAACGGTAACTATTGCAATTACTCCCGTACGGGAGTAGATTGCAAGAGTTACCTTCGCAACTAGACACCCCCCTCCCGTTCCCCAAATGCTGGATCCGCCCCTGATCTATAGTGATTAGTGTTTGTTAGAAGCACGACGGGTGTTTCCTGATCAGACTGTTTGATCTGGAGCTACACTGGTCACGAAACCCATAAGTCGCATTTATCCCGTCAACACAGTGCGTATGTGCCGTGAAACACGGTGCCGTGAAACATTTTTGATATCCAGTCAACACTATTTTTGCATTTTACAGCCATTTGTAGGTGTTGACGGGATAAATAGAATAGTAGGTTAGTGCCGTGAATGGGAAAATATATCTGGCGCGGCACGGAAACGGATGTGCTCGGCATAGCCTCGCCCATCCCGTTTCCTGAGCCTTGCCAGATATTTTTTCCCATTCACGGCACTAACCTACTATTCTCTATTTCTGCAGCCAGAGCCACAAATGAGCACGGCCTGTGAGCCTGGCCAGATTGACAAGGAGAATATGTCGTGAATGGTACATGTACAACTGTATATATACCCATATTTTTATTATGGTTTTCCTTACTCACACAACCTTTCGTCCAACCAGTATGAATCCCGAAAGCACATATCTTCCAGTGTGGAATCTTTCTAAGCATGTTCTTGAAATCAGAAATGTGTAGCCTAAATGGCGGCCATTTTGAATTTTATATATGTATCGGATGCCATGGATATGTTATTAATATATTTGTAATTAGGCTTATATTCTAGCTTTCTACAAACGTTGTTATTGCTATTAAGAAATTCAACACCGTTTTCAAAGACCTCATCTTGACATTGACCCTTCATGTTCTAGCATGCAATATTACCTAGTAAACATGTTAATTGTACCACCGGAATAATATATTTTGACATCAAGTTTATCAGGCTCAGATAGGAAGATGTAGTAATTCCTCGGCGAGACTCGCCATTGCTACAATAAAATTCGACATCAATATACATGTACACTACTGTCTGTTTCACGAAATTGAGCCTTCTTTTTTTTTCGTGAAATTTGGTCAAATATTGATTTTATTGCGTTAAAACAATTTCCCCACGTGAATTCCCCATAGACATCTGCACAGAGTGAATATGTCTACAGTATGGGATTTAGCATGGGGAAAACTATCAGAAATACTAGACCGATTTTTTAAATTCAACTTTTGTTTTCTTAGTTAGATACTTTCCAAGCTATATGTATCTATCCAGGTTTCGGAGTCAATTTCCAAAATAGTTCGTTTTCTGACTCCTCCCACAACTCCGCTACCTCCTTTTCCCCCATGTTAGAGTCCCATAGACAAATAAATGTTTCATAATAAAATCAATATTTGACCAAATTTAAAAAGAATGCCCATTTTTAAAATTTGATAAAATTTAATATTGTCGAAAAAAATACTGTTTTTGCATTGTTTATATGGTCGTAAAATTCGGGCAGGTTTTGTGAAACAGACAGTAGCTTGGTATTCTCTAGATATATTTATAATTCACCCTACTTTCTTAGCCAATCGCTAACAAGTATTTGGCTACACTTATTTCACATACTACACAATTTAGACTAATAAGTTAAATATAGATTTAATGACTACATGTTCGACAGGAAATGAAAAATCAATACTATGATGGGGACTGCATTATAAATCTGGCTACTTACACGTATGCGTTTGTTCACACTGTGGGTTTTTAAGGAACTAAATGATGCGATCGCTGGCGCTCACTCGCATTTAATTCCTTAAACATCCAATATGTGAACAATAACTTGTACATGTACATCTTGACAATACTTACGGAAACAATGAATCCAAGTCGCCCGGATGTGCCACACCCACTGAGGACGACAACTCCATCCTCTGGCTTCTGCAAAAGTGGATGACCGCACTAAAGTCTTAACCCTTCCTAAGTAACTGCAATGGACACTCCCACTCCGACTATTCCATTTATCAGAAAGGGGTATTGTTTTTAGACATAAGAACATATTCACAAATAGTGCAGATCCTGATGAGACAGCTCGTTACGAGAATAGAGAATAAAGAATAGTAGGTAGTGCCGTGAATGGGAACAATATCTGACAAGGCTTAGGAAACGAAAGCAAGCCTCGCCCATCCCGTTACCGTGCCGCGCCAGATATTATTTCCATTCACGGCACTAACGTACTATTTTATTTATCCCGTCAATAGCTACAAATAGCTTTAAAATGCAAAAAAATAACCCCAACCGCAACCTCAAAATCGGAGAATCGACTAGTATGACAACCGCACATATTCATACGCAGCGATTAGGTCGTATTGACAGGATATCAAAAATGTTTCACGGCACCGTGTTTCACGGCACATACGCACTGTTTTGACGGGATAAATATTCTGTTAAAGCCTTCAACGGTACGGTGACGAAAACAGTAAAAATAAAAGCGTTGATGGGAGCCATCAGGACTGGCTTATACCAGTTGATAGCAAACTAACCAATGCTATGCCTATAGTTTACGATGAGATGTAAAAATACACAGGTTCATATATATTTCAAGTATACAAACCTTTAATACTTCAGATACAGATTCAGCAACTTTACATATCGTGTTTACCGTGTCGTCATGAAACAGCCCCTGAAAATTAAATATTTTAAAATATTTAATTTGGTAGTCAATGTTATCTACTGTCTGTTCCACGTTGTTCTGCCGGCAAACCTTTGGCTATTAAACATATTAAACTCTAAAAGATATTTAAATGTAAGTACTTTTTCACCAATACAAAAAGTCACCCTCCCAAATTTTTTATTTGATAGCTACGGACGGTACGGACGGTACGGACGGTACGGACGGTACGGGAGTAATTGCAAGAGTTACCGTTCGTAACTAGGGGGTTGTCCTATTTTCGAGCTCTTCGAAATGCACTTTCTTGTGTTTTACGGCATTTAAATTCAGACTCCAACTGGTGGTAAACTGTGATCTATTTAAGCTCCGTGGCTGAACGGCGGGGGGGGGGGGTGCAACCCCGGAACCCTCCCCCTCCAGATCCGCCCCTGACCATATACTCCGTAGTACTGTCAGTACTGTGATTACACAATCAGTGACGACAGTTTCTGGTTCCAACAGTAAACTACATACGTGTCATGGAACCGGAATGTGTCGTGGAAAACGTAATATGCCACAGATAAATATAATAAACAGACTACATTCTGTAACGTTATTTATCCCGTCAACACAGTGCGTATGTGCCGTGAAACACGGTGCCGTGAAACATTTTTGATATCCAGTCAATACAATTTTTGCATTTTACAGCCATTTGAAGGTGTTGACGGGATAAATAGAATAGTAAGTTAGTGCAGTGAATGCGAACAAATATCTGGCGCGGCACGGAAACGGGATGTGCTCGGCAGAGCCTCGCCCATCCCGTTTCCTGAGCCTTGCCAGATATTTTTTCCCATTCACGGCACTAACCTACTATTCTCTATCTATTTTCCTTATTTATGAACCAAAATATATGTTGTGACCACTCATTTGAACCGTCTCGGCGAGACGGTTCAAATGAGTGGTCACAACATATACTTCTGATGAGAAATAAAGAAATTCTTGAGCCTTGCCGGATATTTTTTCCCATTCACGGCACTAACCTACTATTCTCTATCATCGTGATGACCACTTGAGTTTCTCATTGTGTGGAACCTCTCTAAGACGAACAACCTAGTAGTTCTGCAATCATACGTGATTTTGTAGCCTAGATATAGAGAATAGTAGGTTAGTGCCGTGAATGGGAAAAAATATCTGGCAAGGCTCAAGAATTTCTTTATTTCTCATCAGAAGTATATGTAGTGACCACTCATTTGACCGTCTCGCCGAGACGGTTCAAATGAGTGGTCACAACGAATTAATACAAATAAGAATTCAACGTCCCTGCGGGGCTCCGTGGAAGTACCACTGCTGTTGTGTGCTTGTTTCACTAATACCTGTAGCCGAATGCATCAAGATTGCAAAGTATACTTATCTAGCAAAGTATACTTTGAGGGACTCATCATTTATTTTTCCAAAAATGTATTATTTCATATGGAACTAACGACTTCATATATTTGATGATTAAAAGTATGCATAATTATTATACTGAATTTATTACATTATCACAGCCAAAATGGCTGTGATAATGTAATACATTCATTACATTATCACAGCCAAAATGGCTGTAATAATGTAATACATTCAGTATAATAAAAATTAATAAATTTATCCCTCAAAGTATACTTTTCTAGATAAGTATACTTTGCAAAGTTGGTGAAATCGGCTACTGATTTAGAACCTGAGAAACAGGCCATATCGTTATAATTTCTGCTGGTCTACTTACAGGAAAGTCTTTGTAGTAGGCCTTAAATATTTCTTGGTCGCATTCCTCGAGCAAAGAGACAATTTCTGGAAACAAAATGACGGATGTTATGAAATGGCAAATTATGAATACCGACGGAAACATAACGCCACATAGTGATTGGACCAGAAAAGTATGAATTATATGTATGGTTTATTTTACTTAAAGGTACATGCACACTCAGTATATTATACTATAGGAAGACAGATAGTTTTGTATATTCTGTAGATATTACATTTTCTGGGAAAATAAACATTCATACGCCATTATCCCACGTATTGATTGGCATTATTATACAAGTTATAACAGATGGAAATTTGCACACTGATATCAGGGGCGATAACCGTGTTCTTTAAAATGTTAACGGACATTACCTGATTACTATTTATTCTCTGTATTTATTTTTTGATGTGCAATGATTATACTACATGTATATCATCTGTCAAAAATATTATTTTGTTCAGGTCAGGTGACGCTTTTAATTAGTATAAATAACTAAACAATAGCATGCCTCATTTGCATGTGGAAATAGCCTGATACAACCGCGAGTCACGTCACTATCAGTAAAATAAATATTACGAAATGATTATATCTGTGTAGTGGGCACTCGTAATTTTTATAACTGGTGGAATAGTGGCACAAGTATACAATTGTTTAATTCCTATAAAGAACATTTTGTGCCTACTCAGTGGGCATGTACCTTTAATCATCAGCCAATCAAGCTGCTGGATTTCAAGCACAATATTCAAGTATTTTGACATGAAAACAATGTCGGCGTGATTAGCGCAGGATATGGTGTACAAACGTGTGTTGGCGCCACAGATGGATATATAGTGCCTAGCAGGGACGGCACAATGGTGACACTAATATACATTTAACTAGGCTACGGACCTAGTAACTAGGTCAATAGCCTGGTTACCTGTATGTAACTAGGCTACTGACCTAGTCACTAGGTCAATAGCCTAGTTACATGTATACTTCGAAATCAGTAGACAGTCAGAGAAATACAAAGAACGACGCCACTAAGAAGAATGTTATTATGTTGAGTTCTGCAGTAATATAGGGTTAACTGTATTGTAATATAGGGTTAACTGTATTGTAATATAGGGTTAACTGTATTGTAATATAGGGTTAACTGTATTGTAATTTTCAAATTTGCGGCGTATATCAGAAAATGATAGGTCGGAACATCTGTTTAATGGCGACGCGCTAGCGGAGCCATTAAACATGTTTTCCGACCTATCATTTTCTGATATACGCCGCAAATTTCAAAATTACAATGCGGTTAACCTATTTCTAATGCACTACTTTACTACTTGCGTAGGAATACATATTGAAATAATTTGCGGCCGTTCATCAACAATGATATACCTCTAATGTATGACCATCAGCCAATCAGATTGCGTAATATTTACAGAGTGCATTAGAATGTTGTTTGATTATCCAGTAAATCGTCAAATATGAAGTGGTCAGTGGAAGAAGTCGACTAACACCATAAGGGAGTTATCCTACATCTCAAATGACCACTTAAAGTAACTAGAATGGATTTTGATATGTTATAATTTTGCAACCAATCCAATCGTCACAAAATGATCTTCAGACTAGTCCATTTATGAAAATGGAGTTTTTGTTTTCAAGAACACGAACATTACTACAAAATGTGCACGCGTCACGAGCCTGATCATCTGGATCTACACTGTTTGCCAATACCAATATACAGGGGGCCGTTTCACTAAACTCGTACGACTAAAATGTTCATAAGTGCAAATTTAGGATCGTCGGGAAATTTCTATTGATGGATTTACATTTATTGAGCATAGGCTGCATATGCAGCCTATGCTCAATAAATGTAAATCCAATAATTATTAACAAGAAAACGGTGTTAATGTGAAATTTGCAGACTAGTCGTACGAAGTTTAGTGAAACGGCTCCCTGGTCTGTAATGTTGAAATGGTTACTATGGCAATGGGTATTGTAATGATATGGGGTAGCCATGTGATTCTGTAGCTAAGAACATGTGCGGTATCTCATGTAACATCATTTACAAAATTTACGATATTTTCCGTAAATGACGTCGAACGAAATGTTCATAACAATTCCACATTTGCTATGAAAATTTCGATATCTTTCCAAGTCATTTACAGAAAATATCACAGTTTCCGTAAATACATTTCATGAAGTATCGTACATGTTCTTGGGTACAAGATCACATGGTTTGTCTCAATTATCATTGCAATACCCATTGGTATATGAAGGGGTCAGTGGAAGAAGTGGCCTTACTCCGTCATGGAATTAGCTGAGCGAGTCAGCCATTTTCTTCCAATGACCCTTCATATGGAAATAGGTATTGCATTAATAAATAGAGTTTCCGTGCCGCGCCCATTCCCCGTTTCCCATTCACGGCACTAACCTACTATTCTATTTATCCAGTCAACACCCACAAATAGCTTTAAAATGCAATACAAATAACCACAGCCATCGCACATATTCATACGCAGTGATTAGGTCGTATTGACAGGATATCAAAAATGTTTAACGGCACCGTGTTTCACGGCACATACGCACTGTGTTGAAGGGATAATATGTGATTTCATGTATGACAAACCTACCCAGTGCTGACGACACGTCTATGTTTTCAGTGATAACATTACTGGCTTCCGTAAACGGCTGCATCTTATCACCGCTCTGCAAAGACAAGGTGCATGATCACGTGGTTATAACAACAACAACAACAGTGGCTGAAAGTGTTGAAATCTTGCCAACTCCAAAGTGAGTATTATTTGATATTTTCATTAATATGAAACGGATTTTGATGAAATATGGAGCAGCAAACGCGTCTTCGTGAGCTGCATTTGGTGGTCCATGGAGTTCGGCACAGACTTATGTCGTTTTTGCAAAGAATCGATTTCCGTGTCTACCATATTAAGGAACATATCAAATAATACTTACGTTGGAGTGGGCGACGTTGTTGTTGTTGTAACCACTGATCATGCACCTGGCAATAAATACTTGTGTGTACATTCGGTTTCATATGTATTTGTATAGATCATGAGCCAATACCAAGGTGTATGATCACGTGGTACTAACAACAACAACAAGTACCGATTCAAAGTACGTATTCTTTTATAGTGTCCGTATTACGTAACGGATTTTGATTAAATATGGCGCATCAAACGCGTCTTGTTAAGCTGCATTTGGTGGTCTCTGAATGTTCTCCCAAACTTCTGTCGTTTTTGTGAAGAATCGATTTCCGTGTCGTGGGACACGGAAATCGATTCTTCGCAAAAACGACATAAGTCTGTGTCGAACTCCCTGGACGACTAAATGCAGCTCATGAAGACGCGTTTGCTGCGCCATATTTCAGCAAAACCGTTGCATATTAAGGAAACTATCAAATAATACTTACTTTGGAGTGGGCGACGTTGTTGTTGTTGTAACCATGTGATCAAGCACCTTGCAATAAATACATGTGTGTACATTCGGTTTCATATTTATTTGTATAGATCATGAGCCAGTACTAACCTTGCAATATTAATCACGTCATGTCCCTAACGAGCCACCTTAGTAAAATGGTGCAGTATGACACTCGTCACGTGAGGTAATAGTAATAGTTGACATATTGGAATTTTAAGGAATTAAATGCGAAGGAGCGTTAGCGAAAATCACATATGTGAGCAATAACATACTTATTATTAGCCAGTTTTATAATACAGTCACACATCCGAGTATTGATTTTGAATTTCCTGTTGAATTAAATGTGGTAATATGCAACTTACTGGGGTTAAACTTTGCAACATTTGAAAATGCACTAGTTCGGGGGTAATTGGTCAGAATCCGGCACCTCATGTTAAATTTTCTTTCATAATGGTTTTGTATTCATCTGGGATCCAACTTTCCGAAAAATCCGGGTGCCATTTTTTTCAGACACTTTCAAGGTCCTTTCAAGGTCATTCAAAATCAAGGTCTAAAGTCTAATATTTATGCCATAAAACGGAGGAATTATTCCATTTGAAGTATCAATCTCTTCGGTAATATGCATAACAATAATTACAAATCAACTATAATCAAGAAATAAAACAATATTAATCAAGGTCAAGGTCACAAAACTATATGTTCAGGTCAACAAGTGAAAATGGGCATGAATTCATCTTTGTAATGTTGTTTCTGTACTATGGCATACATGTACATACATGTATATCACTGCTTATTACCATAGAACATAATATATATTTCACAAATATGTGGCATACTGTTCATTAGTTCACCAGTCGTGACAAAAAGGGACTTACTTACTGTTTGTTCCACGTTTTGCTGCCGACGAACTTTTGGCTATTAAACACATTAAATCTAAAAAATATTTAAAAGTAAGTAGTTTTTTATCAATAACAAAAAAGTCACCCTCCCCAAAAAAAATATTTGATGAAATTCCATCAAATATTGATTTTATTGCGAAGAAACGATTTTCCTATGGGAATTTAACATGGGGGCTAAAAATTGATTTTTTTTAAATATTTGTTTTATTTGCGGACCGATTTTCAAAATGTAAGATTTGTTTTCTTGGTTACATCATTTTCAAGCTATCTTGCCAGGTTTCGGAGTCAATTTCCAAATTTGGGAAATTGACTCCCCATGTTAAATTCCCATAGGAAAATCGTTTTTTCGCAATAAAATCAATATTTGATGGAATTTCATCAAATAATATTTTTTGGGGAGGGGGACTTTTTTTGTTATTGATGAAAAAGTACTTACTTTCAAATATTTTTTAGATTTAATATGTTTAATAGCCAAAAGTTCGTCGGCAGCAAAATGTGGAACAGACAGTAGTTTCTTATTAGTGTATGTCATGAAGGGCGAGTACACCCCGGTATAAATCTAACGTTTTGTTAAAATTCCGAGGCAATCAGAAACCAGCGTTTCATGGTACATGTTTTGTGTTTTCGTGGTTGTTTTATAAGGTTCCGCTTTCAGAAAAATGTGCGGCTAATTGTTTCCAAATACATTGCACGTTCAATGTCATTTCAAGGTCATTGAACATCAATATAATTTTGATGCAATATATATACACAATGTACTTTAAAACATATTAATTCATACACTTGCCAATAGTATTCATTATTATTGGACATATTGATATTATTAAATTTACTTTATGGAATATAATATTAGTCACCACATTTCAAGGTCACAGAAAGGTCAAAAATGTTTATACGTTTAAACTCAACCATTAACAATGCATATTTTTAAAAGTGTTGTCATAATTCCGCACGTATTTCTATGACAAAATATCTTCAAAAATGCAGTTATCAAATGTATTTGTATTTATTTTTTATATTTTTCAAGTTTAATGCTAGCTCAAAGACATTTGCCAATTAAGAATAATGCAGTATTTTATTTATATAATGCAAAATAAAACGACAAATAACAGATCTGGAATACCGAAAGAGCCAATTGTGATACATGTTCAACTATGACAGTATTCAACTATGGCATGCTGTAGCTATTGTGTATTGCTTTAGAGTTATGTTGACATGGGTTCATCGGTCTCCTCAAAGGCTGTTATTTTCTACAGTCTGGTCAATGACTTCGAAAACCTAAACATTATGACTGTGTACACCAACGTGCCGACTGTATTCCAAATTTTAAACTACGAATATTTAAAATGATTACCTATAATTGACATATGTATAAAATTGAAACACAAGGTTCAAATGAAAAGCAAGTTCAACGCCAGACGTACACATAGAGTATTAAAGTATTATTTGCAGTTCAAATAAAATGGTATCACACCTAACGGTGTCTGATTAGTAACAGAGACTTTCAAGAAAAGAAGAAACTACAATGTGAATTAAATGAAAGTTTCATAAAACACAAGCACACTGGAATTTCAATAATGAGTAGATGTATGAGGAATATATGACATTGTATAATGCCAATGGTTACATACAATACAATCCATACATTGATGGCAACCATGATACTGACATGGAAGGGAGAATGAACATACATTTTAGTTGGTGCTTTAAATTAGTTGACCTGCTACATTGTGGCTATGTCGTTAATGTAACCCAGATACGTTAAATCACACTTGAATAGCTTGGCGTAAATATGTACAGTGAAATAGATTGATTGTAAAATCACTTGCGTTTAGCAAAATGTCATAGATGGCAATAATACTCCTCTATTTTCCACTGAATTGACCATATCGGTGCTGCGAGTTATCCTTACCTCATCAACATTTGAAGCAGTATACTATGCTATTTATCATTTGTTGATGGACACAATTACTTCCATCGGTATTCACACTGAGAGTACATGATCCCCATAATACATGCATATGACCGCGTCTAATTTTATGCAAAGCAGGATGCGTGTGACATCCGAGAGAGGATGGATTCACTGTTGTACTCACACTATAATAGAGGTTTTGTAGGAAAGTCTTTTTCACGTATTTAATATCACAAACTTATCAAAATAGCAACTTCCATATAAGATATGACAATACAATGACACCTCATAATCATATAGACGACCACTTAGCACTCACACAAATTTGACAAATGTTAGTAAATAATGGCATCACTATCTATATGTCATAATATATACTGGCTTGGCAACCAGCAGTCTGTTGTGCCATCCCGCTATTAACTGTAGTTAATTGGCTAAGCCATACTGGCTCTTGAGCACCGCAGTAATAACAAATATGCAAACAATATGACAATGCAAGCACTATGACTTATAGTTGACATTAGTATCACATGATATGCCATATACGCATTCGCTTTATACGTACGTTCAACGTTGTAACGAATATCCTAGAACAATCGTCGTTAAGAAGACGAGTATAGCTCTGAATACAGAGTGTTCGTTACATATAGAATAGAAGCTCATAAATATAAAATATACTACATAGGTTAAGTGCAGCGTTGAATATTTCGATTAGTACAGTCCCCCTACCATACGTAGTGTACACCCAAAGGACATGTGTGTTCTTGTTTTCCAGGTGTCCAGTGTCTACATGGTTTATACTTTCCAGTTTACACTTGTTTAAAACATGTACTACTATTGCATGTAGAGAAACAACCAAGTTTGGTGACTTTCCAGATGAGGAAACTTTAGTTATTACAATGACTAAATTACTCAGAATAACCAGTGGCTGTTTCAACTAGCACACTGACTTCTGAATATACATGAGCTTATCATAGGATAATCAAATATATTTTTCTCATAAATGAATGCTCTTTCTTATGTAGTGTATGTATCAGGTTAGCACGAATATGAAGACTGAATTGATGGAAACATGTGAAATGAATTGCAGATATATGTGTAGCTACTTGTAATATGTTTGTTTGCATATACATGTACCAGTACAAACCGATGAGAATTGCACCGGCGAAAATTAATTCAGTCTATGAAGATGTCAAGAATATCATCTCCTTCAAACGTGCCATTGCTACAGCACGTCATTCATATAGCACATTTGCAGCGCCGTCAAACATGTTTAGACTTGTATAGCCCAGATATTAGTCCCGGATATGGGATACCCATGAGCACTCTATAAACCCATTTAATGTATAAGTCATGTGAGCGAATCCTTATAACCACAATGCCAAATATTAATGTGTGTGGCTTTGTCACAGGTTGATCCTGGGGAAATCGTTTTATTGTGCAGACCATGTTGAAATATTTACTGTAATGTAATTGTTTTATATAAGGCAATATTAATAATAGCTGAAAATGTTGGATTCATTGGTGCTCTTACGTAAAGTAATGAAATTGTCCATTAAAACAAAGTTCTTAACATACTTTTGCTTTTATGAAAAGGCAGTTTGGTGGCCATTTTGAAATTTAAAGATGATAGTGTATGCGAAACTGTATCAATATACTTCTTACTAGATACCATGAGGTGAAATGATAGGCATATATACATACATTTACACTTATACGTGTCAAATAGACTAGCCTATCTGAAAACGTATCTTTCTGGCGGCCATATTGAAAATATGACCGCCATGCGTGGACAAAAACAAATATTGTTTTACTAGCAGCATGTATACTAGCTATTAGTTTGATCTTCTGAGCAATTTATAACATTACCGGGTCAATGGTACTGTTTGGACACAAAACATGCATGAAGTTCAATGACCTTGAAATGACCTTGAACATGATTTTAAAAAATGGCACCCGGATATTTTGGAAACCTTATACATTCAAGTTCATAAAAACATCGGGTGCCAAAAATTAACATGAGGCGCCTGATTCTGATACATATATGTACATTTGCCCCCGGACTAGACCGCAATACTGGCAAGCGATCCTGGCTTACAAAGTAGGGCGATTTATAAAATATACTATCTCATCTCATATTGCATAATGTCGTAATGTACATTTTCTCCGCCGACGTCCACATATAAATGCAGCTTAAGTGAATGCGAGAATTAGATATACCTGCTGGTATATAATCCGAGATGTTGAATTCTTCGTAGAATTGGTGGAATACAACGTAAAAGTATGAAACGATGTTGTATCCATAACCCTGTGAAACTAGTTGTGTTCAAGGTTTAAACCGTACTATGTTGACCTTCAATACCTATAAGATAACGTAGTACGCATGTACGAGGAGCATTAAAAAAGTTCCGATGAGAAGTCTGTATCTTGCATATACTAAGGAATTGTATTGCTTTGTTGCCTCGAGTTTAACCCTTACAATGCTGAATTAAATTTTGTCGTCTGCTGTTTATGTTTTATTTGCCATTTCACTCAAGAAAAACATGGTTTGACAGTACTTTTTATGATTCTAACAGCAGACGACACCTTTCGTTCCCAGCATTCTAAGGGTTAATACACTCAAGTGTATATTGAAGATGTTGTATACATGTGAACTGGCGTTACTGTAGCAACTACAAATGTAGTAACCTTGGAAAGCCGGCGCAACTCTATATCGGCCTATCAAACATACATATATTCATTTCATAATACTAATTAATATCGATATTTATAGGTTATTTGATGTGTATGTGGATATACATTGTATGCACGAGTTCCGCAGCGTGCAAGTGCAATATCGTTGAACGATTGAACGAGTAGCAAATATCCACATACAAATAGATTAACCTTTTCATTTGTTTCGTACATCATCGCAATTTATATGCGCTTACAAAATATACAAAATGTAAAAATAAAAATATACAAATTTGTAGTGATTTAGAAGGACCTATTTTGCGAGGTGACGCGTAGTTCCGGCACTGACCAATATGAACCCACGAGACGTCAATATGGAAACATATTGACGTCTTGCGTTGCATTGTGTTTCAATGGAGAACGAAAGTACGAATATAATAAGGACATGGAGTTATGGTGATACAACGTAAGTATCGTAATCAAGTACATGAAGTATATAATAAAAAGGTTATTTGATTATTCGACTCCCGTAGAGCATCCGAACTTTCTGAAGGCCCCACGTAATACAGCCTGTAGTATGTGTGTCTTCCGTGTATCTAATTAAGTATCTGATTTAGCGAAACATCACTGATACCCCTTTAATATGTTCAGGGTTTGCCGGTACCGAATGATGTGTTACTCTGGAAAATAAACAACAGACGACAAAAAGATTAAGATAGCGGTTTAAGGGTCAAGTATTTTCTTTGTAAAATAGTATCTGCAAATTATAGAATATATATTCTTTATTTCCTCTATCAATGAGAGTTCATGCAAACAGGTACATGGAACACATACCACACATACGGCAAACAACGGCGAACCCCCGTAACTGCACTGATTGTGTATGTTACATATGGAATGTCACCGAAGAACGATCACCAACATTTGGCGAGCGTTCATTGACGATTTCACATACATGTATACCACATGGAGCACGGTATCATGCATCTCCGTCATACACTCTAAGAATCTCCCTTAATCATCGTATAGAATAGACAGTCCAGATACAATGTAAGCAATGTAGACACAGTTTCAGCAGATCGTCTGATTCTGCCCCGAAAATGTTATCAGACGCAACTGATGTACACGATATCAAGAAATTAGTTCTATTCTTTGGGCTATCATGTGCATCAATAGGACATTTACGACTGATTTCCACTAACATTGCACTTCGTTGGAACCACGTACAAGGGCACTCATTTATGCAGTGATCAATTATTTGACAGTTTAACGTTCCACACCGCCTACATGTATCTGTTTCATCTACCCTGGCTATCATTTGTATGACGGATTTGCATTGATCTTTGAGGAGTACATTGTTACGGCTAAATTCATACAGTGGATGGATGTGGAACGATGTGCGTGTGTATTGCTTTAAACCTTCTAAATTAATCATTGTTAGCTCGCTCGCTCCACAAGATAAACTCTGAGGATTTTACAGCGTGTCGAATTATTCGTTTCCCTGTTTCTTTCTCCGGAAATGAACCATGGGTAATAAAGGTGTCCATGTGATGTTTTAGGTGATATTTCAGTTTAGGTAACACATCAATGATATCTGGTATGAATCCCAAAGCACAAATTGAATCCATGTTGTACCTTGTCATTCTTTTGAGAAATATATCTCTGATCACACAATGGCTTTGCAGTCTGCACATTTGCCAGAAAAACGTCAATTTTCGTATATCAATGTCGGTCTCGATACAGCTTATTCCAAGTAAACTTAGGGCAATGTCCGTTCTAGTTCGCACAGGTAGACTCTACATCAGCTTTAAGGGAAATAATTTGGCTGGTATTCCAGAATTCTGCTCCATATAATGCCCTTGGTAACAAAATTGACGAGTATAGTTTTTACACGTTAACGAATTTATTCCACTCTCGGCAATGAACCCAGATTTAATAAGTCCCATTAGGGTGCCTTTTAAATGTGTTGCACGACTCTATCACAGTGTTTGCTAGGTTCATGTACTTATTACATATGTTTCCTAAATGTGTATATTTGTCCGATTCTTCGAGGACGTGCGGGCCGATTTTCCATGCTCTGTTCGATTGTATATAATGCCGTTTCTTTCATTACAAACAACAACGGCACATTTAGCCGGGTTATATTCATATCTCCACTTTCAGGAATAGTCGTAACATTCACTCATCATCGCGTCCAGACCATGTTTAGACAAGGAAACGAGTACCATATCGTCCGCCACCGTCGGGCAGCACACTGGTATTCCACACATGTGTAGTCCATCACTGGCTGGGACAAGATCGAGTAATAGTTGATCGATATAGCAAATATAGGTAAAGGGGGAGATTACTCCACCTTGTCTCGAGCCCTGATGCACTACAAACCAACTAGATGTGTACCCCTTGTATTGAACACAACTTTTCATAACACTGTGCATACTTGCGATTATTCTCCAGAGTTTATCCTTAGCCCTTTGAACCAAAAATCCCGCTATATCGGTTTATGCAAAAAGTGCAGATCCAGATGAGCCGGCTCGTAACGAGCCGTCTCATCAGGATCTGCACATTTTGAAAGTAATTTTAATATTTTTGAGAACTAAAAACACCCCCTTTTCATAAATGGACGAATCTGAAAATCATTGTGTAACCATTGGATTTGTCGGAACATTAGCATATCACAGTCCATTCCAGTTCCTTAGGGTTGAAAGGGTTAATGCCCATTTGATGTAATTTATACAGAAGGCCGTCGTGCCATGTCTGGTCAAACGCCTTTTGTACATATAGGAAGCATACTTACAGTTGGCTGTGTATTTCATGCATTCACGAGTAGAAAATATGTCATATTGCAGCCTAAATTCTTTTGAAAGCCACCCTGTAGTGAACACATTGGTTCCGTTAGTTCAGCTTCAACTCGTTCGAACACTTTTAGTACACATGAAGATAGTGTTATCGCTCTAAAATTGTCAGGCTCGTCTTTCCTTTTGCTAACTCCCTTGCGTAGTGTGCTTATTAGTACCTGTTTCAAAGTTCCGGGATATAGCCAGTGTTATACATCATTGTGTACAGTTTTGCGAGGGTGGAGAGGAGCACATCACTTGCATACATTGAATGTTCATAGTAAACACCGTCCATACCACACGCCTTTCCACGCTTACAGTGTTTTAGAGCTGACTTTACCATTTCTAATGTAATTATGAATACATTTGTATCAAACTCTTGTTGTTTAATGTTATTTACAGCACTGGATATTTCAGTATATTCCCCACTGTTCGGAAATGTCTTCAGGGTCCACATAAGCCGGTCCATTAAATTTCATCTCACTGCCTGTAGTGTGGCTCGTGTTTTCCTCTTATGTACTTGTTTCCAGAAAAATGCGTCACCTATTCTGGTAGCCGTGTCTATTTCATCATTTAATTTGTGAAGGTATCCATTTGATAATTTTCTATGAAATTGTCTAAATGTCTTTTTCGCGGATTTATATACTAAACATGATTCACAACCGGCATGCTTCAATCTGCCATTCATTAGTCAATTATGTTCGTTTACGCTTCATAAACTTATGTACGGATTTGATTTCATCATTCCAATACGGTTTAAGATAATTATTATACTGTGATTTGGGAAACACCTTGCCAGACGTTAACGTTATGCATTCAGTTATGTACATATACAAGTAGTCAATTGCCGTTTTCTGGTTTAGCTCATCAATCCAGGACACGTCGGACAGCATCAGGTGGAGGTAGTATCTGTACACGTCTTTCACATCAGCTCCAACCCTCCTCCATTAAATAGGACACCGTGTTTCATTGAGGTCCGGAAATGTAATTTCATGTGGCAACACAAAACTGCACAAAACTGGCCTAAGCACACGATATAATTGTCTCTGTACTTTCCATGGGGAAAATGTATGGTCAATGTTGGATTCGTATTCACCAGAGTAGGTCGCGAATGTGGAACGAGCGCCCTTACATAATGGGAGTATATTTACAGAGCACAGATTATGATATTCAAAACATAATTTCACATATTTTGCCTCTTGAGTCAATTTGTTTACTAAAAGTGTACCATTGCATCTGTGCATTGCAATCACCCATCACAATTACCTGCCCTTCATTCACATATTTGCTGATGTTGCCATGAACACTATTGTAAACTTCTTTGAATTGTTCAATTCTGTGATTTTTACGTGATGCATAGATCTGAAGTATATATACAAACACGTTTTTTTACTGATCCGTAATTGCACGCCACATATTCTATCGTGTGGAATATGACCTCCTTTTCCGACCTTTCTCTCACCACTCAATAGATCAGAATCAGATATACCAAAGGCTTCATAATCTGCGTGTATCGTATTTAAGAAATGCAAATTGTTTTTCGAAAAGCCAGTGCTCGGAGAGCCCACACAGATCAATATGTCGTTTCGACAGAATATTACTTACATGTATATATGGCACTTGACATGATGCCAGTGGCATTCCATGTCATGATATTTAGTCTATCCATTGGATGGTGTTAGAAAGTCGGAAGGTGAGGTGTCACACCAGGTTTCTTCTTGTGTAAACCGGTCGCAACTGGAACCGTCGGCATATGAATGCGACTTGTTGTAGCCGTCATTATATCCATCATACCGCTGACTACGCGAGTCATTGTGATTGGATCGCCCACGCCGACCGGCGTTGTTCATGAATTTAGTCCGCGGCACGTAACGTCTCGCGGCCAAAATTCCGGCGTCGTTATTCGATGACAACGCCCGTCCGCTTCTGCATCCAACTTCACAATCACTCGCCCACTACGCCGGGCTAGAAATATGTTCACATGTTTTACCTTTACACCCCGGCGTGTAACGTACCTGGTGTTTTTTATGTAGTTATAGAAGGCTTAAAGCCACAAACAAAGTAGCCTTTTGTTCTATGCCGCACATGTTCGATGAAATCATCATCATCATAGTCATCACCCCACAACAAACAATATTGTTTGTAAGCATATATTCGCCAGCATTGTGATTGCTGCGTTTGTTGCCAGCACCAGACACAAATACCGGTGTATTACAACCTTCAGCATATACAGAGCTGTTACCAATATCACCACCCGAGTTTACATAAACTGGGTTAGATATAGGTGCAGGTGCGAATTGAACGTCGGTATGACCATAGATGTGTCATTTTGTAATGTCTTTTTGACTGCCATGTCATTAAATATTTCTGCTCGGCTGTTGTTCCGGTATTGGTAGCCTAGCAAACCTGTTTGTTAATTTGCATCTATACAGCATACCACTGCCCTCAGTTGGGGCGCCTATCATACTACCGTTGGCGACGTCATTGTTCGTGGTTGTTAAGTCAGCACGTGTGGAATTAGTTACATGTACATGCAGTGTTTCTGAGGGAGATACATTATAGTCGACTGGGGCGAGTATATCATTACTTTGCATTGTCAGAGGGCTTCCATGGGGCTCTTTGTCAGAGCTTGATAATGATTGCGGTGTGGTATTAAGGCGGGTTGTCTGCCCATTGTGGCCCTCTCTAATACCAATGGAACCGTTGATCACGCTTGCTATGTTAGAAACACTGCTAATTTGCGTTGCAAAATAATGAAAATTTTGCACTGCATTTTTATGTTCTAATTATAAAAGTGGTGATTTACTCGCATCATGAGATTCGCTACTTATTATGACATTGTTACCACTAATGCCGGCGGCACTCAAATCAATTATTGTTGTTGATAATTCACTGTTAGCAGTCGGTGTGTCAGCACGCGTATAAGCATACTCGGGTTTTAATTTACTATTATATTCAGATCCAGAATGAATGCACGTTGTTTCATTTGATAGTTTATTTTCTAATTTCACAACTCGTTTTTCAATCCGTGACACACTTGTTAGTTTATCTTTAAATGATAAGTGTTCCATATCCGACAGATCCGCCGCTGATCGTACTTCCTGTCGTAGTTGCTTCAGGTCGTTCCGGATACCAGACACACCATTCGACTGCTCACCGCTAAGTCGATCTACAGTTTGTGTTACGGTGTGTAAATCACGTTTTACGGATTCTAGGGATTCAAGAACAATACATCCGCCTGAAGCACTGCGATCGATTCCTTTAGTAGCGCCAATCCAGCCACAATGACCGGATCATCCTGGGCAACGCTGGTGGTGTTATCCTTGTAGTCATGGTAGTCCGCTGGTCGTTCAGTACTGGCTTCACTCTTACATTTCACGCAGTCCTTAATGTCATCGAAAGGCGCCCCCTCTATGACAGACACCAGCGTATGTACGTCTCTCCCGAGCTTCACTGCCACACTATCGCCATTGCGCGTCTTCTTTCGTTTTTAAAGTTCCGTTGTTTGTAAATATGGAAATTGTTTAAGCAATTTTACTCGTTGAGAACACGGTACCTCATTTCTTCTAGCTGAACCTCACAGCCGCATGTATCTGATATTATTATGTTGACAAATAAGTCTTAGGGCAAATCCCTGAACATGCCGATGATGAACTGTACTGCCGGACTTGTTGTATTAGGTACTAGTGTATCGAACACAGATTCGAAATTACTAACATTACTGACATTGGCGTATGTAGTATATGCTTACTTCAGAAAGGTAATGTCATCATCGACTGCACTGTTAAAAACAACTGGCACTAGGCTGGTTAGCACTGGAGACAGCTCGTCTGCGGCCATTATCGCACATGGGTATGTTTACAATGTGGGATTACAGCTACACACAATTTGCCTTTGGGCAGTGTTTCGCATTGTGACTAAATCAAGGTTAGTTCAATGGTTTATGATAGGTCACGATAAATAACATGGCGGTTGTATGTAGCGTAAACAAAGGATTGAAAGTTTGACTCACATATATTATCATGAGCCAACACTGTACTATTTATATTAGTAGAAGTAGCACCAACACAATAGTCCGTTCATTACGCACAAGTTGATAACACACTTATCACTATCTCACGATTAATTTAATTTATTTCGTCTCTGAAAATTCAACACGTTCATGCATTGATTTATATTGCACATACATGTATTATAATGTGGTAACCATTTATGCAATGTAAATTAAGTATTGCAAACAGTGTATATCAAATGGTTACATATAAAACCCCGCCGGATTTTGTTGTCCAGGGCACAACGTACGCTGGGAGCTTATTTAAAGGTGTATGATCACGTGGTACTAACAACAACACAAACCCAAACTTCTGTCATTTTTGCGAAGAATCGATTTGCGTGTCTCCGACACGGAAATCGTTTCTTCGCAAAAACGACATAAGTCTGTGCCAAACTTCATAGACCACCAAATGCAGCTCATGAAGACGCGTTTGCTGCGCCATATTTCATCAAAATCCGTTGCATATTAAGGAAAATATCAAATAATACTTACTTTGGAGTGGGCGACGTTGTTGTTGTTGTGGCCCTCGGGTACACTGTACCTGTTCCAGTCGACTTGTACTTGACAGCGATCCAGTGGGCTTCAAGTGGGCTATCGCTATTTATTATATACCTACCCTTGAACTACATGTACATAGTTATACGATGTAAATACAAGTCGTATGTTCTCATCGATGAAATAAACAACTTCCGGTGAAAATACGACTACTTCCGCTATCTATATTCATAACGCGCACCTGAAAGAAAATAGCGCAAATAGGCTGCAAATACACATTCATTACCGTATACAGTCTAAAAAAACTGCTAATTACCATGGAGCGGTATATAATAAATAGAATATTCCTATTTTTGCAACAAATATGACATATATGTTCATCGAGTGGTGTGAAATGTCCATATTTCACGAGTGCCTACCTAACGGCACTTGTAAAATATGGACATTTCACACCACTCGATGAACATATGTCATATTCGTTGCAAAAATATGAATATTCTATAACGGCACTCGTGAAATATGGACATTTTACCACTCGATGAACATGTATGTCATATTCGTTGCAAAAATATGAATATCCTCTATTTATGTGGTCCTATATAATTTAACAATTATCACATTTATATTCTATTCTCTACTACTGTCCCATTTAATACGAATGTTGTAGGGTCCGTTTTCGCATAACATGCACCCATCTTGCTCTTGATATACACCAATTTCGATACAGGTTTAAATAATTGTTACAAAAGATAAATGCAATTTGCCGAACCACTCTTGTGGTGGCCCAAAAAGTCAGCGGCTGGAATCTAAACTACGTCACGTGACAAACATGTTAAGAATTTATTGAAAAACGTCAAATTATGCTTGAAAATGATTTCAGATACTAGTATACATTAGAATGAGTGTGAAGTAGATTGGTATACATGCCTTGACCAGGCTCTGCAAGAAAACAGTGTCTATGGCCTAAACACATCCGGATTATTTTCTTTCACCGACTACTTTTGACTACACCGCGTAGGAATAATTGTTTATGAGGCGTAGTAAAGTCCTCTGGAAAACAGATGGAATTTGATTGTGCCATTTGATTCGTGTACACTGCACAACGCACGATGTAGCAGGGCCATTAATTCAATTGTAAATAGTAAGCAGGATCACCATGAATGTATAACTGGTTTCGAAGCGGGATCATAACCAGCTTAAATTTTCGCTACTGGAACTGGTATGCTGTACCCGAAATTTGCTTTGTTCCTGTCGACCGAACCTGTAACTACTGATCAAATAGAACAATCCTGTTATAGGAATGAATGGCCTTTTTGTGGAATTTATCGGGGCATAAACTTGGAAAAGTCGCGGGAATACTGGACGAAGCGATAAAAAATTACAACTTTCGAAAAAAAAAATATATATATATTTTTTCGTGTAATTTTTTTCAGGCCTCGTCCAGTATTCCCGCGACTTTTCCAAGTCTATATCCCCGAGAAATTCAACAAAAAGGCCATTCATTCCTTATAATTCCAGCATTTGAAATAAATTCATTAAGAAAATGGGTTTATTTTCCGTTTTCCTGACGGTTACGGAAAGTAGTTCGGCATGGAGTTTACTGGGATATAAATTTTGGACGGAGACTTGCAACGGACCAATCAAATGTTAGGGAATTGTGTAAATATTTTTGTGCTGGAATTATAGCCTGATAACCATCTACAGTGAAATCGCGATGGCTCAAAATGCGATGGCACGTAATGTACGTAGTAGTAGGGTTGGTAGCGTTACGGTCCCTATGGGGGCACTCGGGTAACATGGTCCGTATAGAGGCACTAAAATGGTCCAAATAGGGGCACTTATAAACATGCATATTAAAGGCTTACATCGATATATAACACTGATAAGTATATACTTGAACCATTGTATGTGCTACAACAGGTGAGAAAGGTATCTTACGACATTTGTCACCAGTGTAGTCCCACATCAGCCTGCCTCAAAGTACTAATGCGACATGTCATGTAAAGGCTCTCATCGAGTCGTATAACACTAAGTAGTATATAAGGGACCATTGTATGTGTACCAACAATTATGAAGGAAGGACCTGACGACAATTGTCACCAGTGTAGTCCCAGATCAGCCTGCGTAACAGCCCAGTCCAAAACAACTGTATCATAATTATACTGTGTTATATGTGAGGCATACTGGCACCTGTTTGTATGATATTTAGATACATTACAAGATGCGACTGGTGGTAACGTTACTGTGCCATATAGGGTCACTCGGATAACATGGTCCGTATAGGGGCACTAAAATGGTCCAAATAGTGGCACTTCCATATATATTCTATACCATACTTGCTGCGACTGGTGGAAACGTTACTGGGCCATATAGGGGCACTCGGGTAACATGGTCCGTATTGGGGCACTGAAATGGTCCAAATAGGGGCACTTCTGTACATCTTCTATATCATACTAGATGCGACAGGTGGTAACGTTACTGGGCCATATAGGGGCACTCGGGTAACATGGTCCGTATTGGGGCACTGAAATGGTCCAAATAGGGGCACTTCTGTACATCTTCTATATCATACAAGATGCGACTGGTGGTAACGTTAGTGGGCCATTTAGGGGCACTCGGGTAACATGGTCCGTATATGGGCACTAAAATGATACAAATAGGGGCACTTCTGTACATCTTCTATATCATACAAGATGCGACTGGTGGTAACGTTACTGGCCGATATGCAACTAAACTATATTTCTTTGCAGTTCTGTATGTCATTGTTTTATAAAATATTGTTCCATTTATTGACAGAGTCCGATAGACCCTCGGTGACGTAAAAATACCGAGCTACTTCATTTATGCCATTCCCTATGTAGATACTTTTATTTCTGGTTTCTACCTGCTCATATAGACAGGATCACCATTCAATGAGTATATAATTTGACATTACGCATTTGTACAAGGGAACAGCCCTCTATCCATACGAAGTACATGCATGTGGAAAAGTCATTAAATAATTAGACACGTTTGTTCCGACATGACGCATACATACAGGGGAACATCTATCTATTCAAAGTATGTGGACACATCATTACATCAGTACACATGTTTGCTCTGACATGGCTCATGCGTACAGGGGAACAACCATCTATTGCAAGTATATGGATAATCATTAAATAGTTACACACGTTTTCTTCGACATGTCGCATGCATGCAGAGAAACAGCCCTTGAGTCCTAGTATGTGGACAATTATTTCAATAATTACAAACATTAGCTCTGACATGAAACATTCATACAGGGGAACAACAATTCATTCAAAGTATGTGAAAAAGTCATTAAATCACATACATTTGCTCGGACATCACGCATGCATAAAGGGGAAGAAGTATTCATTTTAATTATATGACAAGTTATTGCATATTTACGCAAGTTCGCTGTGACATAACGCATGCATACGGGGAAACAGTTATCCATACAAAGTATGTAGACAAGTCATTAAATCACTACACAAGTTTGTTCCGACATGACGCATGCGTACAGGGAACAGCCATCTTTTAAAAGTATGTGGACATTCATCAAATCAGTATCTATGTTTGCTCTGACATGGCTCATTCGAACAGCGGAACAACCATCCATCCCAAGTATGTGGATTATTTATTAATTAGATGCACACGTTTTCTCTAAAATGTCACATGCATGCGGAAAGACAGCCCTTGATTCCAAGTAATTACAAGCATTTGCTCTGACATGAAACATGCATACTACAGGGGAAGACATATCCATTCAAAGTATGTGGAAATGCCATTACATTACAAAAACTTGTTCTGACATCACGCATGCATACATTGGAACAACCATTTATTCTGATTATGTGGAAAATATATTAAATCTTCGATCTGACATAACGCATGCATACAGGGGAAAAGTTATCCATACAAAGTATGTGGATAAGTCATTAAATAATTACACAAGTTTGTTCCGACATTACGCATGCATACAGGGGACAGCCATATTTTCAAAGTATGTGGACAAGTCATTACATCAGTACACACGTTTGCTCCGTCATCGAACACGTGTGTGCTATTTTGATAATACCATATATATTACAGATGTTCTTTGAATTGTTCATAGTTTTCTTACTTTCATCGCCACTGCTTTTATCTCCTTTTAGACAGTTGTGCCAATTTTAAAGATAGTGTAATGTAAACTAGAAAGGTATCGACCCTAAGGGGGCATGAGAGCAAGGGAAAACAGATAACCATACGACCATAGAAAAACTATGGCACGTATACAACAGTGATTGCAAATTTTTAAACTAATGCACTCCACAGCCAGCGGTATACGGTCGTCCCTACACAAATTGAAACAGTATTAAATGGAAAATTAACCTAAATACAGAAAAAAGCCCCACAAAACACCTCCCCAAAGAATGACCAATAAAACAACGGTCCCAGCAGAAATGAAATACAAAACACTAGCATAAGACACAAGAAGACACGACAGCAAGGCTTCCGCCTTGGAACGGTCATTGAAGATATCCTTACTGTGGGGGGTGGGGGTGGGGGGGGGGGGGTAACATGGTTAGCGCGGCGCGGTGCGTCGCGCAGCACGGCGCTGCGCGGCGCGGCGCGGCGCGGCGCGGCGCCGCAAACGTCCCACTTATCTAGCCATCGTATCTCTATGGGACAGCACATGGAATGGAAACAAAACTGACAAGTACAAATGACAGATATGGCTGAGTATGACCAAATACAACAGTATGATGATCAATACTATTAAGTGAGATACTACTAACAAAACTGTGTACGAAATAAGGTAAAATAACGTTACAAGCATTTAGTGTTTGACCACTGCTGTCCATCAATCAGACCGGGCTATTTCGATAAACTTATTTCATATATAACTGACTTTTTGTTTATGAAGTATCGCTCTTCACCAGTCAGAGTTTGCGTCATGGTGCGCATGTGCAATGACCCGCATAATATAATCACCGCCAATCAAAGTATATTCTTTCAATAGTTTTATTAACGTTGTTTGTGCCCAGCGTAGCACGGATTAGCTTTCTCATATGTGCCGTCTGAGGCATCTGTTATTTGCTGGCAAAAGAATTACGCTCGTATAACTAATTGGAAGTTTACAATGGTTCAAAATCCGACTGTGTCGGTTCGCAGAATTAGCTGGATATATACTGAATACGTCTTGTATGTACTGTGATGTTTAGTCTTTGGGCATCCAGTAGTCCTGTATGACACTCGTGCAACATTGAGAAAAAAACATACAGGACTACACGTACAACCAGCGTAGACACTGACCAGCTTGTACACGTATACTACCACTGCAGGCTGGTTGGTCTCAATTTTAACTGTGTAGCAATGTTTTAACATCAATACAGACAAGCCCAAGAAATATTACATACCTTTACAATTCTGTTTTCTTAAGTGCTGGTGACAACTAATATGTTTATTGCAATACATCGCACGTATACAGCAATACTTGTACAACCAGTTTAGTCATAAACACCAAATATAGACAGGTCAATTCCATGAAACATTGGGGTCATCGTGCACGATGACCCCAATGTTTCATGGAATTGACCTGTCTAATTTGCATACCACGAGTACATGTCTTCCATTGGTCGGAACGAAAGGTCAAACACTAAATAATTTAGTGTTCATGAATTGGAATTTTAACAAAATAGTATCGCAACTCCGCTCCGGTCGCTTCGTTTGCGATACTATTTTGTTAAAACTCCAATTCATGAACACTAACTATTATATAGAACGTACGACAGGGCAAAATGTAATAATATAATGGACCCTGTCACCAATTCGTCAAGACAATATACACACATAAATATCCAGACATAAACAAAGTTGTCATAAGTAATATGAAACACGTAGACAACATATAATACAAAATCAACTTCCAACTGCAAAGTTGCGCCCAACAACATCCATACAGCACTAGTTGGAGCAAAATAAAGTATCTGTTTCTCTGCATGCATGCGACATGTCGGAGAAAACGTGTGTAACTATTTAATGACTTATCCATATACTTGCAATAGATGGCTGTTCCCCTGTACGCATGAGCCATGTCAGAGCAAACATGTGTACTGATGTAATGATGTGTCCACATACTTTGAATAGATAGATCTTCCCCTGTATGTATGCGTCATGTCGGAACAAACGTGTCTAATTATTTAATGACTTGTCCATATGCATGTACTTCGTATGGATAGAGGGCTGTTCCGTTGTACAAATGCGTTATGTCAGATGATATACTCATTGAATGGTGACCCTGTATATAGGAGCAGGTAGAAACGAGAAATACAAGTATCTACATAGGGAATAACATAAATGACGTAGCTCGGTATTTTTACGTCACCGACGGCATATCGGACTCAATAAATGGAACAATATTTTAAAAAACAATGTCATACAGAACTGCAAAGAAATATAGTTTAGTTGCATATCGGCCCAGTAACGTTACCACCAGTCGCATCATGTCTCGTATAGAATATGTATGGAAGTGCCACTATTTGTACCATATTTGTGCCCCTATAAGGACCATGTTACCCGAGTTTCCCTATATGGCCCAGTAACGTTACCACCAGTCGCATCTTGTATGATATAGAAGATGCACAGAAGTGCCCCTATTTGGACCATTTTAGTGCCCATATACGGACCATGTTACCCGAGTGCCCCCATAGGGACCAGTAACGTTATCACCAGTCGCATCTTGTATGATACAAAGAAATGTACAGAATTGTACAGAAGTGCCCCTATCTGGACCATTTCAGTGCCCCTATAAGGACCATGTTACCCGAGTGCCCCTATATGGCACAGTAACGTTACCACCAGTTGCATCTTGTATGATATAGAAGATGTACAGAAGTGCCCCTATTTGGACCATTTCAGTGCCCCTATGCGGACCATGTGACCCGAGTGCCCCTATATGGCACCGTAACGTTACCACCTGTCGCATCTTGTATGATATAGAAGATGTACAGAAGTGCCCCTATTTGGACCATTTCAGTGCCCCTATACGGACCATGTGACCCGCGTTGCCCCTATATGGCACAATAACGTTACCACCAGTCGCATCTTGTATGATATAGAAGATGTACAGAAGTGCCCCTATTTGGACCATTTCAGTGCCCCTATACGGACCATGTGACCCGCGTTGCCCCTATATGGCACAATAACGTTACCACCAGTCGCATCTTGTATGATATAGAAGATGTACAGCAGTGCCCCTATTTGGATCATTTCAGTGCCCCTATACGGACCATGTTACCCGAGTGCCCCTATATGGCCCATAAACGTTACCACAAGTCGCAGCAAGCATGGTATAGAATAGACGGACCATGTGACCCGAGTTGCCCCTATATGGCATAGTAACGTTACCACAGTCGCATCTTGTATGATATAGAAGATGTACAGAAATGCCCCTATTTGGACCATTTTAGTGCCCCTATACGGACAATGTTATCAGAGTGCCCCTATGTGGCCTAGTCGCATCTTATAAAGTATCTAAATATCATACAAACAGGTGCCAGTATGCGTCACATATAACACAGTATAAATATGATACAGTTGTCTTGGACTGGGCTGTTACGCAGGCTGATCTGGGACTACGCTGGTGACAAATGCCGTTAGGTCCTTCTTTCATAATTGTTGGTACTCATACAATGGTTCCTGTATATACTACTTAGTGTTATACCACTCGATGAGAGCCTTTACATTGCACATCCGCGTGCGACTTATTACGGTCCAAGGCCGAGCCGCGCTCTACCTGTCTATGAAATGTGTTTTCTTTTCAAGTGCAGTTAATTGCATAAAGTGTTGCAATTTATGAAATATTATGGGCTTCGGCCACTCGGTGCATGTTTTCTTTTCAAGTGCAGTTAATTGCATAAAGTGTTGCAATTTATGAAATATTATGGGCTTCGGCCACTCGGTGCATTTAATAGTCTGTCGTAAGTCATTGGTCGTTTTTCGTGGTAGGTAACTCACGGGTTATACTCGAGTAAGCATAGGAACAACCAGAGTCGTTGCTAGGGTTCAAATCGAGTTGGAGCCCTAGTAACCCACCATCCGGCATGGGTTCGATTAAAGTACTGGAGTATGGTTCAAAGGTCAACATTCTTTAACTGGAGTTGGAACTCTACTTGTTCTAGTGTTCCTCCTGTTATTCGAATGGCTACCCGGGAGTTACAACGAAAAACGCCCAGTAATAATACCACACTTCCTAGTTAGGAATTAAATAATTATGTACGCCGCTATTTATAGTAAATACTGGAGCTTTTCTACTTTGATAATAATTTAAATAAAGACAGTTTTGTAAATACATTTAAATACAGTTTATTTAATTTCACATGATCTGGGAATAAATTAAAATATATAATTATAATATCATCTAAAACATGGATACTCTATTATGCTTCGTTATTTCCTAAATCCAACTGGTACAGTAGTCGACAAACATAACAACATCGGAAGATGCGATGGCTCGAAAGATACGATCACTCGAAATAAATATGCAGCCCGTGGCATTTCGAGCCATGGCGATTTCACTGTATATTGCTTATTGGAAGCATTTCGGGTTGTTTCAATGATGGGATGGCGAGGCGAACAATGAATATCATGTACATACACTGATCGCAATACACATAAATCCCATTCCTCTAGAGACAGCAACATATATATGTAGATATAATTTATATGTAAAATACGTTAACTGTTCAAACATGGTCAGTTTGCCTGACCGTACATACTGCTACAGCCAGTGCAGATGCTGGTATCAATAATCGATTACAAACATCGATATAAGCTGCAGGCATTACGTTGTGTCAAGATTATTTGTGTCTGTGACTAGATAAATGGGGTTTATAGGTTATGCAACCGGTGTATGCTCCGATCAGCCTGCGCAGTCAGTAGCCGATTTCACCAACATTGTGTAAAAAGCATACTTTGAGGGAGTAATCATTTATTTTTCACGAAATGCATTATGTCATATAGAACTAACGACTGCATATCATTGATGATTAAAAGTATGCGGAATTATTATACTGAATTTATTACATTATCACAGCCAAAATGGCTGTGATAATGTAATAAATTCAGTATAATAAAAAATAATAAATTTATCCTAAAATTGAAACTTTCTCCCTCAAAGTATACTTTGCTAGATAAGCATACTTTGCAATGTTGGTGAAATATGCTACTGATAAGCCCTACACTGTTTACCATATCAGACCGCAGGACTATGCTACAAGATCAACGATATAGACTGACCATACATGCTATAATATACACGCCTCCAGTCACAGCAATATTTAACCCTTAGACCGATATCTTATTTTTTATCGTCTACTGTTTATTTTCTATTTTCAATTTGTATCATCAAGAACATGCTTTGACAGCACTTTATAATAATTTACAACATGCTTTGACAGCACTTTAGAATCATTTCCTTTGGAAATGATTCTGAAGTGCTGTCAGACCATGTTTTTATTGATAAATAAGGCAAGCTATAAAAGCAACAGCAGACGACAGGTGTTGTATGTAGCCGTCTAAGTGTTAATGTAATCACGAATCATTAACTGTCTAACATTCTACACTCGCGTCTTTACTACAACCAAGTGCCAGTCCCACGTTACAGACAAGCTTACACACTAGTTAAACCGAACATAAAGATAAACATAATTTAAAGCACGATTTATGTGATAGATTCTCAATCTATATTAAAACATAATAAACTACGATTACGCTCGACAAGGGTGTGCTACATCGAGGGGAAATCACCATAACGACTGTAAACAAAGTCGAATAAACAAGGGATGTCAGTTGAAATGTTTACGTCCCATTGTAACCCGGACAAGCCGTGACACAAGACAGACAGATGATACACCGATTGTGAACTTTATCACGGAGATCTGTTCCACTGGACATACAACTGATTTCGGTGAGGGGTTAATTGGGAGTAATTAATTGATAGTTAATTGGGACTGTAGGTCAAGTATGGGTTGCAGTGATAGTAAAAGTTCGGGGACAGCGGATGTGAGTCCGGCACCAGCGAAGACGGAGAGTAAGAAGGAAGGCGCGCAGAATGATGACAAAAAAGGCGACGGAGACGTGAAAAAAACACAAGGTAATAGTGTCTTCATATGATACAAGCCATGTGATTTTGTACATTGTAAGATATGCGATATCCCATGAATTTTGCTTTGCAAAATTTACGATAGTTATCCCCTCGCCGATATGCAAGAGTTTAGCGTTAGTTTATACGTGCCTACGTACGTACGTTAGTAACAACTTCTGTTTTTGTCGCACCTGCTTTAGCAGAAGGGGCGCCCCTTTTTCCGTCGTCGTCCGAAATGTCAAAAAGTTTATACAAGAGTTGTCATCATGGTATAACTTAAATATTAGTTGAAGGATTGTTTCAATATTTGGACGCGTGATGTATGTGAGCATTTGGAACACACTCGTGCCACCTAATACATGACCTTGACCTTTTTTACCTTCACATTTTTGCGGAAAAACATAGCCATTTATTGAGTCAGAAAGTATGTACAAGTTTCTTCATAATGAGATTACTTTAATATTACTTGAAAGATTTTTTAAATATTTGGACATTTGAGGCATGTGAGCATTTGGAAAACACTTATGCCGCAATTAACATGACATTGACCTTTTGTACATTCACATTTATTGCGTCACAAAGTTTGTACACGTTTTTTCATCATCGTATAACATTAATATTATTACTTGATGGAGTGCTTCAATATTTGGACATTTGATACATATAAGCATTTGGAACGCACCCATACCGCCATGACCTTGGCCTTTTTGACCTTCACATGGTTGTGGTAACGTAACACTTAGCCATTTGTTTTTATGCCAAAACAATTCTTTAACCTTGACCTTTTTTGTGTGTTTTAGGCATGAACTTCTCTGGCGGTTTTTGTGATGATTACTTTAGCACATGCCCATGATCATGTTATGGTCAAATACCTCGGCAGGCGCTACACCACTTCAGTGGCGGAATTCTTGTTCAATAACTCATGAACAGCGTCACCGATTTTGATAAATTCGTAAGGCAAACCTGTTAATTTGAGTCTTTTTTATTAGTATTATCAAGGCTGCAAGCGAGGGGATAAGCTTCGTTTAACGATGCCATTTCTTGCCTGTTAATATATTGTCTACTAGTATTTATTTCCCTGATCGTACAGTATATGACTTCAATGTTGTTTACAGATAAGAAACTATCATTATAGTCTTATAATTATACTTGTTATTGAGAATGCAAATATTGTAATGTTTTACGAATGTAATATATTGTTGATACATGTTTATGAGACAGACTCAAATAAACAACCCTCATGCAATGGTGTCGGCTAATTCTGCGCACATAAGGCTTTCCAAACACATTTATATGGCATTACCATCTCATTTATTGTCAAACCTTCCTGAATATGCAACGCAGTTCAAAGATGTCTGTGCAGGTAAAATGCCATAACGTTCTGAGGTCAGTAAATGACATAAATTGTGTGACGTATGACATCACATGCGTGTTTGCAGTTGTGTGACGTATGACATCACATGCGTGTTTGCAGCGTCACATTTGTTTCTGTTAATGCTGCGCATCTGGTAGTGTTCGGAATACATTTTTACCAAACTATCGGAATGTGATAACATTGCGCCACAGTGTAGCAATTAATCAGCTTGTTTATTCAAAAATCCATATATTGTATTATGATGTACATGTACTCATGGCTAAATTTTACGTGAATTGTGCATTAGCCGGTACACAGAATCAGCCGAAATGACAGTGTACTACATGTACACATGCTTATTTCTATCACACGGAATCCTTGTTATCCCGTGTTTTAGCACATTTCATAAATATGTTGTAACATACGTGTAATAACACCGGGAGCGCATTTAATTGGCTTGCCGAATCACCCTAATTACGTATAGAGAACAGTCGGTTAGTGCCGTGAATGGGAAAAAATATCTGGCAAGGCTCAGGAAACGGAATGGTCGAGGCACCGTGTTTCACGGCACATACGCACTGTGTTGACGGGATAAATTCGTATTATGCGCCAACGCTATGTAATGTGAATAAAATAAACGTCATTAGAAGAGTCCGTGACTCATTCAAATTACTGCAATTGTCAGAATGGGCTCCAGTTTTGGAAGTATGAAGTGTTTATAAATAACAGGATCCTGTTATATGGAATATTTACAATAATTATATTGCTAGGATTAAAACTATTTTTCTCTGTGGAGATTTTCAACTAAATGCGAAAAGAGTCAATGACGTCTGCTCATTGAAACGTATTGGATATCTCCAACTTTTCTGCTCTTTGGAGGCTGATGTCATGTGATAAACAGAATCTCAAACTCGTTTCCCTTTCAAATGAGATTTATGAAACTCGTCCGCAATTGTATACACCTCGCCAGCGACTCGGTGCATAAATTGTTCGTGACTCGTTTCATAAAGCTCATCAAAAGGAAACTCGTTACAGATACTCTATATATGAGGCAGAATTTACGAATTCTATTCCACATTTGCTATGAAAATTTCGTCAACTTTCGATGTCATTTACAGAAAATATCAGGATTTGAAGATATTTATTTTTCTTCAGTAGCCGATTTCATCAAATTTGCAAAGTATACTTATGTAGCAAAGTATACTTTGAGGGAGTAATCATTTATTGTTCCCGAAATGCATTATGTCATATAGAACTAACTACTGCATATATTTCATGATTAAATGTATGCAGAATTATTATACTGAATTTATTACATTAGCACAGCCAAAATGGCTGTGATAATGTAATACATTCAGTATAATAAAAATTAATAAATTTATCATTAAATTGAAAATTTCTCCCTGAAAGTATACTTTGCTAGATACGTATACTTTGCCATGTTGATGAAATAGGCTACAAGACATTTGCAAGTTCTTACTTGAAGCATATATTGAAATCAGCCATAATAATATTACCAGTTCAACTTTCCAAACTGAAACTATGACAATGTATTCAAAATAAGGGACTGCAAAACGAGAACATGCTGCGAAGGCATACAACCTAAATGTTGCCTTTTGATGTTGACTTTTGAAAGATTTATATGGCTACACATATTCAATATTTCGTGTTTTTTTTTAATTTCCGTGTAAGGTACAAAACTATTAAACACAAATGCCTAACAATTTTGTATACAAAGGGGGTATTTATCACGGTGTTATCTACCAACAGAACGAGCTGGAGAGAGTAGTCATACATAAGTACGTCGCTATCGCCGCACAGCCCCTTTATGTCATGCTATATGTGGTGTGGCTGTGACTGAGAAATGGAGCTCATGGGTTTTGTGACCAGTGTAGATCCAATCAGCCTGTGCATCCGCACAGTCTGATCAGGATGCACAGTCTGATCAGGATATACACTGTTCGTCATGACATCAATGAAACACCCATGCGATTAACAGAAACAAGCAATAGAGGACGTTATCAGGCCACAGGTGTGTGCTCTTTGATCAGGAGCTACATTGGTCCCATTTCTCCAGTAACACCCACACTTCAACATAGTTCAACGTGCATTCGCATATATTGTGGTGTTTCTGAATGAGTTTCGCCATAAAGGAATAAGGTAATATTGCACGTTTCAAAGAACTTTTCAAATGGTGCGGCAAAGCATGCGCAATGATTGCTGTTTGAACACTGAAGTCATTATGTTTAAATGCAATAGAAGCGTTAGTAACTTCGTACACTTACTGCAATTATTCGAATGTATTCCCGTTTGGTAAATTGAAGCGCTTTAACATGGGCGGCGGAAGGGGGCGGGGGTCCCCTCAATAATTCTGTAATAAAGCACATATTCTCATCCTCAAACTTGCTGAGAATGCAGGAAATGGCGTTTCAAAATTTCCGAGGGAGCAATGCCCCCGGACCCCCTAGCAACATCGGGCTGTAAGCTCTATATTTCTAGTATTAAAACTCTTTTCCCCGTGGAGATTTTCAACTAGATCACAGCGCATATTCACGAAACGTATTGGATTTGTCCATGTTTTTGCTATTTGCAGTGTGAAATCATGTGATAAATGAGACTCGCTATGTGATTTCGTACCTAAGAACATGTGCGCGTTTTCATGTAATATATTTAAAGAAACTGTGACTTTTTATGTAAATGATGTCGAAAGATGCCGAAATATTCATAGCAAATGCGGAATAGAAGAATTCCGCATTTGCTATGAAATCCTTTTCAACTTTCGAAGTCATGAAAACAACGTAAATTTTGTAAATATATTTCATGAGATATCGTACATGCTCTTCGGTACAAATTGACATGGAGCGTCTCATATGCCTAATTATCTAGACATCCCAGAGTACAGGGTGTCCGGTTTAGATAGGTTTCACTGTTGTCTTGTCGTTATGATGCCACCCGGTGTCTATATAGAGAACAGTAGGTTAGTGCCGTGAATGGGAAAACATATCTGGCAAGGCTCAAGAATTTCTTTATTTCTCATCAGAAGTATATGTTGTGACCACTCATTTGAACCGTCTCGCCGAGACTGTTCAAATGAGTGGTCACAACATATATATTGGTTCAGAAAGAAGGAAAATAGATAGAGAATAGTAGGTTAGTGCCGTGAATGGGAAAAAATATCTGGCAAGGCTCAGGAAACGGGATGGGCGAGGCTCTGCCGAGCACATCCCGTTTCTGTGCCGCGCCAGATATTTTTCCCATTCACGGCACTAACCTACTATTCTATTTATCCCGTTAACACCTACAAATGGCTGTAAAATGCAAACATATAACCCCGGCCACCGCACATATTCATACGCAGTGATTAGGTCGTATTGACAGGATATCAAAAATGTTTCACGGCACCGTGTTCCACGGCATATAGGCACTGTGTTAACGGGATAAATATAGGTTTCACTGTACTCTTGTCGTTATGATTTCACAAGGTGTCTACATACATGTACCGTGTAACCTTTCTAAACCGGACACCAATAGCACAGGCGTGATCTTATTTGTATGGGTGTCTTGGTCATTTATCTTACCTGATTATGTCAGTTCACGATAGTATAATTCCAACACAAAAATATTTACACAATTCCCTAACATTTGATTGGCCCGTAGCAAGTCTCTGTCCAACATTTATATCCCAGTAAACTCCCACGCCGAACTACTTTCCGTAACCGTGAGGCGCAGTTAAAATAATTCTTAAGAAAACGGAAAATAAACGCATTTTCTTGATGAATTCATTTCAAATGCTGCAATTATAAGGAATGAATGGCCCTTTTGTTAAATTTATCGGGGATATAAACTTGGAAAAGTCGCGGGAATACTGGACGAGGCCTTCCGGCCTTCGTCCAGTATTCCCGCGACTTTTCCAAGTTTATACCCCGATAAATTCCACAAAAAGGCCATTCATTCCTATAATATCACACACGCACGTATCAAAATGGTCATCAGCCTGATTTACAGCGAAACCTCTATAAACCGGACACCTTGGGGACCTCCCAGGGTGTCCGGTTTGGTGAGGATTCACTGTATGGCAATTCCCCTTCATGCATGAACCCATAATGACATAATGGACAATGTCTGGTCCGCATGTATATAAATATTTGGCACATTATGCCAATTTGTCGGATGCACAGGCTGATCTGGATCTACACTGGTCGCAAATTTCATAAGGCCCATTTCTCCAGTCACATATAACCATCATATTTAATGACGACCATATCCCATTGAGAGGTTTCGTGTTTGACCAGAGCAAACGGACAATCGCGTTAGATTGTCCCGGTACGAAATGAATGAATTCCTAGGTCCAATCCGGCCCATAATTCCGCGTAGATCACGTGTGCACTGATTGGTGAGACGGGACTTGGTGGTCTAACCGAATCATATTTCATAATGTGTGGCTGTGAATGGAGAAATGGGGCTTATGGGCCTTTCGATCAGTGTAGATCCAGATCAGCCTGTGCATCCGCACAGTCTGATCAGGATCTGCACTGTTCGCCATTCAATTAATGAACCGTCCGTCTTTCTTTTAACAAGCGATATAGATAGTTATCAAGCTACACGAGTGTGCTGTCTGATCATGAGCTACACTGGTCACAAATCTCATAGGCGTCATTTCTCCAGCCACAGCCACATATTCGTCTCAGATTTCGTCTACAGTCAATTATATTCACTTGTATTCATTTCATCGATACATGTGCAACAACGAACATGTGATTAGGCGGATTTAGTCAGCGTGGGTCTCAACTTTTATAAAGGCAAATAGTTACCCGTTATTTACCCCGTTACATGCAAACAATGCAAACAATGGCGGCATAAAGACAAACATGCCGGGATGTGCTGTATGCATACAATAAAGCGACTCGTTTTACATACATGTAGTTCTCATGTCAACCACTTCACTAGTAAATGATATTTCATGAATAATTAATTAGCCCTATTGTCGGGGTTTGATGCGTGGGTTGTCATATGCAGTGTGCACCCACGTTCCAAAGTCAATAAATGTAAATCCAATAATTGTTTACAAGAAAACATTGCACATTGAAGTTTAGTGAAACGGGCCCCAGTTTCAAACGCAGCGGAAGTCAAACAGCAACGTATGGGCTATAGTATGGCGGGGTATTATTTGGAAAAGATATAATAACTACGTTGTCGATACACGGTGAGGAAATACGAAGGATTTACCGTGAAACCTCTCTAAGCCGGACATCCTGGGGACTAGCTACAATAATTCGCCTCGGCTACAATTTGACCCATTCAAGAAATGTGAGCAAGCGAAGTGCATACTCAAACCTGTTGCATGTAGGTCAAAATTTAGTAAACTGTATATTTTATACCTTTAAACAAATCATCTTTTATGTAGAACTAGTCAATTGCCAAAAATAATAGAACAGGGAAATAATTTTCCCTTAGAAGCCATCTTTTTTGTAGCTGTTGTTCAACATTCAACATAACGGAATGAAGCTTTCAAATTTACAAGATATACATGTAAATGTCAGATAAACACATTGACATCGTAAAATAACCAATTTCTGCATGTGTATGTTCTTTATTAATAATTTATCGATACAGCTTTGACAGTTTTATATCGCTAACATATCAAACACGCCGGAAAACCGAATACAAAAATCACTCTTTCATGTGTTACATTAAAGAGATGGGATTAAATTGCTACCCCCGCGAGAGGTATGGAGCGGGATAGCAATTTTGATTCTACTATGTGACCAGCGCAGCCCCAGACCATCCCGCGCGTCCGCGCAGGCTGATCAGTAGTCTATTTCACCAACATTGCAAAGTATACTTTTCTAGCAAAGTATACTTTGAGGGAGAAATTTTCAATTTTAAGATAAATTTATTAATTTTTATTATACTGAATTTATTACATTATCACAGCCAATTTGGCTGTGATAATGCAATAAATTCAGTATAATAATTCTGCATACTTTTAATCATCAAATATATGCAGTTCTTAGTTCTATATGAAATAATGTATTTCAGGAACAATAAATAATTACTCCCTCAAAGTATACTTTGCGTAGGCTGATCAGGGCTACGCTGGTCACGATTCCATCAGTCCAACAGTGTTAATGTTTAAGAAAACAGTTTTAACTCAACATACTGCAACAACGATAATATATATTTACAATGGCCACATAATATTGAGACACGCCATGTGATTTTGTACCTTCGGACATCTGCGTATTGTCATGAAATATGATTACAAAATTTACAATATTTTCCGTAAATGGCGTCAAAAGTTGACAAAATTTTCAGAGTACATTGCGCATGTACTCCGAACATTTTGTAAACTTTTGACATTATTTATTAAAACTATTATACATTTTGTAAACGTATTTAATGAAATTACGCACATGTCCGAAGGTACAAAATCACATGGCGTGCCTCATATGTTCTAAGGTCCCCTCCCTCTCTCAGCCGATGGTCCATGTACATACCTCGTACATGTATCACCGGTGCCGCACTCAGCACCAGCGTAAAATGTTTCACGTCGATAAATGCACCGGTTTACGTAACGGATTTTGATGAAACATGGCGCATCAAACGCGTCTTGTTAAGCTGCATTTGGTGGTCTCTGTGTTTTCGCCCAAACTTCTGTCGTTTTTTTCCGACACGGAAATCGATTCTTCGCAAAAACGACATAAGTCTGTGCCAAACTCCCTAGACCACCAAATGCAACTCATCAAGACGCGTTTGCTGCGCCATATTTCATCAAATCCGTTGCATATTAAGGAAAATATAAAATAATACTTACTTTTCAGTGGACGACGTTGTTGTTGTTGTAACCACACGTGATCATGCACCTTGATTTTATGCAGGTGCGGAGTGCAGTACATGTACCAGCGTGTAGGCTAACCCACAGGCACTTTGTGGTATGAACGATAAAAGCCTCTTTAAATCATATCCAATTTTACGATATTAATTATCTAGAAGGTAGATTAAGCCTTAAGCGCGGTTCGCTAATTCAGTAATTGTAACGCACACGAAGGCCGGGACCCTGCTGGTGTGCGTTACTGTATTAGAGAGCAGGGCCCAAGGTACACTAGTACCACTTCCGTTGGTTGAAAAGATGGCGAGTGTTTCCTACCTTCGGTGGCAGTCCTCACACATTTTAGGCAATTTATGGAGTTTTCGGGCCCGCGACACCAGCCGAAACAATTTTAGGAATATTTTAACTTCAAATAATCACATAATCTGTTTGATGCATGCACTGACTACCTGATATGTACAAGAGCTATATTAACAACAAACGTAAACTCAGACATAATGCACAGGCTGTCAGCACTCTGCTATGTTTACACAAAATGTGCCCAAATCTTCATTTATTTGGCCGCGGCCACACATTTCACAACATGGATTTCAAATATCCCATGCGGACACTGCACTAATACTTGCTAATTGTACCAATTCTGCAATCACACCTTGTCACACTGATCATAGTCTGTACTGGTACCGACCGTTTTGTTTTCAAGCAGCAGACCTGCCTTTCTGACAGATAAAATGGCTGCCAATATTTCGGACGAAAATTCCGAGCAGCAGTTTCGCACTCTTCTGCAACTGAAATCATGCCAGCATGACACAGATGCAAGCAAAATCACATATTTTTGCAAAAAAGTGTTTTATGCAGTGGAAAACATCATATGATGCTAATTAATTGTAGAACATTTTCATAAGCCACAGACATGTGTTTTTTATGTATTTACTAGAAGGCCCATAGGAAAAATTCGAAACTAACCAAATCGCCCGAGGACTGCCACCTTAAGAACTTTTTTTTCAAAAATTGTACCCGCTCACGTCACTGCCACATGGAAAGACATCAATTTCAAGCAAAACCATGCAAATTATTGTAGCCCAAGTGACCTGTTAAGCCCGCAGTCAGAATTTTTGCTCAAGACCCGCTTGCGGACAAATTCAGCATTTAAAGCGCCGCCTTTGCAGCACTGCCCACATGTGCTGAAAATGGAATTACAGAACACAGAGATGACTTTCACACTGTCCATTTCTTCCACTGGTTGAGGAATAGATGCAAGAACACCAAAACATGCAACTATGTCACTTTGAGGAAGATTCATGTTACTTTCACATGTGGCAAGTTCACCGTACGAGCAAAACGAGCAAAACACTGATCAACAGGATCTGCAACCTTAACATTGCTCATCTGTTCCCTTATACATGCTCACAAAGTCTGTTGGAAGCTTACTTGTGAACTGCCATGTCACATTGATGAACTGGAATCACTATCAGATGATTTAACGACTCGTCCATCTGGTATTAAAGTATCTAGACCAGTGCGCCATTCACGTTGCAGTGGCTCTCAGATTAAGGGAAGTACGGTAACTGGCATACAAAATAAATGTACCCCTGCCATACAAACAGCTCTTAGCACCTGTAAGTCAGAATTGGCTACAAGTGATTTCTGTGACGGAAATTAAGCCATTGGTTAAGTATTCGTGCAATTACCCCTCATTTGAACCATCTCAGTGAGACGGTTCAAATGGCGGGCTAAAACATGAAGTTCCTGTACGGAACGAAACGAAACGCAATGTCTAAGTTTGGTCAATGTCTTAAACTGTCTGGCAGAGGTGGTCTAGAATGTTTAGGATGTAAAATAGTCCATTTGATTATAGATAAGTGGTTATAAATAAAAGTATGGCAGATGGCAAGGTGGCTTCATAGTGCACACACCTCAAAAGCGAGTTCCAATTATATTGCTTTCCCGTCCACTGGCGGTGAAACACCGGTGATGTTCCCAATATGGCAGTGACAACTAAGCTGAGCTGGCTGGCAAGAACTGCTGGATCATGAACACACGTAAGTGCGGCAACTCAAAGTATCGAAGGCAATTCCGTACAGGTTGCGGCCGTCTGAAACAGACAGAAACGAGACATAAATGAAGGGAAATGAGCAGAATGAAAGAGATGAAAGCAGTGAATATGCATATGAATAGGATCATTGTAGCTGAATTGAGGGTTTGCAATGTGTATACATACAGTCCATTCTGCCATACAATAATGAGGGAATAGATGAGACAAAAATTAACAAATTTAATTAAAGAACAGTCAAAATATAACAATATCAGCCGGTATATGCAAGTAGCAGTGACTAGTTGTTTTAAGACACATGTGCAATACTCACATAAGCTTTCGCATGTTCATATGCAGTCTCATCTGGGTCTACACTGGTTGCAAACAACTAGTTGAAGCTATTTGCATCTACTAGTCCATAATGTAGTTACTAAAAGTGCGAAATCAATACAGAAACCTGAATGAAAAATTTGAGTTGTCATTTCACTATGTGTAAACATAATTCTGTGGTAACCCCCATGACTGGAGCAATCACAGTATAGAATAAAGATCCATCTACTCTCAATGGTATGGGCTTATTTGTATGATGTATGGACAGGATTTATGCACAGTTTGTTGGGACATACGCGGAAACAATGCATACGTGGAGGCAATGTCATACTTGGGTTGGATACATAACAACGATGGACTATAGACTAACAGCAGCATCTTAGTTTGCCTTGACAGGCAGTTGCCGTGACAATATAACCATCTTTATTCTTACATCCACATCAGCTATTACACTGCCCAGAGATTCCAATGTTCTTGAGAAAGCTTAAATTAATGTTTTTATGTACCAGCGGCCGATAATTTAGACTGGTAAAATGATACCGCCATGTTCGTGGGTATCAGAGGTTGTCGGAGGGTGCTTGAACGTTCAATAACGGTAAATTACCTTCCGTAAACCAAGAGAAACTGGTAAAATATGCAGAATACAAGCTCAAGAGGAACGTTACCATGATAAAATGACTTAAACCGTGCCAACTTACACACCTGAGTGAATAATGAATGACCACGGTGACAATTCAGATTTCATCTATTTTCACAATTTTGCTTCTAAAAGATTACATCCCTTGGTAAACAGACAATTTATGTGAAGACAGCAAAACAAACTGGATAGAAATTGAAATAGTATTGGTCGCAACACGACACACTCACAACTGACACAGAAAATAATTCAATTGTGGACATTTTCTGAATCACCATTTTCTGCTTAAGGTGGCAGTCCTCACACATTTTAGGCAATTTATGGAGTTTTCGGGCCCGCGACACCAGCCGAAACAATTTTAGGAATATTTTAACTTCAAATAATCACATAATCTGTTTGATGCATGCACTGACTACCTGATATGTACAAGAGCTATATTAACAACAAACGTAAACTCAGACATAATGCACAGGCTGTCAGCACTCTGCTATGTTTACACAAAATGTGCCCAAATCTGCATTTATTTGGCCGCGGCCACACATTTCACAACATGGATTTCAAATATCCCATGCGGACACTGCACTAATACTTGCTCATTGTACCAATTCTGCAATCCCACCTTGTCACACCTTGTCACACGATCATAGTCTGTACTGGTACCGACCGTTTTGTTTTCAAGCAGCAGACCTGCCTTTCTGACAGATAAAATGGCTGCCAATATTTCGGACGAAAATTCCGAGCAGCAGTTTCGCACTCTTCTGCAATTGAAATCATGCCAGCATGACACAGATGCAAGCAAAATCACATATTTTTGCAAAAAAGTGTTTTATGCAGTGGAAAACATCATATTATGTTGGCTAATTAATTGTAGAAAATTTTCATAAGCCACAGACATGTGTTTTTTTATGTATTTACTAGAAGGCCCATAGGAAAAATTCGAAACTAACCAAATCGCCCGAGGACTGCCACCTTCTAGATATTTAATATTGGAGTAAAATTTAGTATGATTTAAAGAGCATTGTGTCGTTCATACCACACAGTGCATATGTACATGTGCTATGCGGCGGCAGTACTATGACCATTGAACGGCGAATAGCATGCGACCTGAGCCGACTGGTCTAATCAGTTCCTGGGGCCCGTTTCACTAAACTTCGTACGACTAAAATGTTCGTAAGTGCACATTTAGGATCGCCTGGAAATGTCAATTGATGGATTTACATTTATTGAGCATAGGCTGCATACGCAAATGTAAATGTAAATCCAATAATTGTTCACAATAAAACATTGCTAATGTGAAATTTAAGACTATCATCATTCTGCACTTACGAACATTTTAGTCGTACGAAGTTTAGTGCAACAGCACACTTGTTCGATCCAAGATATAGATAGTGATTTCATTTTATTCTCATCAATATACATTTCTCAACGAATAATACATACAACCATAAAACAGGACTGCACATTGTCATTCCTTTTACGAATTATAAGGGACTATGTGATGCTATTGAATTTATTCCAATGACCCAAATTCAGCTGTAACAAAAAAGGCTCCGAAAAACGACTAGGTTATATTTTGCCAGCCAGTGGTGTCGTATCGTCTTGTTTACTATGCTATTGATTAGTGCCGTAATTTATTTCCTGGTCGATGTACAACATTACGTAATACCACGCTTCTGATTCTTCGTTAATTGTCCATGCATAATACATCACCATATCGTTACTGAAGTCATGTATACTCCTTTTGCGCACATATGAGATACACCATGTGATTTTGTACTTTCCGACATCTGCGTTATTTCATTAAATACGTTTACAATTATTTACAGTATTTTCCGGAATTGGTGTCAAAAGTTGACAACATTTTCAGATTTTAGAGTACATGCGGAATTATATGTTGTCAACTTTTGACTTTATTTATGAAAATTATTGTAAATTTTGGAAAACTTATTCCAAAGGTACAAAATCACATGGCGTTCTCATATGGTATATTTTATTTATCTATTTTTAGTATCATTAAATAGTTACTATCAGTCGCCCTTTTTGCAGCCTGGTCCATTCGCACGGAACTCGTGTACTTATTATGTGGTAAAAAAAACCTGGAACGTTTAGAAACGCATAATACCTATTTTGATGGTAACTGTATCAAATTAAAGGTATGTCTCTATGCTCCAATTTGGTATATAATATGTATGTCTACGACGTGTGTAATTAATGTACCTCAATATTGGTATAAAGGCTGTCAATGGGGGCATCATCAGTGTGGGGCAGGCACACTTTCCTACTTATTGTTTCTGGCGATACATGTTCAGTTCTTTCAGTACTTTGATTAATACACTTTGCTTGTTACATGTATCGCCATTGTGTCATCCAAAGTATTGTGTTGTATTCTTCATGATGTCATGTCATGTGACCTGAGAGAATAAACGATACTCATATGGATCACCGGAGGAGGAAAGAGACCTTATGACGTTTGCGACCAGCGTAGCCCCAGATCAGGCTGCTCATCCGCGCAGTCTGATCAGGGCTACGCTGTTCGCCAACCAGTCACTCAAGTATTTTAACATCCATCAGCAAAACGACTATGCTCTCACCATATGGTTGAATATACACAAGGACCAGTATCTCCAATTTCGTAAGGTATATTGTCCCAGCCGTTGGCCCATTAGCCTATTTCACCAAAATGTCTAAGCACTCTTTTCTAGCTAAGTACACTTTGAGGGAGAAATTGTCAATTTAAGGATACATTTATTATTTGTTATTATACTGAATGTATTACATTATCACAGCTATTTTGGCCGTGATAATGTAGTAAATTCAGTATAATAATTCTGCATACTTTTAATATAATCATCGAATATATGCAGTCGTTAGTTCTACATGAAATACTGCATTTCGGGAAAAATAAATAATTACTTCCTAACTTTATACTTAGCTAGATAAGTAGGTTTTGCGATTTTTATGAAATAGGCAATTGCAAGAGTTACCGTTCGTAACTATAGGGTTGCCCTATTTTCGAACTCTTCGAAATGCACTTTCCTGTGTTTTACGGCATTTAAATTCAGACTCCAACTGCATAAGTGTGATCTATGTAAACTCCGTTTGCTGAACGGGGCGGGGGGGGGGGGAGGAGGGGTGCAACCCCGGAACCTCCCCCCTCTAAATCCGCCCCTGGCATGGTGAATGAAAGTCAACAACTCACAGGTGGGATGAAGGCAGGGAACTATAAAACATATATACTCTCGACATGATGTGATAAGTTTATTCAATGATTCAGTGTTAGATGTCATCGGTTTATTTTATAGATCTGTCATATCAAGTTGTCCATTCCCACCAGCGTCGGTGTAAAATACGACTCGACTGACACTCGTTACCAGGAAGTTGACGAACACTTGCATATTTCAGTTCAAGTTTCATTTCATTGTAATATTGTTTATGTACTCAGTTTGTCAATTGTTTGTCCGGTTTAGAGAGGGTCCACTGTTTTTATTTTATATAGCAATTATATAGTACTCGGCATCTGTAAAGTAAGTAATTTGTTTATTATAGTGACATGTGTAAACGTACACGAATAAATATAACATTGATAATCATACTAATTACACCCGGCCCATTGGACCTATATGTCACCTTGTTGCAACATAAATGTTTCACTTGATTCAAATAATGTCTGGTGTTTGCAGAACATGAGTTTCTGGTTGCATGCATTTGCCGGACAATGACCGGACCAACGCTCAGCCCCCGACCCACGGTCACAACAGCTTACGGAACATTTTACTCATCAATACTGACAGCATTGATGTCTTAATGCGACCGTATTCTGTACAAATGCGTGAGCAGGTGGATTAGCAGGCTCGGGATTTCCAGCAAATACATGCGACCGAATTATACAATTTGGCTTGTCGATGACCAGTGTAGTTTTTAATCGATATGCGTGTATACGCAGTTCGATTCGAAGCTAAACTGTCAATTGGCTAGTATTATTGAACAGAGCAAAGTTCAATCATGCGGTGTTACTAATCAGCATAATCTGGATTTACTCTGGTCACAAAGGAATGAAATAGGTGTATACGTCAGTCGCTGAGTGAGGTATTGTGGAATAATAACTTGTGAGTAAATGTGTGTCATCCGAGTTAATCACATAGCATTTGACGACTTTCATTTGTGACAGTGTACATGTACTTACATTGTCAAAAAGGGTTTATTTGTGAACAGTGTATATGCTCATCAGCATACGGATCACCGCAGTCTGATGAGGAAATAAACTGCTCAATAAATATAACACATACACACCAGACCAATGCGATGCGATATGTTGGCCTACAATATATACCCTGACCAATCCGCACTGGCACGCTGGCTGATCCGGGTCTACACTATATTAGACATGTGTTGCACTATAAGCAGTCATTACCCTGCAGGCGTAGTGTACATGTACCTGTACTCATTACGGGTGAGGATGTATTGGAAAATAATTTACATAAAATATACATACGTATTAATTATCACGGGTGGAGTTATGTACGGCGATTATAATCAGCAGATCAGAACGAATTGGTATTCGATGCTAATCAGGAACGAGATCATAACTGGGCCCGGGCTTTACTGCGGTTGCCGCCAGTTCAGCATATGATAGTCGCCGTCATTCTGGCAATGAGGTATTATATCCGAGGCTTATGGAAATTTGTCAAGTCTCGGTCAGCATTCATACAACCGGACACGAATGTAAGGTTTTTCTCAAATGAGACACGCCATGTGATTTTGTACCTTCGGACATCTGCGTAGTTTCCTGAAATACGTTACAAAATTGACATAATTTTCCAGAAATGGCGTCAAAAGATGACAACATGTTCAGACAACAGGGGGCCGTTTCACTAAACTTCTTACGACTAAAATGTTTGTAAGTGCAAAATTATGTAAATTTCACATTAACAATGTTTTCTTGTAAATAATTATTGGATTTACATTTATTGAGCATAGGCTGCATATGCAGCCTATGCTCAATAAATCTAAATCCATAAATTGAAATGTACAGACGATCTTAAATTTGCACTTACGAACATTTTAGTGAAATTTAGTGAAACGGGCCCCAGTTTCGCACATGTCCGAAGGTACAACATCGCATGATGTGTTTCAAATGTGGCTGTGGATGTGGCTGCAGAAATGGGGCTTATAAGTTTTAATATCCATAACTGCCATCAGTACTATTTCTCCAGTTACAGCCACAATTGCCATAAGCCCAATTTTTCACAGTCACAGCCACATATTAGACACTTACCCAATCAGATGTTTTGTTCAGTCACCTGTGGTACCAACGTTGTTCACTAATCAAACTCATTGAAATAGCCGAGCTGTCACCAACAATAGGTGAGAGCGTAAAACGAATGTGTGCAGTTGCGATCCGTAACCCTTGCAATCTAATCCCGTACCGTCCGTAGCTACGGACGGTACGGGAGTAGATTGCAAAAGTTATTGTTCGCAACTTGAGAGTGTACTGCAAACGGAGCACAATCTATCATGGTTTAAAATCCCGTGAAATACAAGTTATCAACTACTAGTCTACTAGAATAATTAATTTACATGCACGATTGATAATATGATCTTCCAGTATTGGCGTAAGCACTTGTCACAGTAGGAGGAAAATGCGCACAGGTCCGGGGTTCGAACCCGGGACCTCCGGTTGTACCGTACCATCGCTCTACCGACAGAGCGAACTAGGCATTGATAGACACTTACTGCCCATAGTGCGTTACGTACTGTGAAATACTTCCCTGCCAACTTGAAATTAGTCGCCGAATTCTATATATAATTCGTCTCTGAACTCCATATTTTGGTACATTTTGGGCAGTATCACGGGCGCCAAATGTCACAGAGCGAGAAAGATGCGCACTGCCCCGAATTGAACCCGGGATCTCGGGTTTTATTTACCGTACCATCGCATTTAGTACATATTGAAGATATAGTGCGAAACATTTTGCTTGCTGTAAGATAACCGTTTGTGGTTACTGGTGAAATTCGGATTGGAATTATTATTATTTTCATTTTACTGCCTGTCATGTATTCATACGTCACATGACCCTATCATTCGTTGATCCGTATTCGAGCGTCTGCTTGTTTTATCAAGCATGTCTTCCGAGTCATGGGAAATTCTTACGTTATAGTTAGCACCTTGTTTCCTTCTCATATTTTACGGCCCAGAAGGTCAAGATGTATGATCACGTGGTACTAACAACAACAACAAGTACCGATTCAAAGTACGTATTATTTTATAGTGTCCTTATTACGTAACGGATTTTGATGAAATATGGCACATCAAACACGTCTTTAAGCTGCATTTGGTGGTCTCTGTATTTTCGCCCAAACTTCTGTCGTTTTTGCGAAGAATCGATTTCCGTGTCTTCGACACGGAAATCGATTCTTCGCAAAAACAACATAAGTTTGTGCCAGACTCACTAGACCACCAAATTCAGCTCATGAAGACGCATTTGCTGCGCCATATTTCATAAAAATCCGTTGCATATTAAGGAAAGTATCAAATAATACTTACTTTGGAGTGGGCGACGTTGTTGTTGTTGTAACCACGTGATCATGCACCTTGATCCCGGTGACACAGGTTTCTACGGAAGCCCATTAGGGCCATTTCACTTTTTTTTTATTTCCATTTATTCAAAACATCTTGAAATTATGAATTTTCAAGTTATTTTCTTGAATTTTCAAGATCTTGTCCGATTTGTGACCAGTGTAGCACCTGATCAGATAACACGCTCCTGTATAATTCTAGCTATTATGATGGGCGTGTCGTTGACGAAGTGTCGAACAGTGCAGATCCTGATCAGACTGTGCAGTCTGATCTGGATCTACACTGGTCGAAAAAAAACAACATACGCCCCATTTCTCCAGTCACAGTCACGTATGAGATAAGGTACCACCATGTCGCATGTCGCAGGTGGACACACATATGTAAGTTTATAGACACGGGTTAGTAAATCGTGACAATTTAGATAGCTGTAAAATTGCTAAACAATTAATTAAGGATGTAATGCTCACAGTACGGGAAATGAATTCTCGAATAAACATATTTAAGTATGAAGATAACCGAGCATTAAAACCATGGACGTTGCAAGCAACGAACACACGGAAGCCCACCAAACACAGAAAACAAAACGTTCAACATGGTCTGGTGCAATGTTACCATGGTGAATGTTTTGTTTTAATCACATGACCTACTTCACACGGCAGAGCTGTACTCCACGACCAGCTGCGTGCGGTCCTCAACACTAGATGTACTATGCACACATATAAACAGATACAACGAAAGCCACATATCAAATAATCCCAAGACATCACAAGGCGAAGAGCGATACTAGCAATAAAACGACAACAACACACACACATGTGTAATGACGTATCATGAACACGTCCTCGTTATTTTCAATGAAAACATCAGCTTATTAAATATTAATGGCTATTCCATAGCACACACGGTACCCTTAACTAGACTACAACTATGATACTGTTTATCAGGTGTATCGGAATCGGCTCAGAAATGGTAGGACTTCCTCGGCACGCCTCGGACTTCCTACGCGTTTCACAGTCTCGCCTGATAACATGAAGTTGACGTTGAAGTTATTGTTTCATATTTGTGGTATACTTCTAGAGCCCACTGAACAGAAGGAATCGGAAGAGAAGACAGAGGACTAGAAGAAAAGGAATGATAACATCAAGACCAATAGGTATGGTTGGCGGTTGAGTCGATGGACTGATGAAACACGTTTTATCCCGTCAACACAATGCGTATGTGACGTGAAACACGGTGCCGTGAAACATTTTCGATATCCTGTCAATACGACCTAATCACTGCGTATGAATATGTGCGGTTGTCATAGTCGATTCTCCGATTTGGAGGAGGCGGCTGTAGAACCCCCTATTGTTCACCCTCCCCTATTGTTACCCGTCAAAAAACTATTTTTTTTATAAACGACCAGAATGGTGATATCGGCATACAATGGTGAGATCGGTATGTGCATGTGCTCGATATCGAACTCCAAGCCTCTGATACAATTTTTCGTCATCTGTTTCGGTCGGCAACTTTTGTTGTCGGATACACACAAGAACTGAATGGACGAACTTACCGAGGGGTAACAATAGGGGAGGGTGAACAATAGGGGGTTCTACAAATTCTACAGTCCTCCCTTATTGTTTCCCTCCCCTATTGTTACGTGTCATAAAACTCATTTTTTTATCAATTACCAGAATGGTGATATCAGCATACAATGGTGATATCGGCATGTGCATGTGCTGGATATCGAGCTCCAAGCCTGTGATACAATATTTCGTCATCTGTTTTGGTCGGCAACTTTTGTTGTCGGATACACACAAGAACTGAATGGACGAACTTACCGAGGGGTAACAATAGGGGAGGGTGAACAATAGGGGGTTCTACAAATTCTACAGTCCTCCCTTATTGTTACCCTCCCCTATTGTTACCTGGGTAACAATAGGGGAGGGTGAACAATAGGGGGTTCTACAGGCGGCTGGGGTTATTATTTGCATTTTAAAGCTACATGTAGTGTTGACAGAATAAATAGAATAATAGGTTATTGCCGTGAATGAGAAAAATACCTGTACGGAAACGGGATGGGCTCGACAGAGCCTCGCCCGCCCCGTTTCCTAAGCCTTGCCAGATATTTTTCCCATTCAAGGCACTAACCTACTATTCTCTATGTAATTCTCTCTTTTCTCCCCTGTATTTTATTTCTGAAATAAACTTATGAGAGAAAACTCCGAGAGTGGAAATTTGTGTGCGCTACTCATCTAGATAATTCGATTTAGAAAATGAAGGTTTGTGTGCGCGTTTCATCGTGATAATTCAGTTAGAATTATCTATTGTCTGTTCCACGTTTTTCTGTCGACGAACGTTTGGCTATTAAACACCTTAAATCGAAAAAATATTTAAAATTATGTACTTTTTCATTAATAACAAAAACGTCACCCTCCCCAAAAAAAATATTTTCATGAAATTCCATTAAATATTGTTTTTTTGATCCTGAAGGATCAAAAAACGATCAAAAACACTCCGAAACCTGGCGAGATAGCTTGAAAATGATGTAATTAAGAAAACAAAAGTTAGATTATGAAAATCGGTCCACAAATAAATTTTTAAAAAATAATCTATTTTTAGCCCCCATGTTAAATTCCCATAGGAAAATCGTTTTTTCGCAATAAAATCAATATTTGATGGAATTTCATCAAATCAATTTTTTTGCGGAGGGTGACTTTTGTTATTGATGAAAAAGTACTTACTTTTACATATTTTTTAGATTTAATGTGTTTAATAGCCAAAAGTTCGTCGGCAGAAAAACGTGGAACAGACAGTAGATGAAACACGCGCACAAACCTTCATTTCCCTCTCATTTATCATATGTCCCATGATTTAGAACACTATTAAGATATTTGAAAACCTGCATAAATCACAGTCAACCGTATTTCTAAATCTACATGCTTTTCCAAGAACGGATTTCTTATTTATGAGCAGGAACGGCACAACGTTATGTTCATATTTGTATACTTCAATAAGATAACACGAACCTTGTGCATTTATACACTGTTTAAACAGCCCATACATCAAAGTAATAATTCATGTTTTTATTAATATGTGCTTTTAATTGTTTAGTTTATTCAAACGGGGGGGGGGGGGTGGGGGGGGGGGGGAGGGCCAAATTGCCATTATATATTTTCTTGAAAGGTATATATCCCAGCATAAAATGATAGCAATATATAAATCTTCGTTTAAAGTGAGTATGCCCCTATAGGTAGACCCCCACCCCGCCTAAGAGCAAACTTTTCTACCCGCAAAAGGGCTGTTTTGCAAACGGTCACATAAAACTGCCGCATAATCGCATGTACACGCTGTAAAACGTACTGAAAGCCTTGCAATCGGTATTTGTCATTTACATACAATCGAACTAGAACATTTCCATTCAAAATGGCCGCCAAAATCCAAGATGGTCACCAATACACCACTACCTTACCCCACCACACTAAACCATATATAAAACTATTTTATATGACCAGTTATTGGTTTATTTGGTTTATTCGTATTGGATAACCTTTTATAAGTGAAATAAATATTTATTACTTAATTATTGTATATAAATCCAAAATGGCCGCCAACAATCACAGTCTCCGTTATATATCATGATTTAACATTTCAAAACAAACTTACGTGCGAGTATACGTACACAGTAAATGACCATGAGCATAGCAAAATATACTTGGATAGCTGTTTTGTGTACCAAAATCCAAGATGGCCGCCAAATATCACGATTTCAAATAAATTTACATCGTGTTATCTATTTGATGGCATTAATCATTTAAAACAAGTAAACACTATTATATTGACACAGTAAAACAAATGTAACACACACTTGGATAAATGCCTAGTTCACCAAATTATAAGATGACCGCCATAAGTTCACATTGTACCACATCAATGTATTAGTATGTGCCTTATAATATTGGATAAGACGGTTACCGTCATGTTTAATTTTCAGTTGTGACACGGTTTATAATTTGGAACTTATTATAAAATACGGCCTTTGTATGAAACAGACATATCCGCTTTGTTATTTTGATTTTGGTATATATGTGAATTCCCAAAGCAGTAATATTACGCAGGGATGGTGAAATATTTAAAGTTATACAATTAAATGTTCTTCATATTAATATTTCTGAGCTTCAACCTATAAGTTGGGCTATATGACATACAGTCTATTGCCTTCAATAAATCAAACAGTAAACGTTGTTTTGTTCCACTTACACAAACATATTACAGGCATAGCTTCGTACGCACTTAAGTGTTAGCGAAGTTTCTATAATTAAGTCTAAAACTACTCTACTCTTTTCTATTTTCATTGAGCGGATTTCACGAACATGATGTTAACGACATACATGTACGTGCATCGCATGCCAATACCCAGTTTTCGAATATCATAAAGCATTGTACTGTTACATATTCATTATAAGCTGCATGTTAAACTAATTTTAATACTGCAATACGTATGTTATTTAATCACTAGTCATGATCTTATTTACACCAGTCAATTATAATCTTCCGATATACATATATTGAACATCCATATACGTCTTGTTGCTTCATGTATGGGTCCGTCATTGACAGGCACCACTGCTACATATTTCATATAACGATAGCTTTCACACAACCGTGGAATGTGTTTCTATTTCGACATTCATTTAGATAAACCACACATATGATATATAAACACGGATATCTACTGCGTATGTTTTCATTCAAAAAGCCACTCACGTACTGTTCAAGGAGGCACAAAACCGTACCCTGTAGAATCTTCAGTGATCATTATAGTTCGAAGAGACAGTTAAACCTGGTTAGCATGGCGTTACAACGACCGCACGGTATCTTTATTTTCTTATTATGGCGCACAGAGACAGTAACATAGAGGAAATATACAGCGACAAAATAGACAGGCCAATAAGGTAACACAAGGTAACAGGTCACCCATAAGTACAATGAAACAAAGCAAATGCTGCAAAAGAAGGGAAATTATGATGAAATTGAGTAGCATTGTGGTAGCTGTCGCGAGCTCTGCTGGACAACATCGTTTTACACATGCCATGTAATTACAAGGACCTGATAGCAACATTGTGCTTCAAAGTAATATCAAAAGCGCTTAAACACGACATATATAGTAAAATACTACTCATAACTGCATTTGACAGCAACCGCCCTCAGCACTATCCTGATAATAAGTAAACGATAGCCAATTCGAACATCAGGTGAACATCCCAGCTTGGTTTATATAATACACATCAATGAGTGTCATAGGTAAAATTGTCTGGCAGTGAAAGTTTGGTCTGTTGAAATACTTACAGGACATGTTGTAGAATTTGATATTAGATGTCTAAATATCAGTTGAATTTAGTATGAAGGAAATATGATTGAAAACAACATTGTGTAGCTGGTGGTGCAAATACTATCGTCCACGCTACATTGGAAAGTACATATTGTAATGCTAATCTGGTTAACTAAGTGTTTAGTGGTATGACACTAGACACTTATTGCAACGCGTGCTAGTTGCAATGTTTAATCTGTGTGACTGGTGTAATGTTTGTGTAGCTACGCGTAACCAATATACAGGGACATTGTTGCATAACATATAGAGGATATTCATATATTCGTTGCAAAAATATGACTATTCTATTTATTATATACCGCTCCATGGAAATTAGTAGTTCTTTAGACTGTATGCGGTAATGAATGTGTATTTGCAGCCTATTTGCGTCCGGCACTGCAGATGCGCGTTATGAATATAGATAGCGGAAGTAGTCGTATTTTCACCGGAAGTTGTTTATTTCATCAATGATAACTTATGACTTTTATTTACATCGTATAGCTATGTATTTCATGGGTAGGTATATAATAAACGGTTCTATTTGACGTATGCATATTTTATGTGTTAATGATTTCAGAATGGTTTGGATTTGTATGTATGCTCGGTGAGCACGTAGAAACTATTATCTGATAGAATATAATATGAACTGTTCTAAATAAATGGACATGTCCATGACCTTTCCAACATTAGCGTGGTAAATGCTATGCCATGGAGTAAACGCACGAGAAAGTTATATGGCGTGGAGACAACGCAGCCGACACACACTTAGGCGTATGTCAGCCACGTACACATATCAAGCTCTGCGGGTTTTGACAATATACGTGTTCAGAATCGCGAGATTTGTTCGATTTGTAATAATAAATGTACCAGATAAGAAAATGTAGGACATACAAACTTACACGACCTCAGATTTCTCAGGGCCTGTAACATAGTTCGTAAATATTGCCAACGTTTTATTGACGTATGTGTCATGTAGCTACAGTTTGTATAAACAATCTGAAGTGTTTATCAATGGCATATACATGTACTTGAAAGTAATATATTATTGTTATCCTAATAGAATGTTGTTAATGGAATAATGAAACGTGAAAATGTCATGTTTATGTCACATTATCTTTTTCCCATGCCCTGGCTCAAATATTAGTGGTATCTATAGACATATAGGAATTTGTGGAATTATGATATTCAATAAGTTTCGCATGAGTCACAACTGGCTGACACGTTCAATACGGTTGCCACTGTAATAAACAAACACTCACGTATTGTGTCAACGTGCTACCTAAGTGAATACATATTATGTGCTTATTTCGTTGTGAGTCGTAAATCGCTAGGTCTTAGACTGTACATTGATGGCCGTTGAAGATTACAGCTTCCATGCTCGCCTTTAGGTATACTATTTATATTTTATATAATCGACAGGAGCAAATATTGACATTGCAAAGATGAGTATGCTGATCGTTCTGAAACTAGTAGCACAGCTTTATGACGTGTACACAATGTCCTTGAAATTACAATAATAAATGGTACATTTGGATGCAAAAAGATGATAAATCATACTGATATTAATAGCATCCCAGATTAATCAAACACACATTCATAACAGCTTCACTAAGAACATAATCAACAGTAAGCATATAATTTGTGCACCCATCTTGAATTTATATAAGTATCACCATTAAATATTCAAATGAAAGCTGGTTTTGATAACGCTACCAAACTAATTTATTTTGCCTAGTTCGTCAATTTGTGATTGCCGTTAATTACTTCAAATATAATGTCTTAGGACAAGCATGGAGTAAAGTGTAGAAATGTTGTCATTTGACAGCCATCTTGGATTTATATATGGAATTTAGGCTATCACAACATGTGTCACTGCCCGTCCAGATAATGGAACAATGTATATATACACTACCCTTTATTGTAACGAACGCAACTATAGTTTGATTGTGTTAGCGAACTTGGTGAGCGAACTTGTTATAATTTTGGCTGCCATCTTATATTTTGGTAGCAGTTTTTGACGACATTGAACTGAAAGTTCCGATGTTCTATAAATTGCAACCATTGATTATCATGTCATACCGTTTTACAATGTGTAAATGCAAATTTGCTTTTATGCTACAGCATTTTCAAAACTCACAGAAATGGTCTGGATGGGCAACAATGATCTTTGGCGGGCATATTGGAGTTCGTACATATTTAGTGTGGTGGGGGAATGTACGTTGGATGAAAATGGTCAATTTCGATTTCATGTAAATTATAATTACCGTCTGTCACGTTTTCTGTGCTTTTTCGATGTGTGAATGCGAGTTTGCATTGTTGTTGCTGAATGGTCTCAAACTTGCTCATTTTTAGCAGAAAATATTGCTATTAGCGGGGTCCTCTTATAGGGGCATAAACTCTTTAAACGAAGACTTACGGATTGTTAACATGCAAAAAAGATCTAGAGATTCATACCTTTCAATAAAATAAAGTGGCAATTTGTTTTGACTACTTCCTTGATTTTTGACGTGCCAGGGCAATAGTTCCGCGTACCTGGTCAGTTGTTCCGCATGCCCGGTCAATAGTTCCGCGTACCCGGTCAATAGTTCCATGTACCCGGTCAATAAATCCGCATGACAAGTCAATAGTTCAGCGTACCCGGTCAATAGTTCCGCGTACCCGGTCAGTTGTTACGCGTACCCGGTCAATAGTTCCGCGTACCCAGTCAATAGTTCCGCGTACACGGTCAATAGATCCGCGTGCATGGTCAATAGTTCCGTGTACCCAGTCAATAGTTCCGCATACCCGGTCAATAGTTCCGCGTACACGGTAAATAGTTCCGCGTACCCGGTCAATAGTTCTACATACCCAGTCAATAGTTCCGCGTACCCAGTAAATAGATCCGCGTGCCCGGTAAATAGTTCCGCGTACCCGGTCAATAGTTACGCGTACCCGGCAATAGTTCTGCATACCGGTCAATAGTTCCGTGTGCCTGGTCAATAGTTCCTCGTACCCGGTCAATAGTTCTGCGTACCCGGTCAATAGTTCAGCATGCCCGGTCAATAGTTCCGCGTGCCCGGTCAATAGTTCCGAGTACCCGGTCAATAGTTCCGCGTACCCCGTCAATAGTTCGACATGCCCGGTCAATAGTTCCGCATACCCGGTCAATAGTTTCGCGTGTACCCGGTCAATAGTTCCGCGTACCCGTTCCGCGTACCCGGTCAATGGTTCCGCGTGCCAGGGCAATAATAAAAACGAGTTCACCCCTGAAATCATGACGTCATGATTTTTGTCGAAGATTATGTCATAAGATTCAACGTACTTTTGAACGGTCAGTCGACTCGCCCACGCCAAATGTACGCGTTCATTGTCTCACATACACCGTTTACAGGTTGAGTAATAACTCAGTTATTTCATGGTCATTCGGGGAACAGTCAAATCATATCCTCGGTGCTGTGGACGACCCGATGCACTATTGCCTTCGGCCTTTGGCCTCGGGCAATAGTACATCGGGTCGTCCACAACACCTTGGGGCATTTGTTTTGACTGTTCCCAGAGTGACCATGAAATAACTGTATACTTTTTTATTGTTTGGCCGCTCCATTGTGGGCACATGTTCGTTCGGATGGAGCGCTGCCCATAGACACGCTTCAAATTATTACAATTTCGTGATGGCGGTTTGACACTGAATCGATCCGGCACACCCGGTAACATCGTGCGTGTCACGTTAAAGTACGTCAACAATGCGGAACCTTGGTTCTAAATATGACTTTCTACTTATTTAGCTATTTAATTATTAATTTGATAGATATTGGCGAAGTAGTTGAATTTGTTATTATTTGAGACGAAATGCTGCGCTTTCATTGGTTGAGAAACTAGGACAAACAAATTGTTGAGTAGCTATATTATTGAGTAGTGTTTAAACCGGTGCCAGGAGGCGGTGTCGTTAAACAAATGTGATATTCTATTCTTACACTCTGTCTTGCTTTCCATTCATACACTATTCCTTTTTGTAACTCTGTTTGACAATGGACATACGTGTTATACTTTGTTTCGCTTGTTCCAGACTACACGTGCTCGAGTGACCGCCTGCCCTTGATGTTCTCCGTCCGGTTTGACTGACCGCTTTCTGCATTAAATTTGTTGATTCCGTCCACTGCCTGCGTCCGGTCACTGGGATGGAGGTCACGTTCTCGATCCCTTCTGTACTATTATGAAGGCCCATACATATGTCACAGGCTGATAAAAAGGTCCATAAAGGTACATGCCCACACTGTAGGTACAAAATGTTTTTTATATCAGAGAGATCATCTGAGACATATTCTGGCAAAACAAACATTCATTCACCATTGGTATACATTTTATATCTGACGTAAATTTCGGTACTGATATCAAGGGCGATAACCGTGTTTCCATAAAATGTTACGTTACTATTTATTCTCTGTATTTATTTTTTGATGATGCAATGAACATACTTTATAATATTTGTTCAGGTGACGCATTTAATTAGTATAAATAATTAAAAAATATCATGCCTCATTTGCATATGAAAATAGCCTGATACCACCGTGCGTCACTATCAGTAAAACTATTACTAAATGATTGTATCTGTATAGCGGGCACTCGTAATTTTTTTTGGAATAATGACAAAATTATACACTTATTTAATTCCTGTAAAGAACATTTTGTGCCTACTGAGTGGGCATGTACCTTTAAGTGACCAATGTAAATACTGGTTGTCATGTATGCTCTGGGTTTTCTGGCAGCTTAACAAGTGATATGTGCAAGCACTGCAGATCCAGATGTGACGGCTCGTAGCCATCTCATCAGGAACTGCAGCATTTATCATAGAGAACAGTAGGTTAGTGCCGTGAATGGTAAAAAATATCTGGCAAGGCTCAAGAATTTCTTTATTTCTCATCAGAAGTATATGTTGTGACCACTCATTTGAACCGTCTCGCCGAGACGGTTCAAATGAGTGGTCACAACATATACTTTGGTTCAGAAATAAGGAAAATAGATAGAGAATAGTAGGTTAGTGCCGTGAATGGGAAAAAATAAATGGCAAGTCTTAGGAAACGGGATGGATGAGGCCAGTGCCGTTTCCGTGCCGGGCCAGATATTTTGTTCCCATTCACGGCACTAACCTACTATTCTATTTATCCCGTCAACACCTAAAAATAGCTTTAAAATGCAAAAACTAACCCAGCCGCATCCTCCAAATCCGAGAATCGACTAGTATGACAACCGCACATATTCATACGCAGTGATTAGGTCGTATTGCAGGATATCGAAAATGTTTCACGGCACCGAGTTTCACGGCACACAGGCACTGTATTGACGGGATAAACTAGTATTCACCTCTAAGCAATGGAATGTTTAACGGCCCACCAACACAAAAGCGTATCATGCAAGGCCAAGTCACCATTTCTAAACAAATCCACATTTTGATCCTTAATGCAATAATCCAAAAATTAGTATGAAAAAGCCAATGTATGATATCCAGAGTTGAAAGTGACAATACCGCCATAATAATATAGAACGGAGATCGTCGTGTCCAACGTGTAAGGCACGTGCAGTCTGTTGATGTGTATTTTGTGTATGTATATATTATATGTATGCGCCGACGTCAGACAAATGATGCGACTTTTACGACGTTATACGATTCAGTGGGCCATTTCACTAAACTTCGTACGACTAAAATGTTCGTAAGTGCAAATTTAGGATTGTCTGGAAATTTCAATTGATGGATTTACATGTATTGAGCATAGGCTGCATACGCAAATGTAAATGTAAATCCAATAATTGTTCACAATAAAACATTGCTAATGTGAAATTTAAGACTATCATCATTCTGCATTTACGAACATTTTAGTCGTACGAAGTTTAGTGCAACAGCACCCTGGCATATGCAGCCTGTGCTCAATAAATGTAAATCCAATTGTTTACAAGAAAATATTGTTAATGTGAAATTTACAGACTATCATAATTTCGTACGAAGTTTATTGAAACGGCTCCCAGATGAGACCCTCTCATTAGGACCTGCAGCATTTGTCACTATTATTCACCTCTAAACAATGGAATTGAATGGTGTTTAACGGCCCACCAACACAAAAACATATCATGCAGGGCCAAGTCACCACCACCAAATCCACATTTTATCATTAATGCAATAATCCAAAAAGTAGTATGAAAAAGCCAATGTATGATATCCAGAGTTGAAAGGGTCAATAACGTCATCATAATATAGAACGGAGATCGTCGGTGTACAACGTGCAGTCTGTTGATGTGTATTTTATGTATGTAGATGCTAGTATGTACGGAAGCCCATTAGGGCCACCTCATTTGTTTTTAATTTCCATTTATTCAAGATGTTTTCTTGAATTTTCAAGTTCTTTTCTTGAATTTTCAAGATCTTTTCTTGAATTTTCAAGAAAAGATCTTGAAAATTCAAGAAAAGATCTCGAAAATTCAAGAAAGTATCTTGAATATACAAGAAACTATCTCGAAAATTTAAGAAAAGATAAAAAAAAGTGAAGTGGCCCTAATGGGCTTCCGTAAGTATGCGCCGCCGTCAGACATATGATGCGACTTGTATGCAATTAATGATTGAAATCAACCCGAGTGCAGCGTAACATGATCTGGGCATACAGTGTCAGCCATTCTATCATTATAGGATCATTGCCAAATACTGTTTTAACTTACTACTGTCTGTTCTGCGTTTCGTTGCCGACGAATCTTTGGCTATTAAACACATTCAATCTCAGAAATATCTAAAAGCTAAGTTCATTTTCATCAATAACAAAAAGGTCACCGTCCCAGAAAAAAATTATTTGATAAAATGTCATCAAATGTTGATTTTATTGCGAAAAATAAAAGATTTTCCTATGATAATTTAACTTGGGGCAACAAGGAGGTAAAGAGAGACAAGGAGGGTCGAAAAACGAAAAAAAAAAAGGAAATTAACTCCGAAACCTGACTAGATAGTTTGGAAATGATGTAACTAACAAGACAAAAGATAGATTTTGAAAATCGGTCCAAAATTGAAAAATAGCCCCCATGTTAAATTCCCATAGGAAAATCGTTTTTTCGCAATAAAATCAATATGTAATGGATTTCGTCAAATACATTTGTTTGGGGAGGGTGAATCTTTATTATTGATGTAAAACTAACCTTTAGATAATTCTCAGAGTTAATGTCTTTAATAGCCAAAAGTTCGTCGGCAATAAAACATGGAACAGGCAGTAAATTACTTACTTACTTACTTACTTACTGTATGGATTCACATAATTTACTACGATCACAAATGTTATAATGTCCATTTTGTGTCCGGCGGCGGCTCAAGTCAGTATGTGCCCGGGTATAATGCAACAACTGTTATCGTTTTGCCACGAAGGTCACCAAGTTACGGAATTCTTGTATTCTGTGACCAAAAAAAACGGTAATGGTTTTTTCATTATATTTTGACTTATTTATTTATGTGTTAATAAGTATATACACAAGGGCGGCGTCAGGGGTGGTTTGATGGGTTCGTACGAACCCCCCTTTTTTGAGTCAGCAGGATTGTTTTGTTTATATAAATTAGGTCCGCTATAGCTTTGTTCAGTGCATGAATGAGCAGACATTATAGTATTCAAACGCCCTACTCACAACATACAGTTAAGCAGCGCCAAACGTATTGCAATATGCTAATTTACAGAAAATGCTTATTAAATGGACCAGAAATTCTTTCCCCCGGAGGTATTTGCTGTAAAAACATAGCCGAATGCCGCATTTGGCTTATATATACCAAAATATCTTCAGGACGGTGAAGCAACCGAAATCTGTAAGGGGTCCAGGGGCAACCCCTGGACTCCTTACATATTTCGGTTGCTTCACAGCTGAAAGTCGAACCCCCTTTTCAAAACTGCTGTTGACGCCCGTGTATACATACGTATAAAAACTGTTAAACGACCATGAGGTGACCAATTGTGTTAATAGTATGTACTAGAGGGTCACTGATTGCAAACTTTCCGTACATGTTGTAAATGTCGATGGGCGAGCTGTATTTTACTGAATGCATTACATTATCACAGCCAAAATGGCTGTGATAATGTAATACATTCAGTAAAATAAAAATGTAGAACGCCCTAATGTTCGCCCATCGGGGTTACACTAGGGGTGGACAGTAGGGGTTCTACAGAACACTACGGTCTGTTCCACGTTTTGCTGCCGACGAACGTTTGGCCATTACAAATATTAAATGTAAAAAGTATTTAAATGTAATTACTTTTTAATCAATAACAAAAGTCACCCTCCCCCAAAACAAGTATTTGATAAAATCCCATCAAATATTGATTTTATTGCGAAAAATAAAAATTTCGGAATTTGTGGACCGATTTTCAAATCTAACTTTGTTCTTAGTTACATCATTTCCAAACTATCTAGCGAGTTCCGGAGTCATTTTTTTCGCAATATAATCGATGTTTGATGGAGTCTTCCATTTAAATATTTTTAAATTCAATGTGTTTACTCGCAAAACGTCGACAGCAAAACGTGGAACAGGCAGTAAGTCTCAGTTGATGTGTCAGCTGTTCAATATTCATGTATATCAACAAAACGTATCGTTTTATTCGATAATATTCTAAGAAACTTATGTTTTATTGTCCCTTGTACTATCATAGATTGTGATAAAGAGAGAAAATACTTTGGCAATGCATTTCGCTATCAATGTACCGGGACATACACTTTATGAAACATAACACATTTTAGTTATGAACTACCCTAATGCTATATACCACCTACAAAACCAGGTTGAATTAATTTATATACGTGTACATTTAAATTAGTGGCCATTGACTGCACAGAGTTGTTCGAAAAGTTTCTTATTTTAAATCAAAACCACGCCTTTTTTTAGAGCATTCATTTGTGTTCATAAATACGATGCAAATATACAATTAATTTGTGGCTGTCACTGGATAAATGGCGCTTATGGGAATTTCGACAAGTGTAGCTTCTGATCAAATAACACACTCCTGTGGCTTGATAACCATCTACATTGCTCTTACAAGCATACCGGGTGTTTCATTGATGGAATGGCGAACAGTGCAGATCCTGATCAGACGGTGCGGATGCACCGTCTGATCTGGATCTACACTGGTCGTAAAGCACATACGCCCCATTTCTCCAGTCACGGTCACATTTATATTTTTTACCAATTCACTTTCTGTGAACTGTGGACAGTACTCATTCAACACCATATACAGTACCCCACTGCCGATGTATCAAACAGTGTGATCCAATGTTCACCCAAATACGTGTACGAGATACATGTAACTTATTTTTTTAATTAACAATATTATAATAGGAATGGGTTTTGAGTTTTGAGAGAGAGAGATAGAGAGAGAGAGAGAGAGAGAGAGAGAGAGAGAGAGAGTGAGAGAGAGAGAGAGAGAGAGAGTGAGAGAGAGACGAACGGAGGAACAGAATGATGTTTTAATTTGATAATATCTGCAAACATATGCATGTACCTATTAATAACGTGTTGCATTAATTATCTAAATATCACATAAAAACACATTTAATTATGCTTCATTTTAACTTTAATTAATATCCTTTACAATATGGCGCTGCCAATACACATTATTAGCATATATTAGTAGCTTATGTACAACAATCAACAGTTTAAGCAAACCCATTTTTCAGAAAAGGTTTTGTGAAATATATGTTCCTGGGCCAGTGAATATACTCTTACAACGTTACGACCACGTTCTGGGAATGTGTTCACGAAATCCAGAAAATGATTGGCCGCAACTAAGCCCAGCTCATCATTGGCCAATGAAACATCCTGTTCGTTCTCTTAGTCTGTGCGTTATCTAAATTTGTACAGTGGAACCTGTCTAAACCGGACAAGAAACGTGTGTGATCATAATTTTGATGGGTTTCTTGGTCATTTATCTCAGGTGATAATGCCTGTTCGTGATCGCATAGCACACAACTATGGCTCAGAATGATCAAATGCCTGATTTACAGGGACAACTCGCTAAACCAGACATCCCGGGGACGTCCCCAGGGTGTCCTGATTAGCGAGGTTTCACTGTACAAGAAATCCGGTACTTGGTAGCCAAAATCAGGCAGTTCGATTGGCCGAGACTGATTAACTTCCTAAGTTCGAGTATGAGAACGTCGTACATATATCTGCTGAGAAAGAATTTATGATGAGAACCGTGCTTATAAAACGTATTATACGGTCTCCAAGTCCGTGCTCCAAATCAGCCAGTTCGATTACTCGAGACTACCCGTGCTTATAAAAACCTAGCATACGGTATCCAAGTCCGTGCTCCAAATCAGCCAGTTCGATTGGTCGAGACTAACCGTGCTTATAAAACGTATTATACGGTCTCCAAGTCCGTGCTCCAAATCAGCCAGTTCGATTAGTCGAGACTAACGTGCTTATAAAAACCTAATATACGGTCTCCATGTTCGTGCTCAAAATCAGCCAGTTCGATAGGCAGAGACTAACCGTGCAGATAAAACGTATTATACGGTCTCCAAATTCGTGCTCAAAATCAGCAAGTCCGATTGGTCGAAACTGAGCACAGCTCAGCCTCGACCAATCAAGCTTCCTGATTTGGACCATGAGAACGGAATTCTTATTCAGAAAGTTGTTTTAAGATTGTCGCGGGCGGTGTTATATAATGGCGGCCCGGCGGTCGTCGGTCACACATCTGGGCACTGGTCAGACCTCCTGTAGGTCGCCCAGGGCGGCTATAGACTCGATCTCTATCTTGGCCTTCTGAAACAGCGAACATCACCGCAATATGGTCGCCTGCTCACAGATGGAACATTTGACTGTGTTAACATGGTTAAAGGCGTTGTGTCTTACATGTAATGGTATCTTAAATATTCAGTTAGTTAGCTATATAGTACCGCAATATGGTCGCCGGCTCACAGATGGAACATTTGAACATGTTAAAGGCGTTGTGTCTCAATGATATCGTAAATATGCGGTTATTTAGCATATAATTATGAAACACGACATGTGATTTTGTACCTTCGGACATCTGCGTAATTTCATGAAATACAAAATTTACAATATTTACAATATTTTCCGTAAATGGCATCAAAAGTTGACAACATTTTCAGAGTACATGCGGAATTATACTCTGAAAACTTTGTCAACTTTTGACCTTATTTATGAACAATATTGTAAATTTTGTAAACGTATTTAATGAAATTACGCAGATGTCCAAAGGTACAAACTCACATGGCGTGTCTCATATATGGCTGTGACTAGAGAAATGGGGCTTATGGGTTTTGCGACTAGTATAGATCTAGATCAGCCTATGCATCCGCAAAGTCTGATCAATATCTACACTGTTCACCATTTCACCAATGAAGCACCCGTCATGCTTTTAATACATATCATTACAGGAGTGTGCTCTTTGATCAGGAGTTACACTGGTCACATATTCCATAAGCCCCATTTCTCCAGGAACAACTACAACTGTCACCTCGAAATGTAGTTGCGAACGGTAACTCTTGCAATTACTCCAGCTACGGACGGTACGGGAGAAGATTGCAAGAGTTACCTTCGCAACTACTCGAAATGGTCGCGCCGGGTCACAGATGTAACATTTGAACAGGTGTTGTGCATCAATGACGTTTCAAGTATTCAGTTGATACTTAAGGGTGGGAACTGGTTGTACAACCTTCTATACCCTGACATATAAGTACATAAAGAGGTCGCATTTCATGTGTGTGAATTTATATGAGGTATTTGCGATGAAGGGTACCAAATACATGTATATGACAAGCTGTAGTATTGAGATTGGTTTAACAAACCTAGATACTACATGTAGCTATAGGACAGCGAAGTAGATACAATCATTGCTAAAGGCCCTGAGTAAAAGAAAGTAATCATCGCTGAATAAATTTTACACGCCACGAGAAAAAGTGGTTTAATCAATTATTGACCAATATAGCTTCCGATCAGTTAGCACGTTCATGTGTAGTTTGCTAGCTGTCTAAGGATTTCGTTACATGCATCAGATGCTTCTCCCAACATAATAGCGAAACGTGTTGATTCTGATCACACTGCGCATCTAGTTGCGAACTGTAACTCTTGCAAACTACTCCCGTACCGTCCGTAGATTTCCAGAGTTAATGTTCGCAACTAACTAGCTACGGCCGGTACGGGAGTAGATTGCCAGAGTTACTGTTCGCAACTAAATAGCTACGGACGATACGGGAGTAGATTGTCAGAGTTACTGTTCGCAACTAACTACCTACGGACGATATGGGAGTAGATTGCTAGACTTGCTGTTCGCAACTAACTGCACATGCCGATTGGAGACGAGGCTACTCTGGCCGCGAACACAATAAGCCCACATTCCTCACGACTGACCAGAGGGCCGTTTCACTAAACTTCGTACAACTAAAATGTTCGTAAGTGCAAAATTATGATAGTCTGTAAATTTCACATTAACATTGCTTTCTTGTAAATAATTATTGGATTTACATTTATTGAGCATAGGCTGCATATGCAGCCTATGCTCAATAAATGTAAATCCATACATTGAAACTTACAGACGATCTTAAAAATTGCACTTTTAGTCGTAAGAAGTTTAGTGAAACGGTCCCCAGTACCTTGGGCATGTCGAGGACTGAGTAACAGGTTCTGGCCGGGTGATGGTCGGGGAAATCTGGAAGCATAGCACCAGTGTTGTCAATGTGGGCTGCACTTATCGGAGTCGGCATGAAATTGGAACGATGGAAAACGATGTAGAGAATGATAATTTTAGGTGTAAGTTTCGGCTAGATGTGTTACAGGAACATACCATTTTACATTTTACATAACACCCCCCCACCAAAAAGAAAACAACAAAAAACAAACACACAGCAGCATCATATTCGTGTGTGCAGGGGTATATGACGTTAGTTGCGGCAGTAACTGCAAAACCGATCAGCAGCCGATTTCATCAAAATTGCAAAGTATACTTATCCAGCAAAGTATACGTTGAGGGAGTAATCATTTATTTTTCCCGAAATGCATTATTTCATATAGAACTAACGACTGCATATATTTGATGATTTTTGGTATGCAGAATTATTATATTGAATTTATTACATTATCACAGACAAAATGGCTGTGATGATGTATTAAATACAGTATAATAAAAATTAATAAATTTATCCTTAAATTGAAAATGTCTCCATCAAAGTATACTTTGCTAGATAAGTATACTTTGCAATGTTGGTGAAGTAGTCTACTGATCCAGGCATGCACTGTTCGGTAACTATTGCATATAATAACTCCACATCAGGCTACACGAGCGTACAACGAAATGTTCAGCGTAAATGCGGAATATAATTAAATTGTCTGTTTGCGTGAAACTACAATGTATCTCAGGACGTCATGTGTAGAAAATATCACAGTAAGTAAGAAATAGAACCAAAACGCACATAGAACTTCATTTACAAGCAAACAACGTGCAATCTTGACGATACTGTCTCATTCATATGAATGATAAATGCAACACATTTTCAACCCCATTTATCGTTGATACCTAAAAACTGGAATTTCCAAATTAATTTCTTAAAATAATGGACAATAACGAAGGTAAGAATGGTCGACATTGATAGGTCGTCGTTAGTTATGTCCCTTTTCAAATATATTTATGGAGATCCGGTCCTATGCTGTATTTCTATGCTATGCTTTTATTTCTTACTTTAATGCACACACATTGACTTTTGCGAACAGAGTAGACCCAGAGTAGACCCAGATCAGACTGCAGATTTGTGCAGTCTGGTTTGAGTCAACACTTATTGCAATAACATTAATACGAGTAAAAATATGAATCTGGCAAATAATGTAGTCCCATATCAGATTGCGTAGATATGCAGGATGATCTAGATTATCGAAATCGATGTAATTGCTCCTTTTCATAACAAATCATGCTACATTCTGCCCTCTTCACCGTATTTATACAAATAAATTCAAAGGGAGATAACCAGCTACAATCAACCATTGCGTTCACGAGTTACATTTGAAGTAGACTTCATTTACAGCTCCATAGTCGGCTATATCCGCCAGGAGCAGGGTGATCTTCACGACTGAAACATACATGTGGCTCTTACCGGAGAACTGGGGCTTATGGAATATGTGATCAGTGTAGATCCCAATGAAATAACACACTCCTCTGGGGGCCGTTTCACTAAACTTCGTACGAGTAAAATGTTCGTAAGTGCACACTTATGATAGTCTGTAAATTTCACATTGACGTTGCTTTCTTGTAAATAATTATTGGATTTACATTTATTGAGCATAGGCTGCATATGCAGCCTATGCTCAATAAATGTAAATCCATAAATTGAAATTTACAGACGATCTTAAATTTGCACTTACGAAGATTTTAGTCGTAAGAAGTTTAGTGAAACGGGCCCCTGTAGCCCGGTAATGCTATATATTGCTTGTTAGAAGCATGACGGGTGTTTCGTTGATGCACTGGCTAACAGTGCTGACCCTGATCTAATCAGCGGATACACAGACTGATCCGGATCTACACTGGTCATAAAATACATTAACCCCATTTATCCAGTCACAGCCACAAATTATCAACGTTCTATGTTAATGCATGTACACAAAACAGTGTGTCACATCAACACGTGATACATGCAATATATGTGGCTGTGACTGAAGAAATGGAGCGTATGGCTTTTGCGACCAGTGTAGCTCCAGATCGTTATCAGGCTACAGGCATTTGCTATTTGATAGGATCTACACTGGTCACAAATCCCATAATCATCATTTCTCCAATAACAAACTTGGTTTTTGTGACTAGTGTAGCTCCTGATCGAATATCTCATATTTAATGATGGAATGGCGAACACTAGACGCAAAACTCGTAAGCCATATATCTCCAGTTACAGCTACAAGTTTGCAATTCCTACATACCTCGCTGTAATATGCAGGCGCGTACGCGGGAATTAATTTAGGGGGCGGGGGGGGGGGGGTTGGGGTTGGGGGTGGGGGCGTGCGTTATCGACGGTGCGAAGGGCCAAACATCTCGGCAGATTAACCCTTTCACCCCTAAGTAACTTAAATGAATTTTGATATGTTAATTTTGCAACCAATCCAATCATCACAAAATGATTTTCAGATCAGTCCATTTATGAAAATGGGGTGTTTTTGTTCTAAAAATTATAAAAATTACTTGCAAACTCGTCATGAGCCGGCTCATCTGGATCTACGCTTTTTGCCAATACCACTATACAGGCATGTGGTGTTGAAAGGGTCAAGGGGGTTGCGTACGCACCCTTCGCACCCCCTCTGCGTACGGGCCTGATATGCATCACAGGGTGTTCGGTTTGGACGTACACAATACAGATATAGTACGTACCATTTGTGTACGTTGCACCGATGGACTGGAGTACTGTTCCGAGGTTCTTCAGCGCCTGAATCATATAACCACGGGAGTATACAATAATAAGACACCGTCTCACTCTGGACAATGTAGCCATGTAATCATGTAACCATGGAACCCGTATACCAGAAATTGCATCGTGGGTGATGTAGTGTATTCCTCTCTTATATTTTGTAAGTATAAGTTATTGTGCCAATGTTTCGGAGCGCATGCTTGCGATAACTTTCTCTTTTTTTCCTTCAATTATTTAACAAAACTTACATATGTATACATTATATGCGTTCTTGCCACATTCCCATTTACTGATGCTTTACTCAAGGAGAAGAATTCACATAAGCTGTGTGAGCTTGTTTTCTAATCCTTATTCACCGTTACTTTATATGTATTGTGATGCATATACACATGTATATTATTTGAAATAAATATTGTTGGTTGTTAAGGAATTAAATGCGAGGGAGCGCAGCATTTAGTTCCTGAAATATCCAATATCTGAACAATATCATACTTATAGTTCAGCCAAGTGTACAATGCAATGTCCCATCCGAGTAATTATTTTCCATTTTATTTCCTGTCGAACAGTTAATGATTACATCTGGTGAAATGTAACTTTATTGGGTTAAACGTTACAATATGTGAAATAAGTAGAGCACAATGCTGCCCAGTGATTGGCTTAGCATGTAGGGCGAAATATAAAGACAAGCACATGTGTGGTGGCCTGGTTAGCTCAGTAGATACAGCTTCGGACTGCGGATCTGGAAGGCCCGTTTCACTAACCTTCGTACGACTAAAATGTTCGTAAGTGCAAATTTAGGATCGTCTGAAAATTTCAATTGATGGATTTACATTTATTGAGCATAGGCTGCATATGCAGCCTATGCTCAATAAATGTAAATCCAATAATTGTTTACAAGACAACACTGTTTATGTGACATTTAGAGACTATTATAATTTTGCACTTACGAACATTTTAATAGCACGAAGTTTAGTGAAACGGCCCCCTGGAGTCCCCGGGTTGCGAATGGCCGATTCGGTGTGTCCTTGGGCAAGACAACTTCGTGCTAGCCTAGTCCTGTCGGATGGGGACTTAAACAGTCGGTCCCGACAAGCAAGATAATCGAGCCAGTGCCATCGTTAAATCAAAGCATCTACATTTACATTTGCTTACTGCATATAATGTGATTTCGCAGTTCAATCACATGTTAAGACAGTTCGATATACCGGCATTGGTTTCCAAATAATATCCAAGTTTGAAATATGACCAGTTTTGCAGTTTATTTTTGTGTGGATGTTCACCCAAAAATATATGACTTTATTGCCAAAATCGGTAAAAAGTTTAAAGAACACATGCTGCAATCAAAACCGAAACCAGAACATATGTTACGTACAATGTTGCCATTTTGAACGTGTCACTTTACCGGAATTAGTCCCTATTTTTGAAATAGGTATACGAGTTAAATCAGCAATACAAAAGTAGGACCATTATGTAGTTGCTTTGGCGACCAGTGTAGATTCAGATCGTCTGATCAGGATATACATTGCTCGCCATTCCATCAATTGAATACCCGCCATGCTTCCAATGAGCTACAGTGGGGTCAGCGTGTAAGTGCACACACGAACGAACACGACAGGTTGGTTCCAACCTGTCGTATTCGTTCGTGTGTGCACTTACACGCTGACCCCACTGTACATAGATCGTTATCAGGCTACATACGCGTGCTATTTGATCAGGAGCTGCATTGATCACAATTCCCATAATTCCCATTTCTCCAGTCACAGCCACATATCAGCTTCAATAGTTTAACTGAAAATCAACATTACATTGTCAATATTGCTGCTATACCTGGTCGGTTTGATCGGCTATATCGTCGGACACGAGCTCGGCAGTTTCCGGGTTGTTGCCGATCAGGCCCGCGATGTAGGCTGTATCCCGAACCACAACCGCATGGCTGCCGACGACAAATACATATGCCGAAGAAAATTCATATGCCGACGAACAAACAGATTACATATGCCGACGAAAATACAAAAGGGGTCAGTGGACGAAATGTGATAATCCCATGAGGAGAGCGCAGTGTCATGTCAGGCAGCGCAAGTGGCAAATTGAACGCATTTTCATTTTCTAATGTTAGCACATACCACAGGGGCGGATCCAGCATTTGGGGAACAGGGGGGGGGGGGGGGGGGGGGGGGAGGTTCTAGTTGCGGAGGTAACTCTTGCAATCTGCTCCCGTACGGTAATTGCAAGAGTTACCGTTCGTAACTAGTGGGTTGTCCTATTTTCGAGCTCTTCGAAATGCACTTTCCTGTGTTTTACGGCATTTACATTCAGACTCCAACTGGTAGTAAACTGTGATCTATGTAAACTCCGTGGCTGAACGGGAGGTGGTGGGGGAGGGGGGGGGGGGTGTGCAACTCCGGAAACCCCATCTAGATCCGCCCCTGTACCACTATGTAATGGGGCTTATTAACTGCACAAAATGATATGAAACCATTTGCTTCATTGCCTAGTATTCATAATAATGATATATACTTTTTGTCATACATATCATATCAGCCTGCAGGAGTGCAATAATAGAGTATAATCATATGTATTGTAAATCATGTGTTTATTATGTATGTATATGGCTATTGAAGGTATAAAGCACAGTTAGGCAAGTAAGTTTCGAACAAAAACGCACATTATATTATGTCGTATAAGAGTCATCAAAATGTGTAAATTGAGGTTTGAGAGCACATTTGCAATATTGATCATAAATTGGTGTAGATAGACAGAGATGTAGGGTTAGCGAGAAGGTACACACGATTACTACCTCAAGTTGATAGATAATACAGTGGGGTCAGCGTGTAAGTGCACACAAACGAACGAACACGACAGGTTGGAACGCTGACCCCACTGTATTTCATGTATGAAAACAAATGTAAATATGTTTCTGCATTTCTTCTCATTTCGCATCAAAAGTGTATGTTGTTACCACTCAGTTGAACCGTCTCGGCGAGACGGTTCAACTGAGTGGTAACAACATACACTTCGGGTGGGTAGCGAACCAACCTGTCGTGTTCGTTCGTGTGTGCACTTACACGATGACCCCACTGTACGATAGGCAGTGGTACTTCATTCAGATAGTTTCAACATCAAATATGTCCGTATTGAAAGTTTATTATTAAGGAATTATGTCATAGATAGATAAACTTGACTTCAATGATAATTGCTTCATAAGAGTGATGTGATATTTGAATATAACATATGTGAATATTGTCTTGTTACTGTATACTATATGGAGCATTGAGGTGCCATCTCCGCCATCTTTGTATGCACAAGCAATCGTACAGTTTCACCACTTAATGCGTTTGACACATACATCAAATAATATGATAGTAAACCAAATAAAAGTTGGTGCAATACATAATAGACAAATATGACAACGGCAAGCTATAAATATTATGCCAGCAAAATATACAAAAGACGAGATATATGAGCATTCCTCCCATCAATCTCAAAATAAATTTTGATGTGTAAACTTTTCAGTCTGGTGTACAGCCCATGTTAGTGTATACGTTACCTATAGGTAATATCTACTCTACTAAGCCATATCTACTCGCATAGTAGGTGAGTAGACAGCAGGAACACTACACTCAGGCAACTGCTTACATGTCACTGGTTTCGATAGCTATATAATAACAGAATACGAGGGTGGGTCAATAAGTAGTGTTACTCGACCATTATCTTTCTAAAAACTCATCCAACTTGAATAAAATGTGGCACTTGCATTCATTAACGTTATTCGCATTTACGAAACGCGCATGGCGCCGCTACAGATTAGTCATGCATACAACATATCTCAATCATATTATTATACAATAGTGTTCGAAAGTGACAACAATTTCCGCAAGGTGGGTATCTCACAATCTTCGGTCAGACAAAAAAGAGCGATATTTTCAAATCGCCAATAAATGGCCCGATATATATAGTAAATAAGGGTTCCCGACCACAGCACCTACTTTTTCATCAACGCACCTGCATTTAGCCACCCACCCACCCAACGCCCACTTTATATACATACAAGTTTGATCTTTTAGCCCAAATAAACCGTTATTTTCTATAAAACACAAAAAGGTACTAAACTCACTTACAAGACCACCCAATTCCCCAGATTTTCACAAAAAAATATCAAACTAGAGATAATTCATATTTGTATTCTTCTTAATCTTGTACTTTCATCCAAGAAAGATTTTATAACTTTTATATATTTATGTTTTAAATTAACTAACGCTCCACCACAGGAAACACAGACATTATATTAGTAGTTGTGCCGCCACCTCACCCGTTGCTCAGGTGAGCTAAAAGTCAAACTTCAAATATTTGTATGTTCGTACATGTTCCATCCTCTCAGAGATAACGCCCTTTATCTAGTGTACTGTAGTTGTATAAGTGTGACACTAACAAGTGTGTACTCTGCTTGTTATCAGACTCGGGTCATGTGACAATTACACAATGTAGCTTATCAAACTATACTGAAAGGATAAAGAAACGCAAGGTAAACATTTGAGGTGATTTAAATTGATGTGTTTGCTGTTATATACAATATTTTATATGAGTATTAAAAAAACATCTTTAGTTAACACATTACCAAAATTGCATTAGGTTTTGACCGATAATTCATTAGTAATTGAATCACAATTGACGGTACCCCCCAATATCGCACAATGAAATCCACTGTTTTGTCAGTATCTCGTATGCCCCGCCCTCTCGTGCATCTGTCACAGCCCTGATTCTCTTGTGCATGGAATTCATCAGTGCATTTATCCTTCTTATTGGGATATTGTTCCACTCTTCCAATAATGCAGTCCTTAGTTGGTCGACATTAGAAGGGGTATTCCGACACCCCCTTATTCTCCTGTCAAGTTCGTCCCACAGATGTTCGATTGGGGACAAATCGGGACTGTACTCTGTTCAGTCGAGTGGGCTAATGTTATGGTCAGCGAGAAAGTCTTGACAAACTCTGGCTACATGGGGCCGGGCATTATAATGCTGGAAAATTAGTTGACGCTGTTGCACAAATGGAACAACAACCGGGCAGAAGATTTCATCCCTTCATATCTTACGGCGGTTAAATTCCCGGCTACCACAATCAACGGTGACTTTACCCCGTGAGATATCCCTCCCCAGACCATAACCGAGCCACCCCCAAACCTATCCCTCTCAAGAACGCAAGCGTCGGCGAAGCGTTCCCCACGATGTCGGTATACACGACGTCGACCGTCCGGACGAAAAAGAGTGAACCGGGACTCATCTGTGAAAAAGACTTGTCTCCATTGCCTCTTTGGAAATCGTCTGGGAGCATGTGCCGCCAACCAAGCCATAAGACGCGCTCGACGTGCACGAGGGACGACGTGCTCTCAGACCAACCTCGCGCAATCGATTTCTTACAGTTTTGGGGTGAATGTTGCGATTATAATTGCCTATGGTGTTAATAGTGGTTTCAGTGGCAGTAACGTGGCGATTACGTAGGTGGGCGAGACGAATAGTCCTGTTTTGACGTCGCGACGTTACGCGCGGACGTCCCGATCTCGGTCGGTCGGCAACCCTTCCGGTCTCTCTCAGACGACGGACAAGACGTTCTATGGTGGAAATATTCACACCGAACTGCATAGCAACCTGCTGTTGGGTTTGACCTTGCATTAGCAATGCAATAGCCTGACCCCTCCGAACTTCCGTCAGACGTACCATGATTGTGAGAGCTACAAATCAAATTCAGTGTAAATAGCGGAAAACGATTCGTATACCTCAAGCGTAGCAAGTGGTATGACAAAATATCATCATCATGCTGCACGTGTTTTTGGCTTTTTATCACTTTCTCTATGTGGTACGGTGCATTACACGGTTGAGTAACTTTAGGCACCGGTTTGGGTGCACAGTGACCAAGATAGTCGCCTGACCGGTTTTCATAATTTTAGGCCAAGCATTTAAATAATTATTGCGTATTTTGTTACCCTGCGTTTCTTTATCCTTTCAGTATATAATGGATTCCGGACTTTGCATGTGGATGTGCTGTCTGGTCATAAAATTAAATGCATGGATTTACATTTATTGAGCATAGGCTGCATATGCAGCCTATGCTCAATAAATGTAAATCCATCAAATTGTCACATGAAACCTGAATCATATCTTGAGTTATTTCTATAAAAAAAACACAGTGTTGACGCTTGTTATGCGATATATATGGAATAGGTATGTGCGGGTACATATCGGAATGACATATACAATGCTGAGCATTGATTTGATTTAATGAATCATTTTTTGTGTACAAATAACTCGAGATACGAGTTTCTGTCACTGCCCCTCTGTCACGCCCATACTGAGTCGGAGGGGTTCTCGCATGCAGAGGTATAATATATCACATGAACGTGTATGGTGGGCTTAGCTAACTATAGTCTGTTTCACGAAAGCTGCCCAAATTTTACGGCCATATAAACAATTCAAAGACAATATTTGTTTCGATGATATTAAATTAAAGGAAAATTTAAGAATGAGCCTTCTTTTTATTTCGTTAAATTTGGTCATATATTGGTTTTATGACGAAAAATTGATTTCTCTATGGGATAAATTCATGGGGGAAAAGAGGTAGAGGAGTTGTGGGAGGAGTCAAAAAACGATTTTTTTTGGAAATTGCCTCAGAAACCTAGCTAGATAGCTTGGAAATGATCTAACTAAGAAAACAAAAGCTAAATTTTAAAAATCGGTCCAGTTCTGAAATTCTAAAACATTTCCCCATGTTAAATCCCCATGCGATTTAACATGGTGAAATTGTTTTTTCGCAATAAAATCAATATTTGACCAAATTTCACGAAATAAAAAGAAGGCTCATTCTTAAATTTTCCTTTAATTTAATATTTTCGAAAAAAACATTGTCTTTGAATTGTTTATATGGCCGTAACATTTGGGCAGCTTTCGTGAAACAGACAGTAGATGCACTCTCGTGCAGAGGAATACTGATATCTAAGGAACATAATTATGCAGTGGACATGGCTATATATTATTTTGCTGGTGATGGTGTTCTGTGAGTTCCTCTCCCTGATTTTGTCATGGTGAGTGAGAGAGTGAGTGGGTGATAAGGGCTTATCTTTTTTTTTCATAACAGCGAGGTCAGTAAAATGGGTTGACTGGTTAGAACCTGTACATCACCTGTTAATATGAAAATTGCAAATTTGGATTGAACTTATGTCATGTTGAATTTAAACAAAATGTATTAGTCTCTTACATTTTGTGTAGTCCAGCCTCTTCAGTTTCAACATTACGGCTCGCCGCCCAGCTCTTAATGCTTTAATCTGATAGTTCCACCTTCAAGGTGTATGATCACGTGGTACTAACAACAACAACAAGTATCGATTCAAAGTACGTATTATTGTATAGTGTCCTTACTACGTAACGGATTTTGATGAAATATGGCGCATCAAACGCGTCTTGTTAAGCTGCATTTTATGGTCTCTGTATTTTTGCCCAAACTTCTGTCGTTTTTGCGAAGAATCGATTTCCGTGTCTCTGACACGGAAATCGATTCTTCGCAAAAACGACACAAGCCCTAGACCACCAAATGCAGCTCATGAAGACGCGTTTGCTGCGCCATATTTCATCAAAATCAGTTGCATATTAAGGAAAATATCAAATAATACTTACTTTGGAGTGGGCGACGTTGTTGTCGTTGTAACCACGTGATCATGCACCTTGTTAATGCTTTCATCTGATAGTTCCATCTTGCTACGAGAATCATGATGGACCCAATCTGGATCTGTGCTGAATTTATTGTCCGTCGTTTTCATTTCCGCACGTTGAATTGTTACTTTACGTCCCTGTGCAACAATCTCAAATGACAATGACAGCTTTGAATTTAAATATTGTCCTTCTTCACTCTTGAGGAAATTAAGAAGTCTCTTTTTATGTTTTAATATTTGTGTGAAAGACAGCTGGCACAGAATTAATCGGGGATATGTTGTAATTATACTTGCCAAGGTCATGTACCGCAGAACTGTCATGTATGAAACATTCAACATACCGCTCTTCTCAACAAATTCTTTAAAACCTCGTCCATTCTCGTTCAGCTTACTAGCTAATTCCACGTACAGCAGCCCACGAGATAATTGTGCAAACAGTGCCAAAGATTTCAACTGTTCTTCAGTCATAATTAATATCTCATGCTCCGACACTATTTCTTCCAGGGTAAAATCAGCAAAGCTTGTTTTGACATCAAAGCTCACATTTATATCAAATATGTTGTTCAATTCGCGTTTCTCTATTTCCAGCATGCTCCGACAAATTGCTGGTAACACGTCCTGTTTGAACACGGCATCTTCCGAAACCGTTTGCGATTTTGGCTCACTTTTCTTCTTCTCCTTCTTTTCTCCCAAGTTTTCACTGATAATATTTAATCCTTTTTGGAAATGCGTCCATTCTTCTGCTGACAGTGTATTTAAAGCTATAGCTATAGCATCTTCAGAGAATTTCGCTATTGCCTTAATTTCGTCAGCCATGGTTTGTCCGGTTAGGTATACTCGAATGATTTAAGATAACGGTAACAAGCCTGTTACCAGATAAACATCGAGGTGTTCCGATTTCAATTACTGGGGACCGTTTCACTAAACTTCGTACGACTAAAATGTTCGTAAGTGCAAATATGTATGATCGTCTGGAAATATCAATTGATGGATTTACATTTATTGAGCATAGGCTGCATATGCAGCCTATGCTCAATAAACGTAAATCCAATAATTGTTTACAAGAAAAAAGTGTTAATGTGAAATTTACAGACTATCATAATTTTGCACTTACGAACATTTTAGTCGTACGAAGTTTAGTGAAACGGCCCCTGCAGGTTACGTTCCCAGCGTTGCGCAATCGTGGTTGTGGAAATGAGGCTTATGGACAGTGAGACCAGGGTAGACCCAGATCACCCTGCGCATCTGTGTAGGGAATTAGTCGGTGGACTGTATCAATACTAGGCGTGTTCTTTATTAACATTTAATTTCAACGCAAATTCTGCTTCTTCTTATTTTCATTCCGCCATTTGTCTCCACTCGATTTCCCAAGTCCCAGAATCTTAGGCAATCGAGTGAGACCGGTATACCCAAGTTGATTATCAGTTAGACCCTAAATCCCAAATACATAACACCTGATGCATAACACAACCCGATAAATTTAGATTATATAATAAAAATTGTTCAGTTTCATAATAGGAACACATTTACAAAAAAATATAAATAGAAAACTAAATATCTTTTTACCTTTCATCCTATGAATTTCTAACATCGATATATGAATTCCGTGTGCTTAGTACGTGCCTATGAAAAAAAAGGATCCTGCATTGGACCAACAAAAGTTAAAACAAAGGTTCACGCTGAAAATGGAACAAATGAAGCGAAAATCGCACAAAATGATACAAACATGGCGTACATTATAAATATGTGAAAATAACATAGATCTACACTACTAATTGTCTTCCCACACGCTCGTGTCGTCGGCGGCGATGTTGTCTTCTCGGTCGCCGGGAGTGAAGTCGTCCATTGTTCCGATACGATTGCTGTATTGAACAAAAGACGCGGCGGGTTCAATACAGTTGTTAGAAAAATTACGGAAGCAAATTCAACCCATACCGCAGCTGCGGAGCCCCTCGGGACAAAAGGCATGGGACAGAGAGTGGTCATTACGAACACCACTCGACGATCGACCAGAACCAGCAGCTATTGGTCCGCTTCCACAACCTTGGAGCTAACGACGTCGTTGTGCCGGGGACTGTCCGCCTCGCTTTCACTATCTCACTGACGTCCACAGACGCGGACCGATCCGTCGTTCAGCACCTGGGCCGCGCAATCATCAAGAAGACAACGATAACAATTTACGGTAATGAGGTGATGTCAATCGATGATATCGATGTCTACTATTGCTACCAAGACCTGTGGAAGACCGCACAAGACCATGAAAATGAGGCCTACAACCGTCAGAACTTAAACAGGCTTAGAATCGGGGCTGGTAACGCGACAGCCAATGTTGCGGCTGACAACGCAATTGCGACTGCTTACGGCAACCGCTTCTACATCCCACTCGACTTTGAGCTACTGGAGAGCCACATGCCATACTATCGAGCGCTTTGGCATCGACGTATTCAATCGAATATTTTCACTGGAGTATGACATGGTCACGATGCCTGACCTCGCGCGATTGATTAGAACCCAGTATGCCGGGCGTGTTGCCATACTTTAAGACCGAGTTCTTCGACATCGCAAGATGACGAAAGACAAAAGCGACACATTGTGGAATATAAACATCAACGTCCCCGCCCGCTCTATGAAAATCACTAAGGTCGATGTGACAATTGAGGGAGTCCCCAACCAGCTCTGGGGCCAGTTACAGGGCCTTCGCACACACCAGCAGTGGGACGAGGTCAAAAAGCAGTTCGTTGCTGGCTCTAAGCGCGCCCCAGAGATTGCCGCAGTGGTCAAAGACCTGCAGCTCGCGAATGTCTCTCTGGCAGAGTTCCTGACTTCGAAGTACGCGTTATGGCCAGTCATGCGAACCAGCGACGACGACCAACTCCACGGTAGTGGGCGCCTAGTAGTGAATGCCTCCGAGGGTGTGACGATGCAGATAGCCAAAGAGGCAGACGGCGCTGGCGCATTACACGTGTACATATATCTCATCACAGATGCACAACTCAACATCGAAGATGGCCGATTCGTCTCAGCTTTATATTAAGGACGCCCACTCTGCCATAACATGTGGGCAGATTGGATGCGGAAAAACGGATTTGCCATTGATTTGCTTGATGGCCCCTACCGCGATGTCTTTCAACACATTGTGATCCTGTGCCCCACTGTGCGGCACAACAAGTCAGCCGTCGCACCGACAGCGGGAACCGCGTAAAGACCATAAAAGACAGGCAGCATGGCGGGCAGGGGCTGCAGCCCGTAAAGCTAAGCAAGATAAAATTATCTCCGAGCTTCGAGAGGCCAAACATTTGCTAATCGGAACGACCGACCAGCAAGGCGGCATCAGAACGGCAAATTCAGAAGGAACCCGAACCGCAGGAAGTTCCGAAGGAACCAGCACGGACCTGGATCATCCCTTGGGTTGTTGGTGGGATTGTAGTTGTAGGTGCCCTATTGGTGTGCCTTTCACGACATCCAGCTGCAGTAGAACCTTCGGTTCCGAAGCCGGTTGCGACCCATTTAAACACTGCTTGCGGTCCCTTTCATATGCAGTAACCATGGCTGACTACGATGGTAAAACGATAAATACGGTATACCATGCCGTGGTGATATCGGGCTTATTATAAGTATTGGGTTCGCTCGACTATCAATGATGGTCTTCGGGGGAGCCGCCCCCAAGTTGGACATGACGGCGAGAGATGTAGGACTTGTGACCTTAGATGTAGCTGCCGCAGTTGGGACTCGAGATTACCTAGTTAAAGCTGGAATTCTACCGGCTAATATGGAAATGGAAATAATTTATTTGCGCAACAAATAATGGCTTCGATCGCAATGTTTGTAGGTGGAGCAGTGGTGAACGCATTGGCATTCATCGGTAGCAACTTTCTATTCTCGGCTCTGCGAAGCTCGGACGTAAATGAGGAGCGAAAGCGCCATGATTTAGATGTAGAACAACTCCAGGGCGCTTAGGCAACATGTTCCCGAAAACGGACTGCCCGCATGGACTGGCTCAACGAGGAAATTCTCCGCGAGGGTCACGCTGTGCAAACTTTCCGGGACGCCGACGCCGCCATGTCCGAATATTATTTTTTCAGGTGACGCATTTAATTAGCATAAATAATTTAAAAAAAAGCATGCCTCATTTGCATTTGAAAATAGCCTGATACCACCGCGAGTCACTATCAGGAAAATAAATATTACTAAATGATTATATCTGTATAGCGGGCACTCGTATTATTTTAGAACTTGTAGAATAAGTGACACAGTTATACACTTATTTAATTCCTGTAAAGAACAGTTTGTGCCTACTGAATGGGCATGTACCTATAACATATATTTTAAATAAGAAACTAATGAGAAGCCTGTAGACGAAATATTCATTCCCCGCTATTTAAGGATTAAACAAGTGTATGTACAAAGGTCAATTTGAATATGTAAATACTATTGTAAACATGTGTCATATTTATACACAATGAAAGCCACAGATACATAAATACATGTGCAATATCCATTATGGGTAGAAAATAAAAGTCAGTTACCTGTATGGACCGGCGGGTTTCGGCGCCCCGGGCGTTTGTACACACCGTTTTGTGACGGACATCTCTTCGTGGTTTGTTTTAAATTATGTTTGAATTATTCACAATAATGATTGAGACACGCCATGTGATTTTGTACCTTCGGACATCTGCGTAATATCATTAAATACGTTTACAAAATTTACAATATCTTTCATAAATGGCGTCAAAAGTTGACAACATTTTCAGAGTTCATGCGGAATATAATTCCGCATGTACTCTTAAAATTTTGTCAATTTTTGACGCCATTTACGGAAAACATTGTGAATTTTGTAAACGTATTTAATGAAATTACGCATATGTCCGAAGATACAAAATCACACGGCGTGGCTCATATTCTACCGGTACATATAATGGAAACAATACACCCGGGTACGTGGCATTGTGTGTTCTTGAACCGCGCGATGAAAATGGCGCACTTGGTGTATGGTCATGATCAATGTATTCAGACTTCAGGATCAGCATGGGGAATTTTAAGCCTTGCATACAATCAGGGTCTCTTTTGTTTCTACCAATAATTCAGAGCAAAAGGAAGCGTAAGTGGAATAAGGGAGCTAACTCCCTTAACTATCCTTATTCCACCGACGCCTTCAGTTAGAACAAATATAAGAGAAATTATGTATTATATCTAGACGTATGACGTATACTAGGATGTGCATTCAGGCGCTAGATAATCAATAACATACGAGGAGTGTCAGTTAGTGGAATTGATCCCGATCGCCATGGAAGTGTAATTGACAACATGAAAACACGACAATAGCGAAAAATGCGAACTCATGCAGGCCGTATCCAGGCTAAACTGGGGAACATGGTGAGCATCTAAGCTGGCTGTGTAGTCAGGTAGACTTGTTTTTATAGAACTTTGAAATCCGTTTGTTTTTCGTCTGCACCGCGTAGAGACGAAGAGTGACAAAGATAAAAAACCTTAAATTCCGTTTCCATGTCCAGTAGAGACTAGTATGAAGACATTGGTTGAACCGAAGAGATGAAATGTCCCGAACGAGCCACCATATATTCTGCTGATTATTGACAGTAAATGTACACTCATTCTATCGACTAAGGCCCCGGAATGTTGGAGAGTTGATTCTATGTGCAATGTCTTTCCAGCCAGTTCCATAAACACTTCCGAACAATTGTGAAGGATCCGTCAGACATCGGCGTGATAAAGTGGTCCAAACTGTTACGACTAGCAGTCACGTATCATACACCAATTTCTGTGGAATAATAAGACAATTATAATAAACTAATCTACATTATTTTAAAGTCACTCTTTCGGAGTCATTTTAAAGTCACTCTTCCCTTCGGAGGTTATTGGAAATTACTATAAACTAAAATATTCCGTCAACACAGTGCGCATGTGCCGTGAAACACGGTACCGTGAAATATTTTTGATATCCTTTCAATACGACCTAAATCACTGCGTATGAATATGTGCGGTTGCTGAGGTTATTTTGTTGCATTTTAAAGCCATTTTCAGGTGTTGACGGGATAAATAGAATCGTGCCCTGAATAGGAAAAAATATCTGGCGCGGCACGGAAACGGGATGTGCTCGGCAGAGCCTCGCCCATCCCGCTTCCTAAGCCTTGCCAGATATGTTTTCCCATTCACGGCACTAAGCTACTATTCTCTATATACATTATTTTAAAGTCACTATTTCGGAGTCACTTTACAGTCACTCTTCCCTTCGGAGGTTATTGAAAATTACTATAAACTACACAGCAAAATGTGCCACATATGCAATTTATATGAACAAATTTCATATGACGTTCATATGTAAAACATATGAATTGCATATGAAATTCATATGAAAAGAGCCGACATGAAATTCATATGATGTGCATATGAATTTCATATGAAGACATTTCTTATGCGTTTCATATGAATAATTTGCATATGAATTTCATATGATTGTTTTTCATATGAAATTCGTATTAAATTTTCATATGACCTTCATATGTTACATATGAAATTCATATGAATGTTTTTCATATGAATTGCATATGAAATTTTCATATCAACTTCATATGTTACATATGCAATTCATATGAAAAAAATTCATATGAATTGCATATCGGCTCACTCTATACCATTTGCATATGAAATTTTCCTGTGAAATTCATATTAAAACATATTAAATTCATATGAAAACATATGAAATTCATATGCCACACATTTTGTAGTGTAATATAATACCCGAGTTGAGGCGAAATTTGCCTGTTTCGACTGTTCACATGTCGTCGCTGTTCTTCTAAAACATCGTAAGTCAAATCTGTCTACTTTTCAGGAATCAAATAAAATTAAATATCTTCCGACTGAAAATAATAATATTGGCATAATATATTCGAAATAACTACTACAATTATATATCGTTTTAACCATATGGTCTAATGTTTAAAACATAAATTGCAGTTTGTAGAGATACGAGTTATTCCAGATGTTCTCACCATTTCATTTCTGTTTTTCGAATTGTCATTTTTATGTATAATATGTTATTACTATCTTTAAATTAAAATAAATTAAAATACACTCATCCGAGTATCCGTTTCTGAATGTTTATAGTTATTTGTGTGCAATTTTGCGATACCGCGCACAAAATAAATCATACGAGATTTTAGAAGATAACAAATGTGAACAAATAGATTTATTGTATTTTTTCACGTGACTATAATGTCCGGTATTTTCGCCGATAACGTATTTTGATTTGGACTAAATGTTTATCTATAATAATTTTGGCGCCGAAAATGAGTTACGAGGTTTTCGAAGAACAGCTACGATATCTAAAATGCACGTAGGTGGTCAAATAATTGTTTTAGGTCCGAAACAAACTATACATATTATAGAGAATAATAGGTTAGTGCCGTGAATGGGAAAACATATCTGGCACAGCTTAGGAAACGGGATGGGCGAGGCTCTTCCGAGCACGTCCCGTTTCCGTGCCGCGCCAGATATTTTTCACATTCAGTGCACTAACCTACTATTCTATTTATCCCGTCAACACATACAAATGGCTTTAAAATGCAAACAAAATAACCTCAGTCACCGCACATATGCATACACAGTGATTAGGTCGTATTGACAGGATATCAAATATGTTTCACGGCACCGTGTTTCACGGCACATGCGCACTGTGTTGACGGTGCTCGGCGCATGATAAGCGGCCAAGGTCTGGCGGACACATGTCAGTACAACTGTATGGCAGGTCAAATGCACAACTTCCTCAAACTCCGGTTTCACGAAAGCTTCCCAAATTTTCCGGCCATATAAACAATTCAAAAACAATATTTTTTTCGATAATATTAAATTAAAGGAAAAATTAAGAATGAGCCTTCTTTTTATTTCGTGAAATTTGGTCAAATATTCATTTTATTGCGAAAAAACAATTTCCCCATGTTAAATCCCCATAGACATCTTCACGGAGTGAGTGAAGATGTCTATGGGGATTTAACATGGGGAAATTGTTTTGAATTTTAGAAATACTGGACCGATTTTTAAAATTTAACTTTTGTTTTCTTAGTTAGATCATATCCAAGCTATCTATTCAGGTTTCGGAGTTAATTTCCTAATGTTTTCGTTTTTTGACTCCTCCCACACTTCCTTACCACTTTTTCCCCATATTAAATTCCCATAGACAAATCAATTTTTCGTAATAAAATCTATATTTGACCAAATTTCACGAAATAAAAAGATTTAATATAAATTAATTTAATATTATCGAAAAAATATTGATCGCCAACTGCACACTAATTCTCTCTACTTTTGTCCACCACCGTGATTCACATACTAACAGACTGTATTACCTACTAGTATTCTAAAGTTTAACTTTAAAACATGAATGTAATTAATACACTTTGGATGCATATACAATATCCAGACCAAGCATATTCATGTTGGATTATATGTTGGTGGTTATAAAATAAATAATACGTAGTAATTCTCATTGCAAGGCCTCAAAATCACGAATATGGTTTGAATGATTACAGAAACAATGGACCCGTTTTAAAGATTGGCCAGATAACTTTATACATTGTATATGCATTGTTATAAACATAATACAACCAAATGTACTTGTGTGCTGTTTACCGACAATACTCGTGTTATAGACATATTAATGTTTATACGTTGTATATGTGTTGCTGCGACTAGGGAAACGGGGCTTATGGGTTTTGAGACCAGTGTATATCCAGATCAGCCTGTGCAACAGCACAATCTGACCAGTAGCCGATTTCATCAAAATTGCAAAATACTTATCTAGCAAAGTATACTTTGAGCGAATAATCATTTATTTTTCCCGAAATGCATTACTTCATATAGAACTAACGACTGCATATAGTTGATGATTTAAAAGTATGCAGAATTATTATACTGAATTTATTACATTATTACAGACAAAATGGCTGTGATAATGTTATAAATTCAGTATAATACAAATTAATACATTTATCCTTAAATTGAAAATGTCTCCCTCAAAGTATACTTTGCTAGATAAGTATACTTTGCAATGTTGGTGAAATAGGCTGTATATCGTTATGAAGCTACACAGCAAAATGTGCCACATATGCAATTAATATGAAAATAAATCATACGATGTTCATATGTAAAACATATGAAATACATATGCATTGCATATGAAATTCATATGAAAAGAGCCGATATGAAATTCATATGATGTTCATATGAAGACTTTTCATATGCATTTCATATTAATAATTTGCATATGAATTGCGTATGAAATTTGTTTCATATGAATTTCATATGTTACATATGCAATTCATATTAAATTTGTTCATATTAATTACATATGAAATTTTCATATGACATTCATATGTTACATATGCAATTCATATGTTACATATGCAATTCATATGAAAAGTTTTCATATGAATTGCATATGAATTTTTCATATGCAATTCATATGTTACATATGCAATTCATATGTTACATATGCAATTCATATGAAAAGTTTTCATATGAATTGCATATGAATTTTTCATATGCAATTCATATGTTACTATGCAATTTATTTTGATAATATATGGGTGCGAATTGACAAATAAACTAGGTACGAAGTTATCAAATCGGGTACGAAATGGTATGGGGACGAAATGGTGTATGTACGAATGGACCAGGTACCCCTGCCATTATGTTTGCCTTGATGGGTAAATCTTCGGAATTGAGTTTACACGATTTTGTTTTTACTTTTAGCAGCACATAAATATAAGACAAAGCTATGTTGATTAATTTAACAGCAGATAGTTATCAATATCAATCAATGAATACCAAAAATAGCATATACACAAATGATTTAGCACGGCGTTCCGGCATCACGGGACGGTTGAAAATAGCCAAAATTTAACATTTCTATTGACTTATAAAAAGCACCGCCTCTCGTAATCAGTTAAGGAGGCTATTGCGATAAGTATTGAAAAAAATACTCGAAAATGAAGTACAAATCGCGCGCCACAATACAAATGCAGTAACCGCATCAGCTGTGTATATTTAATTTTTTAGAATGTTACCCCAACCACCTATTTTTGGCCAAAAATCAACACGACTGAATTTGTTGGAATTGTTTTCATGAAAATATGAGGCACAGAGGTTTTTCTATGACTTGTTCTATCACAGGTAACACCACACCATTTCCTGAAAATGATTCCAAAGTGGCGTCATAGCCACCTCAATTGTTTGCTACAAATGTCCGAAAAATACCTTAAATTATGACGCGAAACCGTCCCGGCGAGACAGCATAGCATGCACCATTTTCCAAAATCTCAAAATCAACCGGAGCTAAAATTGAGTTTCGTAGAATTATGCAATACTCTAAGAAATACACCTACTGTCTGTTCCACATTTTGCTGCCTACGAACTTTTGGCTATTAAACACATTCAATCTGTTTTAAGTTGTGGACCGATTCTTATAAATCTAACTTTTTTCTTCTTATTTACATCATTTCCAAGCTAGCTCACCAGGTTTCAGAGTCAATTTAAAAAAGAAATCATTGTTCTAGCATTTTTGGTCACCTCCTTTTTGTCCCATGTTAAATTCCCATTAGAAAATTGTTTTTTTCGCAATAAGATCAAAATTTGATGCAATGTCATCAAATAAAAAAAGTCTGGGGAGAGTGACTTTTTAAATATGTTTTAGATATAATATGTTTAATAGCCAAAAGTTTGTCGGCAGCCAAATGTGGAACAGGTTGTATTGAAGCCTCACAAAGTCAAGAAATATTCATAAACCTATTTTTGGACACACTGGTGTAACTTGTAGGGTCGGTACTGAAATATATAGAAAATCGTCCACCCCCTTTTTACCCCTAGCTGCGCATAGTCAGGTAGCCAAAGCTGGTTTTTAGGGTGAACCCTGACTTGGCCGATATAGTTTTTTTCTCGACTGATTCTGGTGCACAACATGTCCCTGAATCATATTAGCCCTGATACTTATTTCAAACCATTGGGCATTCCTCAAAATTCAAAATGGCCGCCAAGATGGCCGCCGCATAGTGTCCTTTTGCATACCTTCTGAACAAATTGACTAAGGAAGGTGATCTTGGTGTCTACATATAGGTTTTCGGGGTTAGGGATTCTGTTTCTCATGTGAAATGTATGTTTTGAGTTAGTCCTGTGTATAATAATCCAAGATGGCCGCCAAAATGACCGCCAAAATGACCGCCACCAAAATGACCGCCAAAATGCTGGAAAATGATATAACTTCTGAACGAATTGACTCAAGAAGGTGATCTTGGCACCTAGACATTGCATAGAAATCCAAAATGGCCATCAAGATGACAGCGAAATGTCTATTTTACTACACATTTAGATATTTTCATATCTTTGTTCATAGTTTAACTATTTAGCTGATTTTAAATGCTATAGTCAGGTGTTTGGATATACACTATTGTTTGAGTTAAGTTTACTGGGTAATTGGTCACTTGCCTTATTTGCATAAATACAATATGGCCGCCATGAAAATATATTTTGCTCACACCTCATGGTAGTCAATAAAATAATGATTTTTCATATCTCGGCATTTAGACACCTATATGCTTTATTTAGTGCCTATATCAATGTTTGGTATGCAAACATGTCTCACGACATCCCAAATCAAGCTGGATTCCCATACAGCACTGAATATCATCGCGAAAATCATCAAGACGGAGGTAGGGAACATAGACTACGAAAAAGACAAGTATAATCGGAGAATCTCCAAGTCTATTGCTGGTGAATCTGTTTCTGGAACGCTCCAGTTGCTTCTCCAGAAGCTCTCCCCGTCGCTTGATTCTGACTCCCTGATGTCGCTCCTTATAGGAAACATGGTGTCCAGTGTGCTGCGCTGTCACACCACTCTGCTTCAAATAGCCCTTACTGTGCTCATTCATCGTAAGAAGATGGTCAAACATATGTCCCATTATAACGTGACTTGCTCATACGATGAATTGCGATACAAAAAATCATCTGCTGTAACACGGTACACTAAGCGGAGGAGAGAGGAGAGAGCCCCTATCACCGTTCCAGGACTTATTCAACACATTACTTACAATTTCGATGCTGATATGTCTAGCCCGAATGGGAAGGTATCCACACATTCACTCGCCATGATAGAGTGTTTCCCTGAGTATGACGATACTACTGAAACTGAAACTTTCCGTCGTATCTCCAAAGAAGACATGAAGAAGCCAATCCACTTCGATGAGCACGAGGATGAATTGATTCCTTTCATTGGAGTTAGGAACCCTCTACCACCTGTATTTCCTCCATCAAACCTGCCGGACATTCAACACCATAAAAATCATACTCATACTTACAAAGGTGGTCGCAGACCATTCAACAGTGCACATGTGCAAACCCCACTCCAGAAATGACATTTGCATGCTGATGGCGTACATGTAGTTATTTATATGTACCACATTATGTTAGTCGTGTTCTACGTCTTGGTCTGCCTTGTTACGTCTCTGATCATCATCATTATACCATCACCAGGTCGCATGTCGTGAGGTGAAGAACAATGGTGCTCGTGTCGTAGTCGCCGATGACACTGACGTGTTTGCACTGTTGTGCATTTCAAGCACAATGGCTCTCTCGGCAGCAGTCCCATCTACATGGAGTCTCCTCTGCGGCAGCGTGGTGTCATCGATATTAACGCAACCGTACAAGATAATCTGTTGGTCATCCCTGGTCTGCTTGCAGCGCATGCTCTTAGCGGATGTGACACTGTGGCGTCCTACTTCGGGATCGGCAAAGGAAAGGTTCTCAAGGTGCTGCGAGCAGGTACTAACAGGGTGATTTGATCTATTTGTGTCACTTTGTGTGTGAAATATTCCCCATCATCTAAATACTATATTTCTAATCCAATGATGATAATACTAGTACATGTATTGACACACTGCATGCTGATCTTCACAGGTGTTTCGTTTGATTTGTTGGGAGACTACCTTACCAATGACCTCCTACGACCAGATGATTGAGGAGGCTGCTCGATTCAGTATTGCCTGCTACAACCTGACAGGCAAGACGACCCTGACGGAAGCCAGAGTTGAGGCCTGGAAGACAAAGATGAGGCGGAGTGCTCTCGAACCACCCAAATTCTGCTCCCTTCCACCAACCTCCGAAGCATTTCGCCAAAATGCACGTCGAGCCCACTACCAGTTGGCTGTGTGGACTTCAGCCAAATCCACCATCGCTGGACCCCACCGACCATGGTTGGTCACGTGTCGAGGGCACCACTAAGCTCATCCCCACAATCGTCCCCCTTAACAATGCATTCGCTCCAGCGGAACTACTGAAGGTGATAAAGTGCGGGTGTGAGAGTAGCAGTCCATGTTCTACCAAAAGGTGTGGATGCAGATCTCAGAAACTCACATGTACACTTTTTTGTGTGTGCAGAGGCGGCGACGCATGCGGAAACAAGATTGAAACCTTTGCTGAGCCACGTGCACCATAGACACTTGTTATCCTTTAATTAGCATTGACATGTGGATGGTATGCTTCCAAACCGCACAAAGAGGATACATACAGTGATAGTGCCAAACTTGAACTCGTAAGGCTTCAACGTCATCCATATAGTGGTTCCGTTATCATATACATGTAATACAAAATTAACATATACTATCAGTAACATCAGTTAAGATAACATTCGCAGAATAGGCTAGTTTTATATCACAATTTAGGTAGGAATTAGACAAGAATATGACTGAACACCATGACTGGTTATTCATTATCATTTAATTATGAGGTAATTTTCACCATTTTGTGATTAAAAATCCCCTTATCATGACCCCATTTTCGAAATTTGACCCCGTATGGACATGAAACCATACTTAATGTGTCTGGCATCATTAATAACCTACAAAACGACCCTAAGATCATCAAAATCGGTCAATGGGTTCTTGGATTAGGTCCATTATTGTAAAATGAGTATACGGCGGCCATCTTCAATTTTGAGAAATGCCCGAAGGTAAAAAAAAAGTATCAGGGCTAAAATGCTTCAGGGGCATCATGCGCATCAGAATCAGGTGAGAAAAAAACTATATCAGCCAAGTCGGGGTATAGTAGCCTGGCTGCCTGACTACCATGCGACGGTCTCACAATACATGTATATGGCGTTATGGGGATAATGGTGAGGATAGTGGGGAAAATGGGGCGTAATGGTGATTATTGTGGTGGATAATAGTATATTTAAAATCAAATTAATGTATATTCAGTAAATTAATAACACACTATATGCATAAGTAGTTTATATACGCCATATATGACAAGTTGAACTTATATCGCTTTACGCGTCGGCGTAATAGCTATTTCCACACCGGCGTAATAGGTCCGTAATTCCACACCGGCGTAAGGAATAAATGGCGTAATGGTGAATTAATAACTCTTAATATTAGATAGGGGTGTATTAAAATGAAAATTTTGTATTTCCAGCATAGTAATGACTAAACATAAACATGTGCCCCTGGCTGAGAAAGGGACATTATTCATATTGCATACTCATACATGGTGGATAATGGTAGATTTGAAAACAAATTAATGTATATCCAGTATATTAATGACACAATATATGAATAATTAGTTCATATATGCCAGATATGTAAAGTTATTGCTTTATGCGTCGGCGTAATGCCTAATTCCGCATCGGCGTAATGGGTTCGTAATTCCACACCGGCGTACTGATGAAATGGCGTAATGGCGTAATGGTGAATTAACAACTGTTAACAACATAGGCCATTTTTCTCAGCAGACTCAACTTACACAGGCTATACAGACGTACGCATGTAACATTTGTATAAGATTTTCTTTTCGTGTTGGCTCTAACACCTTCCTTATTCGGGATATTACCACAATACAATTGCACGCCGATGGTCAAAAATTATATGAAATGTATATTTTAACTATTTTTTGGGCCGCCGATTGACAAAAGTGACAAATGTGACCGTCGTAGTCCCAGATTAGACTGCGCATCCGAACAGTCTGGTCAGGGCTTACCTTGTTCGCTAGCTAGCGTAACTGAATGATAACACAGCGCATTTTAATACATTATAAAATATATATGAGACACGCAATGTGATTTGGTACCTTTGAACAGCTGAAATTTATCACGAACATTAATTAAAGTTGACAAAAAATTTCGGAGTATGTGTGGAATTATATGTTTTTGCCGCATGTAGATCTACTGTGATTGTTTTCCGTCAACTTCATGAAGTACGGAACATATGGTATTTGTTTGTAATTAGGTCTGAATGTCTTGTCACCTTTGGGTATCAGGTACCAGATATGACTACTCCATGTACATTTTGGCGAACTGTGTAGTCCCAGATCAGTCTGCGCCGATGCGCAGACTGATCTGGGACTAGACAGTTCGCACAAAACGCAAATTTGCCATGATGCGCCTATTAAAGACATATGGAAGCGTCCTTGTGCCACTGCTAAAATATATTTATCTCCAAATTAGGAGATACTAACTCATAATTAGGATATATTATCTCCAAATTAGGACTTAGTATCTCATAATTAGGAGATGCTAAGTCTTAATTAGGGGAATGTAACTCCCAATTAGGAGATAGTATCTCATAATTAGGAGTTGGTATATCATAATTAGGACATACTATTTCCTAATTAGGACGTACATGTATTATCACCTAAGTAGGACTTAGTATCTCCTAATTAGGACTTAATATTTCCTAATTATGACTTATTATCTCCTAATTAGGAGTTAGTATCTTGTCTTGTCACCTTTGGGTATCATATTAAGACAATATGAGTGTGTCAACGTAATACATATATTGTCGAACGACAGATGGAACAAGGGAGTTAATTCCAAAGTCACTCCAAGTTTATTTCCATTGACTTCTCTCCCTGTTTACGAAAATTCTGTTTTGTTGTCAAATAGCAATAACGATCTGTATGGCACAGCTAGATCGCACTTCGTCCGCATGTACGAGGAGATAATCCGAAAGCTTTAGCGAGTGGATTAACGATCGCACATGCGGACAAACGTGATCTACATTGCCAATATGATGTGTAAATGCAGAAACAAAACTCGAAAATGTATCAAAGATGAGATACTGTGTGTTAGAAGCATGACTCGTGTTTCATTGATGGAATGGCGAACAGTGCAGATCCTGATCAGACTGTGCGGATGATTGCAGAACTATTCAGTTGTTCGTCTTAGAGGTGCAATTCAGATGGTGAAAACAACGTTACTTTTCAATACATGTACTACGCTACGCTCATATATATCATTATGATATTACGTAGAGGATTTGTTTACAGACTATGTATATTAATGACAATGTTATATTGTGCGTTTCTTTAATTCGCAAACGAAGTAACTATTTCTGTTTATCCCGTCAACACAGTGCGTATGTGCCGTGAAACACGGTGCCGTGAAACATTTTTTATATCCTGTCAATCACTGCGTATGAATATGTGCGGTGGGTTATTTGTATTGCATTTTACAGCCATTTGTAGGTGTTGACGGGATAAATATAATAGTAGGTTAGTGCCGTGAATGGGAAAAAATATTTGGCGCGGCACGGAAACGGGATGTGCTCGGCAGAGCCTCGCCCATCCCGTTTCCTGAGCCTTGCCAGATATTTTTTCACATTCATGGCACTAACCTACTATTCTCTATGTATTCCCCCTTATATGATGATTTATTATAAATCAGCATACATAAAAATGTTAACACAGTTTCACACTTACATTCCAAAGGAACACACTCCCACTCCGGTTGTGGTAGGTATATTCCTGGCTACACTGTCAAGGCACACATTTATGGTATTACATGTAGGTCATAGACATGTACACTTGACTTGAATGCTAATTGCTTCTTAAGAGTGATGTGCTATATCAATATCACATAATGTGAATATTGTCTTGTTACTGTATACTATATTTTACATTGAGTTGCCATCTCCGCCATGTTTGTATGTACAAGCCATCGTACAGTTTCACCACTTCGCGCGTTTGACACATACAGCAAATAATAGGACAGTATACCAAATAAACTTTGGTGCAATACATCATAGGCAGATATGACAACGGTGTGCTGTAAATAGTATACCAGCAAACTATACAAACGACGAGATATCTGACCATTACTTCAAAATAAATGTTGATGTGTAAACTTTTCAATCTGATGCACAGCATATTGTTAGTGTACACGTTACCCATCAGTAAAGCCATATTTACTCGAATAGTAGGTGAGTAGACGCCAGGGACAATACACATAGGTAATTGCTTACATGTCACTGTCACTGGATTTGATAGCTAATAACAGAGTACAGTAGTGGGTACATATGGTATGTGTTGTGTGGTTTGCCAGGTAAAAGTGATGCACTGTGCGATCTTCTGTGTATGAAACTATTTCCAATAGTGGTTCATGTTGTTAAAAACACAGGCACACACATGTCCAGAAAACTGATATATTTTACTGTTTGGTGTAATATAATCGATAGAACTCCGCTGTCCTGGCTTTTCTACAAGTGATTAACTACATTATCTCATATGTTCTACTTCACATTTTGGGTTTTGTGTCAAACGCCAGAACAGGTGAAAGTAGCTGATGGTTTGAACACACAAGGATGGCCCACTTCGCCACTGCTTGTCCCGTATAGGATACATTAACGGGACAGTGTCCACATGTATGTTATACATATATTCCATCATATTTAAGAAGCAATTATCTTTCAGTCACACGATGATCAGGTATATAGTTAGTCCTTAACATGTGTTTAATTGATTGAATGACACATAGTGCGGATGCACAGGCTGAACTGGATCTACACTTTTATCTACAGTTTAATCCAGAAATGTTACGCCGACTAATTGCACGAATTCATCAAATGACAGTAGATTAATTTCAATTTAGAAACACGAGTATACTATGTCGGTAGTAAAGTGTTTATGTAGTAAAGTTACAACATTATTTCTTTAATAGTTCATTAATCTGTAATAAAATATATCCGATTCAGCGGAGAACGATTACCATTTCAAAACGACATACCGCTGTTCTTACAGTGGTGATCGAGATCCGGTTTTTTTAATACAGCCACGTTCAGTCTCCATATATATGTTGCTGTGACCGAAGTCATGGTGCGTATTGGTTTTGCGACCAGCGTAGATCCAGATCAGCCTGTGCATCCGCACAGTCTGATCAGGATCTGCACTGTTCGCCATTCCATCGATGACACACACGGCATGCTTCCAACACGCCATATAGATCGATATCAGGCTACAGGAATATGTTATTTGATCAGGAACTACACTGGTCCGATATCCCAATAAGTTACATACTGCTCGTTAGAAGCATGACGGCGTTTTCATTAATGGTGACGAACAGTGCAGATCCGGATCAGACTGTGCGGATGCACAAGCTGATTTGGATCTAAACTTATCAGTGTAGCTTCTGATCGAATAGCGCACTGTCGATATGATCTACATGTATTCAAGGTGTATGATCACGTGGTACTAACAACAACAACAAGTACCGATTCAAAGTACGTATTATTTTATAGTGTCCTTATTACGTAACGGATTTTGATGAAATATGGCGCATCAAACTCGTCTTATTAAGCTGCATTTTGTGGTATCTGTATTTTCGCCAAAACTTATGTCGTGTTTGCGAAGAATCGCTTTCCGTGTCTCTGACACGGAAATCGATTCTTCGCAAAAATGACATAAGTCTGTGCCAAACTCCATAGACCACCAAATGCAGCTCATGAAGACGCGTTTGCTGTGCCATATTTCATCAAAGTCCGTGGCATATTAAGGAAACTATCAAATACTACTTACTTTGAAGTGGACGACGTAGTTGTTGTTGTAACCACGTGATCATGCACCTTGGTATATTGCCTCTTAGAAAATCATGACGGGTTTTCTGTATGCCAAGAAGGTAGACCGCCACACTATACGATTCATTATTGGTTGTGGTTGTAACTGGAAAATGGGGCTCATGTGATTTGTGACATGTGTAGAGCCTGATCAAACAGCACTCACATAGCTTGATAGAAATTTATCCCGTCAACACAGTGCGTATGTGCCGTGAAACACGGTGCCGTGAAACATTTCTGATATCCAGTCAATACAATTTTTGCATTTTACAGCCATTTGTAGGTGTTGACGGGATAAATAGAATAGTAGGTTAATGCCGTGAATGGGAAAAAATATCTGGCGCGGCACGGAAACGGGATGTGCTCGGCAGAGCCTCGCCCATCCCGTTTCCTAAGCCTTGCCAGATATTTTTTTCCAATTCACGGCACTAACCTACTATTCTCTATCTATTTTCCTTATTTCTGAACCAAAATATATGTTGTGACCACTCATTTGAACCGTCTCGGCGAGACGGTTCAAATGAGTGGTCACAACATATACTTCTGATGAGAAATAAAGAAATTCTTGAGCCTTGCCGGATATGTTTTCCCATTCACGGCACTAACCTATTATTCTCTATGTTACATGTACTTAGTAAAATGTAGTAGAATTACGGGTGTTTCAGTGATGGAATAGCGAACAGTGCACATCCTGATCAGACTGTGCAGATGCACATGCTGATTTGGATCTACACTGATCAGTGTAGCGTCTGATTAAATAGGGAACTGCCGATACTACCTCTATTGCTTGTTATATGGAAGCATGCATGGCGGGTGTTTCATAGATGTGCTGATGAACAATGCAGATCCGGATCAAACTGTGCGGGTACACAAGATGATCTGGATCTAAACTGAGCAGTGTAGCTTCTGAATAGCGCACTACCGATAGGATCTGTATTGCTTCTTAGAAAATCATGACGGGTGTTTCATTGATGGAATGCCGAACAGTGCGGATCCTGATCAGACTGTGCGGATGCACAGACTGATCTGGATCAACACTGGTCTCAAAAAACATAAACCCATTTCTTCAGTCACAGTCATAAGATAGTGTAAATACAAGACAAATAACACGGACTTGTGAGCAAAGTAAATGTCTTCTCCACTCAACAGATAAAGATCACGATAAGTTAACGACGGTTTTATTGAAATATAAAGATCACGTATATAGAGAATAGTAGGTTAGTGCCGTGAATGGGAAAAAATATCCGGCAAGGCTCAAGAATTTCGTTATTTCTCATCAGAAGTATATGTTGTGAACACTCATTTGAACCGTCTCGCCGAGACGGTTCAAATGAGTGGTCACAACATATATTTTGGTTCAGAAATAAGGAAAATAGATAGAGAATAGTAGGTTAGTGCCGTGAATGGGAAAAATATCTGGCAAGGCTCAGGAAACGGGATGGGCGGGGCTCTGCCGAGCACATCCCGTTTCCGTGCCGCGCCAGATATTGTTTCCCATTCACGGCACTAACCTACTATTCTATTTATCCCGTTAACACCTACTAATGGCTGTAAAATGCAAAAATAGTATTGACTGGATATCAAAAATGTTTCACGGCACCGTGTTTCACGGCACATACGCACTGTGTTGACGGGATAAAACCTGAACCTTAGTCCAAGTATGAGACCATGACCAGCGTGGCTCCAGATCGAACGCATATTGTTATATGACTGCCGTTGTTCGACACAGCTCACAGCCGTGTTCAAACATACAGCACATCTGTTTGACCATGGCTGTAGACAATGCTCATTCCGGGGCCAAGCCAACACCTACGTAATGCATGAGTGTCACCAGACTAGTTTACAACGGTCGCACTGACATTTTGAAATTGATGCGGTTACTTCACGCGACGTGTACTATGGCCCCGGAAAATGTATGTGCAAATCACCCGTTTGAATGGAGCAGATTATCAAAGTAGAGAAAGTACTGCATATATGCTCAAATTACACGATGTTTCCGACGGAAATATAATAATAACGTCCGACCATGTCCAGCATATATTTGATGAGTAATAGTATGCAGACTGATTATACTGAATGTATTACATTATCACAGAAAATGGCTGTGATAATGTAATACATTCAGTATAATAAAAATTAATAAATTTATCACGAAATTGAAAATTTCTCCCTCAAAGTATACTTTGCTAGAAAAGTATACCTTGCAATGTTGGTGAAATAGGCTACAGGAGTAGCTGAAAACGGATTGAGGGTTAGAAGCATATGAAATGTAATTTAACACTTTGACTTCATCCTTGCTGGGGTGTATAGATATCCCAAGTTTGACCCGCAACTACAGTTTTTACGTTATTGTGCAGTGGAAACCCTCGACACCAAGAAAACATGTGTGATGTTATTATTTTTTTATGAGTTTCTTGGTCATTTATCTCCAATGATACTGTCTGTTCGTGATCGTTTATAACACAACTACGGGTCAGAATGATCAAATGCCTCATTTACAGTGAAACCTCTCTAAACCGGACACATTGGGGACCTCCCAGGGTGTCCGGTTTAGAGATGTTTCACTGTACGTACTTTCGAACCTCTTTAAACGACCACCTCTATACAAAATTACCCTCTCTGCAACAGCCGATATTGTATATCCCAAATAGACAATTGTCAGGGGCGGATCTGGAGGGGGGGGGTCCGGGGTTGCAACGCCCCCACCCACCCCCCCCCCCCCACCCCCCCCCCCCCTGTTCAGCCACGTAGTTTACGGTAACTCTTGCAATTACTCCCGTACCGTCCGTAGCTAGCTACGGACGGTACGGGAGTAGATTCCAAGAGTTACATTCGCAACTAGACAACCCCCCGTTCTCCAAATGCTGGATCCGCCTCTGATTGTGCATGTAAGAGTTGAATCTGGTTACATGTATATCCATTATAAAAGTAGTAAGCTTATTGCTAAGTCTGTTACATTTATGGGATGTGGTGTGGTGAGGAACTGGCACCAGATATCTATATTCTATTGTCAGGGATAAATATATATTGTTCATGTAAATATTCTGAGTTCTGATATTGAGATTTTCCCACATCCGTACAATAGATGGCCTGCCAGGGTATGCACACAACACTTTTGATGGCATTTTTTTGTTACAAATGGGTACCCCCTGAAATTAGACCTTTAAAGTTCATTTCAAGGTCATTTAGGGCTCAAATCAAGAAAAAACATAGGTGTCCTAATGTTTGCCATATACATGTATAGGTAACCATTACTCATAAAATCAATGTTGAAGATGGGAACAAGCTAAATGCTAGTAATAACAAATTAAAAATAAATAATAAAAAATCAAAATGGCCGCTATAATAGTGGCTCTACATGGAAAAACCGACATTGTCATGCATATGCAACATAAACTAGCTCTGTGTATGTGTTTGTTACTGAATGTCTTCACAAAATCAATTATCACAATCAATAGCCGTTGTATTTGTTTCATTTTTATACGCCCGTTTGGAAAAAAGGTAGGACAAGAATTATACGGGATTCGACATCATCAACACAACCGTAATTGATCTTAGTGGTTGATATGCCGTTAAACACCATTAAATAACAACATAAATACATTGGTGAAAATACATATGAGCAAGCAAGCAGAAGTGTGCGTGCAGATAAGAGACTAAACTGGCCACATACAATGTATACACCATTTCTTTAGTCATAAGCGCCATCGACAAAAATGAAGTAACATTTTGGCGTTGTTCAACTTGTTGGCAATTACAGACCCTGCAACTTTGTGTCTCTGGTCAAACATTCGGAGAAGGGTGTAATCCTGTTGGTACTGTCATCATATTACGACTACTTCATGTACTTCTTGGCGAACTGTGTAGTCCCAGATCAGTATGCGCCGATGCGCAGACTGACCTGGGACTATACAGTTCGCACAAAACGCAAATTTGCCATGATGCGCCTATTAAAGACATATGGAAGCGTTCTTGTGCCAATGCTAAAATATATTTATCTCCAAATTAGGAGATACTATCTCCTAATTAGGACTTAGTATCTCATAAATAGGAGATGCTAAGTCTTAATTAGGGGATAGTAACTCCTAATTAGGAGATATTATCTCATAATAGGAGTTGGTATATCCTAATTAGGACTTAATATCTCCTAAATATGACTCGATAGCTCCTAATTCGGACTTAGTATTTCCTAATTATGACATTTCATTTCCTAATTAGGAGTTAATATCTCCTAATTATGAAATACAACATTTTTTAGCATTGACACAGATATTAAGTCCTAATTAGGAGAGAGTAAGTCCTAATTAGGAGATATGAACTATCTCCTAATTAGGAGATACAAATATTTTAACATTGACACCGGGACGCCTCCATAAAGACGTTGTTAAGTTTGAGTGACCAATAATCGGCGCATTAAAACTGTTCAAAGGAGTGATCGTATGAATAGTGGAATATTGAATGCTGTGTGCTACCTTTTGGCGGCCGGCGACCCACATGTAAACATGTTTGAATAGTAAGTTCAAATAATATTTATGTATTGTATTGGTGCCAACATGTAATTAATGACATTACTGTCTCATGTATTTAATGGCATGCATAACACGTGTATGGATAACCCTGCTCGTGCAATATTATCATTATGTGCTTCACAAAGACGGTATCTTAACTTGTATCTATATGCAGAGTACTAGAATGGTATACCCTCAGCTTTCTATTTCGTATCCCGAGAGTAACAACATATTCGGAATCTACATCCATTATACACCATCTGCCATAACTCTATTTCCGACCGTGGTTTAATTTATGTTTAAGATGTCCACTGGGTCGAACATGTTCTTGAGAAAACCATATAAGAATGTTGTCCTCCCAAAGATAGTAAATCGTAATTACACATAAAACATATATTTCCAAACCAATGTTTATGTTTTCGGATATTTGAATTAAGGTCACCGTTACATGGTCAGCTAGTCGTCATATTTATACATTTGAATAGTAATTTATCTTGCGTAGCCATTGTGTCATTTCATAATGTTGTATTGTATTTACCTCATGTTGTCATAACTATGTGACCTGAGCGAATAAGCGAATAATAATAGAAAAGAGCAGACGGATCTAAAAGTATACCGGTCGCACAAAACGCCAATTTGCCAATGATGCGCCCCTTAAAGTTGAAAGAGACGTTATTAAGTTTAAGTGAGCCAATAATCGGCGTATTAAATCGAACTGCGAAAGCCATCAGTATACAAGTTCAAAGGAGTGATAATGTGGATAGTGAAAGAGACATATTTGCATTGTGGTATGTACACAAATGATGAACTTTTGCGAGTTCAATGTGAAAGTGTTTGCCTGTGTCGCCCAATGGCGAATTAAGCTGTTATGTGACAATATTGCAACTGCTTATGAATTTGACTAAACAGTTTTTTTCCTTGGGAATGGCTCTGTAAAATGTTCAAATATTAATTAAGCCTGGGCAATTGTTCAATGCACTTTTAAAATTTGTTCTACGCTGTGTGTTTTTTTTATATTTTACATTTGTTTCTGTCAAAGGTTGTGCATAACGATATTCTATATTTCAGTCGCATTTATGATTGACAGGGAAAATGGTATTTATGGTATTCTGACCAGTGTGTACATGTACCTGTCCGCCTGAGTATCCGGTCTGTCTGATTAGGGTCTACATTGCTCGTCGTTCGGTATAAAATCAGCTTGTATGAGTGCAATAGCAGGATACATGTACCTTATAATTGAGACACGCCATGTGATTTTGTACCTTCGGACGTTTGCGTAATTTCATTAAATACGTTTACAAAATGTACAACATTTTTCATAAACAAAGCAGAAAATTGACAAAAGTTTCAGATGCGGAATACTGACATTGGTGTCAACTTTCGACGCCATTTACGGAAAATATTGTAAATTTTTCCGAAGGTACGAAATCATAATTCCAGCACAAAAATATTTACACAATTCCCTAACATTTGATTGGCCCGTAGTAAGTCTCTGTCCAAAATTTATATCCCAGTAAACTCCCACGCCGAACTACTTTCCATAACCGTGAGGCGCAGTTAAAATAATTCTTAAGAAAACAGAAAATAAACACATTTTCTGGATGAATTTATTGCAAATGCTGGAATTATAAGGAATGAATGGCCTTTTTGTTGAATTTATCGGGGATATAAACTTGGAAAAGTCGCGGGAATACTGGACGAGGCTTTCCGGCCTTCGTCCAGTATTCCCGCGACTTTTCCAAGTTTATACCCCGATAAATTCCCCAAAAAGGCCATTCATTCCTATAATATGGCGTATCTCATATGTGAATGTGGCTGGATAAATCTGGGTTATAGAGAATAGTAGGTTAGTGCCGTGAATGGGAAAAAATATCTGGCAAGGCTCAAGAATTTCTTTATTTCTCATCAGAAGTATATGTTGTGACCAATCATTTGAACCGTCTCGTCGAGACGGTTCAAATGAGTGGTCACAACATATCTTTTGGTTCAGAAATAAGGAAAATAGATAGAGAATAGTAGGTTAGTGCCGTGAATGGGAAAAATATCTGGCAAGGCTCAAGAATTTCTTTATTTCTCATCAGAAGTATATGTTGTGACCACTCATTTGAACCGTCTCGCCGAGACGGTTCAAATAAGTGGTCGAGACGGTTCAAATAAGTGGTCACAACATATATTTTGGTTCAGAAATAAGGAAAATAGATAGAGAATAGTAGGTTAGTGCCGTGAATGGGAAAAAATATCTGGCAAGGCTCAGGAAACGGGATGGGCGAGGCTCTGCCGAGCACATCCCGTTTCCGTGCCGCGCCAGATATTTTTCAAATTCACGGCACTAACCTACTATTCTAGTTATCCCGTCAACACCTACAAATATCTGTAAAAGTCAAAAATATAAACCCAGCCCCCGCACATATTCATACGCAGTGATTAGGTCGTATTGACAGGACATCAACAATGTTTCACGGCACCGTGTTTCACGGCACATACTCACTGTGTTGACGGGATAAATTTAATTTACAAGCAATGTTGACCCTGATCAACATTGTGACCAATATATCGTGAGCTATCATGGACAAATGTTTTATTGAATTTGTGTGATATATTATAAATGTTAGATATGTAGCGATATGACATACATGGACACGGTACTACACTATATGAGACGACCCACGTGGATTTGTACCTAAGAACGTGTGCGATATCTTATGAAAACTATTTACAAAATCTACGATATTTTCGCTCGAAAGTTGACGAAATTGTCATGCATTCCGCATTTGACATGAACATTTCGTCATCTTTCCGTGTCATTTACAGAAAATATCACAGTTTCTGTAAATATATAATTCATAAAAAATCGCACATGTTCTTAGGTACAAAAAGGCATGCCGTGTCTCAATGGTGGCTCTAACTAGAGAAATTGGATTTGTCACATGATTGACCAGCCATACTCGCCGATCGCTTGTAACGCACTCCTGTGTATGTACATATCCTGATCAGATCAAAAGTGTTCGTCACTGACTGGCTGGCGAACAATGTAGACCATGATCAGCCTGCGCATCCAATTTCTCTAGTTAGAGCCACGATTGAGACACGGCATGCCTTTCGTAAAAATGTTTTATATCATTGATATCGCGACCGGGATATGGCTACTTTATACCCTTGTTGTTCCAATTTTATTTGCCATATTATTCACTCCCCTTATGGCAGAGTGTGGCCCCTGCGTTATTACATGTAATTATGCAGTGGCGACATTGCGGCATTCGGACAATGGTGTTTTATCCCGTCGACACAGTGCGTATGTGCCGTGAAACACGGTGCCGTGAAACATTTTTGATATCCTGTCAATACGACCTAATCACTGTGTATGAATATCTGCGGTTCGATTCCCCGATTTTGATGATGAGGCTGGGGTTATTTGTTGCATTTTAAAGATATTTGTAGTTTTCACGGCATAAATAGAATAGTATGCTAGTGCCGTGAATGGGAAAAATATCTGGCGCGGCACGGAAACGGGATGTGCTCGGCATAGCCTCGCCCATCCCGTTTCCTGAGCCTTGCCACTTATTTTTTCACATCCACGGCACTAACCTACTATTCTCTACCTATTTTCCTTATTTCTGAACCAAAATATATGTTGTGACCACTCATTTGAACCGTCTCGGCGAGACGGTTCAAATGAGTGGTCACAACATATACTTCTGATGAGAAATAAAGAAATTCTTGAGCCTTGCCGGATATTTTTTCCCATTCACGGCACTAACCTACTATTCTCTATATCCATACCCCTATTAGATTGACCTGACATAAAGTCTAGTACCGTGTCCATGTATGCCATATCGCTGCATATCTAATCGCTATATCTGTCAACTGCGTTTTAAAATTCGCTTAACAGAAACATGTTTCACTTATTGATTCGTACGGGGAGACATTTGAATGGACTCGTGCATGCGTGAATTCATCTCTTAGTTCTTTAAATACACTTTCATATCACTTGACCTTCACGTGAGGATCAATAAGTTAATAAATATTCTTTCTCTCAGCCAAACTGGTCATATCCACGGCGACCGATTCAAAAACAAATCGGCAAAGTTTGACTGTTTAGGAAAAAAGATCTCCACGGGCGTAAATATGTTATGAGTCCATATTTTATACACCTACACATATGAATGTCTTCCACACCGAAAGTTGCGGGGAAACCCGAGTACATGTAATTAGACACACTAAAATGATACGTCTACTGTTTGAACGTCATTTGTAATTTGCGGTGACCTATTAATTTCTCAGTTTTGTAGTAAATATATGTATTACTGGGTAAATATTATCAATCCTTTTACCCATAATTAACTGCAATGAGCAATCCCATCTTATTTGTCAGACTATTCAATTCAACAGCAATGGGTATTGTTTTTAGGAATAACGAAATATTCGGAAATTGTGCAGATCCTGATGAGACGGCTCGCTACGAGCCGGCTCATATGGATCTACACTATTTGAAAACATGATACAGTGGAACAACCTCTCTTAACCGGACAGTCTGGGAGGTCTCCAGGGTGTCCGGTTTATAGAGGCTACACTGTAAATCAGGCATATGGGCACCGCAACACAGGTACATGTACATGTATATGCGGTTTGCGATCATAAACAGACGTTATCAATAGTGAGAGATACAATCAAGCAAATATAAATATAACGAACTCCTGCAGTCACTGTGGCTTTTCGTTTTCTTTTTCTATTTTATTTTATATTTCCCTATTTACTAAATGTACACTTTTGGATTTGAAATAAACGAACTAAATCATAAGATTACTTAATTTAATATCATATTTAGGTTTGAGGCGGCTTTCAGCTGCGCCGAAAACCTATTGTATTCGTTGGTTTTTTTTCAGCCGTTCAGTCTACAGCCGGTCGGATCGACTTCAAATTTTGCATGCCGATTCGGATCAAGTGTGAGCAGAGACTCAGAGATTTTCAGAAATCTCTTAATGCCACTTTCCACGAAACCGAAATGACGTCATACTTTCTATAACTTCCTTATTTTTCAACCGATTTCAAAAATTCTTTTTGCATTGGAAAGCTGACAAAATTCTCTATCTCGAACTCACTGACAGTTCTCGGCTATCTGGTCAAATAAGAGAGCTATAGGCATTTGAAGTTGAAAAATGTACATACTTTTCAACGATTTTGCCGAATTTTTGCCGAATTTCGGCTGATAACGGGTGGTCTTTGCAAACGTTTTCCAATTTGTACAGTAATGTCAGCAACATAATTTCTTGCCAGTGTGATAGGGGAGTGTCAGGCGCATACAAGATGATAATTTTCAGAGCTCTATCTTGAATACTTCCGGTTCTGTTGGATGTCAAAGATGAACGTCTTTTTTTCAAGTTTTCAAAATAGAGCAAACGGATGTGACGTCAGCTTCGTTATTTATCAATAGATTTCAAAATTTCTTGCTGCGGTCGATATTTCAGTCCTTTAGCTAAAACTTTCCCACTTTGTGCCCGGCCTATGGTGAAAAACAAACGAAAATTTCACTGGCGGAATATTGCACATATGTAATTTCCGTTTTATTAGGTGTATTTACAAATGGCGTAAACTGCAATTTAGGGGCGATAACTATCGAAAAATAATCATCCGCTGACTTACGGGCTCCCTCCATCTACACCAAACCGCTAGTCGGATCGACTTCAAATTTTGCATGCCGATTCGGATCAAGTGTGAGCAGAGATTCAGAGATTTTCAGATATCTGTTAATGCTACTTTCCACGAAAACGGAAGTGACGTCATACTTCCTATAACTTCCTTATTTTCCAACCGATTTCAAGAATTCTTTTTGCATCGGAAAGCTGACAAAATTCTCTATCTCGAATTCGTTGACAGTTTTCGGCTGTCTGCTCAAATAAAAGAGCTATATGCATTTGAATTTGAAAAATGTACATACTTTTCAACGATTTTGCCGAATTTCGGCTGATAACGGGTGGTCTTTACAAACGTTTTCCAATTTGTACAGTACTGTCAGCAACATAATTTCTTGCCAGGGTGATAGGGGAGTGTCAGCCGCATGAAAGATGATAATTTTCAGAGCTATATCTTGACTACTTACGGCTCTATTCGATGTCAAAGATGAACGAAGTTTTCAAAATAGAGCAAACGGATGTGACGTCAGCTTCGTTATTTATCATTCAATTTCAATTGTTTTTGCTGTAGTCGATATTTCTGTCCTTTAGCTAAAACTTTGGCTGAGGATCGAACCCGGTATCCCTCGCTCCGAGCCCATCGCTCTACCTCTAAGCTAACCGGCCCCACATCGGTGTGATGATGCGAACACAATAATGTTGGACTGTTCTAAAACTTCAGAAATTCTTTTTGCAACCGATAGTTTACACCTTGGGCTAAAGCTTAGTTACACATGAAATCAATGTTTGAGGCTCAAACCGTTGATGCAGCTCAAGCTGCTCTAGTTTCTTTTTCTTTTTGTTAAAAATGGTTAATGCATGTATAATTAGCATTGTACATATTGTCATCTGTAATATATTTATCAGGTATCGTCGGCAGCTGAAACTAGGAACACAACTAAGAATAAAATCCTATTTCTGCAAATACTTGTACTACACCACCGCCTGCGCTAATCTTCCCAATAGTTGTATATTGTTTGCTTTGAGAATGCTTGAATAATGTGCATGTGATCAGGCGGATTGATTAGTTGAGCTTGAGCTAAATTACAGCTCAGGCACAGACAATCAGGCTGCCTTATTACGAGTTGAGTTTGCTAATATATGGTCATAAACGCCGACACTTTAACGCTAGTTTAGCGCAGACGGTTGTGTATTTATGGTTGTTATATCCTGTAGCCTATTTCACCAACATTGCAAAGTATACTTATCTAGCAAAGTATACTTTGAGGGAGAAATTTTCAATTTAAGGATACATTTATTGATTTTTATTGTACTGAATTTATTACATTATCACAGCAATATTGGCTGTGATAATGTAATAAAATCAGTATAATAATTGTGCATACTTTTAATCATCAAATATATGCAATCATTAGTTCTATATGATATAATGCATTTCGGGAAAAATAAATGATTACTCCCTCAAAGTATACTTTGCTAGATAAGTATACTTTGCAATGTTGGTGACATAGGCTACAGGATAATGTTGATGAAATCGGCTACTGGGGCCCGTTTCACTAAACTTCGTACGACTAAAATGTTCGTAAGTGCAAATTTAGGATTGTCTAGAAATTCCAATTGATGGATTTACATTTATTGAACATAGGCTATATACGCAACCTATGCTCAATAAATGTAAATCCATTAATAGTTTACAAGAAAACATCGTTAATGCGAAATTTACAGACTATCATAATTTTGCACTTACGAACATTTTAGTCGTACTAAGTTTTGTGAATCGGCCTCCTGGTTTCGACAGCCATATGATTTCAATCCAAGCCCATTTGTATAGTACTGATTATATTATTATTGATGTCATGCTTGTAACTGTTATACACATACAATATGTTTAAGCCAAACATAAATTGGATGGGTGTCCGGTTTAGAGAGGTTATAATGTACTAGAGGTATGAACTAGTCAATTGGAATTTACAAGAGTAGCTCTCGGCAACTCCTATACTAAACACTATCTCTATTTCGATCTGTGTTTCCATAAACTTCAGCTCATTATAAACAACATGACTAAATGTTGTTACGTCGTTCTGTTAAAGTGAGATAAGATCGAACCTTTACGCAACTTTCAAACACAAAGGATCAAGCCGACGCGTTTTGAATTTCTCCGATTAAAATCGTTACAATATTGATTTGTAATGTGAATGAAACCCGTATGAAACACAAACGTTTGACTTTTAAACTTTACAGCATTTGTGCATGATAGTTAGGTTGGTTAGGGCTATATTTAGAGATTATCGTTACATGGCTGATAAAAGCACCAAATTTGGCATGAGACTTCCTTAGGGCATATTAATCAATGTTAGCCTAGGAGCCCTCCGGAGATTTTAATATAAGTACCAAAATTCAAGATGGCTGCCATCTATGGAATATAATATAACGCTTTTCTCCAGTCATATGCGTCGTAAGAAGACCAGATTGGTTTCCAAATATTGATTTTTAAGTCACTGAACACACTGAATCAGATTTTTACTATTGCAATTTTCACATGTCATGCCCATTATGATGACGAAATTCCAAGATGGCCGCCAAAATATGTATTTAATCTTTGTAAATTCGCATGGTTCCGTAAGGAAAATACCAACAACTGATTGTAAATACACATTTCAAGCTTTTTATACAGTTGTGTGGTCCTATCATGCGTCTACTATCTTTTCCAAGAGGATGGGTCAGTCGAGGATTCACTGGATGGGTACAGGGAGTCCTGACTCAGCCCTGCTCTTGGTAATTTTATCCACAATGTCCGAATAGTTGAATGAATTTGACGGTTGTATATCGCCCTGTTACCTTTATAATACGATGTGTTCATTTTGAATTAGTAGTTAAGACTCTGACAAACTGTACATCAATTACATCATCCCATTTCGGGCGGTGCCACAGAATATGAGATGTATTAGATGGTTCCGACTGGACAACGGCACTCACAGATGCAGCAGTAGCATCCTCTGGCACAGCTAATTCATATATCAAGGCAGCACACCTAACTCAAACCAGGCATGCCCACCAAGTCACACTCTTAATCTTGCATAATCTCCAGAAGGAGACTTTCGTGCAGAGCGAGGGACCCAACGAGTATGTCATGGCTTAGAGAAACGACATGCTGAAGAAGAGTTCTACTTTCATGTATGGGACTTGATCATGAGATATGAAACCCTAATTCTCATCATCATCAGGGCTCACAATGAGAATAATCTTCCACTCTATGTTGAAGTCTTAGAGGAACTCACACCGCTGTTCTGTGCATTGGATCATGTGAATTACTCACGGTGGGTGCCTGTCCATATCAGGGATATGAAGTCCTTGCCCGACACTATCAAGTATGAGTTTGAAAAGTGTTCTCATTGGGTCCTTTCCAAGACCACCAACAAGTTATCTACGATCCCATTTGACCAGGCTCATGAGCAGGAGAGCAAGATTGTGAAAGGTTCGGGTGGTGCTGTTGGGCTTACAGACAACCCTGTTGCCTTTCGATGGAGGATGCTCTCCGGGCCAGAGATGGCCAGATTGATGAATCAGTTTGAGGAAGAATACCTTCCTGATGATGACACAGAAATCCCCAATAACTTTCAGAACCACGAGCAGGGTCTCTCGACACAGAAGAACTTCGAGGGACAGGTTACCAGCCTCTCCGAAACCATCAGAAGAATGGGAAACCCATTCTTGCATGATTTCCCTAATCTAGTAACTCTCGATAATCGCAACTGTACAGAAAAATCAGTGGTAACCGATAGTGCGCACCATGGAGGATATAGGCAAGAACCAGTACCAGGAATTCATCAAGAATGTGTTTGATGTGCGCAGCCACTCTATCCATGACCCAATCAAGAGGAATTATCTGGCACTCTTCAGGAAACCTCAACGCAAGGCAACATATAAGCAGGGCAAGAAGATCAAAGTGCTTCAGAACAATGTGGCACTCTTTGACCAGCTATACATATCCATGCAGAACCGTGAAGGTGACTTGGCCGAGTTCTTTCCACATAAGATACAATCCTTCCCTCCTTCCCTCTCAGACTTTGGTAAGCTTCATCTTCCAAACACGAAGTCTGACTTGCTGCAATGTCTTGAGCAGCCCGGGAAATCAGAGCGACCATCGACTTGCGACTGCAAGGTCCTGGGTGGTGCTGGCATCGTCCACTGCCTGCCCACGACCAGCGTCAGCTCCTTCCACGAGTATGCTGACAGGGTTTTCATACCTAGAGAAGCAGCTACATGCTGCCACAAGGTTGGATGTTGTGTGGGACACATACATGCCATACAGTTTAAAGGAATCTACCCGGGAAATGAGAGGCAAGGGCGTGCGCAGGAAAGATACAAAACTTCCAGGCAATTTGGTGGACTTCCTCCGTGACCCAGACAACAAGAAGGAGCTGTTTTCCTTTTTGACTGTATATGTCAGGGCAATCTGTAACATCTATTGGAACCAGCATCCCCATGCAAAACTGTAATCATGAGGAGGCGGACTCCATGCTCGTGGTTCATGTACTGCATGCACTGGAGCATGGATAAAAGACTATTCAAGTGCGTACAGTGGATACATATGTTGTAGTTATCCTTGCAGGCACATTCCATGATCTCATTGCGACTCAACCCTTGGCCGACATCTGGGTGGCCTTTGGCATAGGCATGAATTATAGGTTTAACCACATCAACTTTATCTGTGCGAGCATGGGGAGCGACAATCACGAGCATTGCATGTGTTCCACGCATTGTCAGGTAGTGACACAACATCTGCCTTCAATGGCAAGGGCAAGATGTCTGCTTGGCAGGCCTGGATGGCCTATGAAGACATCACAGAGACATTTGTGTGTCTAACATGTCACCCCTTCCAGCGGCTGGATCTCGACGACGACCCTTTCCAGAAGTTCGAGAGACTGACTGTTATCATGTATGACAAAACAAGTCCTTTGAGCTGTCAACGAAACACGAAGGGAACTCTTCTGCCAGAAGAATCGAGCAATGGACAGCCACCCACCAACGATGCGCTACTCCAGCAAGTCCGACGCGCAGTGTATCAAGCAGGAATATGGACAACAAGCACACACACACAGCTAGTGGTTCCTTCTCCACAGAATGTTGCCTGGACCAAGGTATTAGAGTCGTGGCTACCAGTTTGGGTGACAATTCCAGAGGTTTCCAAATCGTGCAGTGAGCTGATCAAATGCTCCTACATAGGGAACTGCTCAAACTGCAAATGTGGAAAAGCAAATCTGGACTGCTCACCCTTTGCAAGTGCAGATGTGGATAGAACATTGCAAACTGTGCGTTCACAGAATAATGTCACATATAATAATGTAAGAACTATGGCTGTTGTTATAAACACATTGCATTCCAACTCAACACCATGCAATGATCTAGCCTCGGTGGTGTAAAATATTATGCAAGTAGAACTACCCAGATACCTATTAATAAAGCATTACAGCAGTTACTTGGTTGAACAATGAGTTTTGTCTGTACCATTTAAATTACTGTAGATGTTCTAATAAGTGACTGCCTTGGACATATTTAATGTCATCTTCAAAAGTGTGTCTGTAAGACACAGCAATGCCCCCATTGGCAGCTTTTTCTCGAAAAACGGTTTAGTCAATAACGTGGAAATATGTTGTGCAAGTTTGGTGGCTGTGGGTGTTGCAGTCGATGAGAAAAATACTTTTCAAACAAGGTGAACACAACGTGTGACGGACGAACGTACACTCACACGGACGCACGCACGCACAGACAGACAGGTACAGCAAATTATGCCCCACTGACATTCGTCATGGGGGCATAAGTATATTGAGCGCACAGTCGGGTGGATATTCGGCGCAAAAAAACTTTATTATTATGATTATTATTATATATGGAGGCCATCTTGGATTTTGGTGCTTTACATTAAAATCTCTGGAGGGCTCCTAGGCTAACATTAATTATGCCAAATATGGTGCTTTTATCAGTGAGGTAACGGTAATTTCACTATGCAACCTAACTATTATTATCCACTCGCCGATAGGCAAGACGGAATATAACGTTATTGCATGTACGTGCGTGCTGCGTGCGTATGTGCGTGCGTGCGTGCGTGCGTGCGTGCGTGCGTGCATGCGTGCATGCGTTGCTAACATATTTCATTTTTCAATAACCGCTTCACCGATTTTTATAATGTTTGGCCACAATGTGTGTCTAGGGATGGTGCTTCGTTTTGCATACGAACCACGTCCGACCGCGCAATGTCAAGGTCATTTAGGACTTATGTTCACCTTCTCTGTAGGTCAAATGTGTTAACGTTTCTTACTTGTAGTATGTTCATAAACTTATTTTATTATCAAGGCTGTCAGCGAGGGGATTATCTTAGTGATAGCGTGCTTGTTGGTTGATGATCCGTTCACTTAAAGGATGAAAGGTGGGTAGAGTACCGTATTTTGCCGTGTATTAGACGCACTTATTTTACCCAGATTTTCATCCCACAAAGCCCCTGCGTCTTATACACACGTTTGGTATGTCACACCAGTAGCCGATTTCACCAACATTACAAAGCATACTTATCTAGCTAAGTATACTTTGAGGGATTAATAATTTATTTTCCCCGAAATGCATTATATCATATAGAACTAATGACTGAATATATTTGATGATTAAAAGTATGCAGAATTATTATATTGAAGTTATTACGTTATCACAGCCAAAATTGCTGTGATAATGTAATACATTCACTATAATAAAAATTAATAAATGTATCGTTAGATTGAAAATTTCTCCCTCAAAGTGTACTCAGCAAGATAAGTATACATTGCAATTTTGGTGAAATAGCCTACTGCTGTTTAGCCCCATATCAATGCACATTTCTTTAAATATTTGTGCAACTACTGTACCAATTGTAATGCGATACAGCGCAAATACTGGCACCAGGTCAGGTTATTCCAATTTCAGGGATGAATATATTTTCTTTCGCTGTAATATTCCGTTCTGAATTGGGATTTCCCCCCAATGCAGCCTGTTAAATACGGGATCGAACCCGTTGGCCCTGCTTTAAATGACCTTAGCTGTTGATAGGCCGTTAAACACCAATACATCAATCAATCAAATCGCAGATAACTAATACAGTGGAACCTCTCTAAACCGGACACCCCAGGTTCCGCTGTAAATCAGACATATGACTATATCGAGGCATGCAGACGTGCTTTGCGAACTTGAACAGGCATTATCCTCAGAGATATATGGCAAAGGGGCCCATAAAATACAGAGGCTGTCTATGTGTCCGGTTTAGAGAGGTTCTACTGTATAATGATGTATGCCGATGTCTCCGTCCTCAAAGTCGCAGCCATTTCGAAGTTATTCTAGTTATGTAAGTTTTCTCGCAATATCTCCGAGAAGGCTACAGCTGATAGGATGCCGTCATCGGCAGATGATACTGTGTCATTTTCAGTGATATCTGTGAGCCGTTTCACTAAACTTCGTACGACTAAATTGTTGGTAAGTGCAAAATTATGACTATTACTATTATAATTATTAAGTCTGTAAATTTCACATTTATTTAACACTGTTTTCTTGTAAGCAACTACTGGATTACATGTAAATCAATCAATTTAAATGTTTAGACGATCCTACATTCATTCATTCATTCGGCTGATATTTAAGGGTGGGAATTGCACTTTCAAATGTACGAATATTTTAGTTTAGTGAAACGGCCCCCTGCTATTCGTCGCATGATACTTGCCCCATCAGTTGCTGAGATAGTTTAAGACAATGTAGCTGGAAACGGGATTAAAAGCAGGTGCGCATGACGTAAACTACTGTGATGTATAATGGTCCCCTCGGTGGACCACAGGCATTCGGCGTTTTTTGGCTTTCATCGGTATAACTCTATATATATGAACAAGGCTTCTAACTTTGGTCGGACACGACCTCGTACCATGCAGTATAAGCAGACAGAACAAAGTCTATACTGGTTTTACACATTTGGGACTGTGACTGAAGAAATGGAGCTTGTCGCCTTTGCGACCAGTGTAGTTCCAGAAATAGTTCCGAAATAGTTTTTCATAGTTTTCCAAAATCCTACCAAAAATGTCCTCGCATTCTGATCTGGAACTGTATTATTCGCAATGCTATCAGTGAAACATTCATGTATGTGATACTTGTAAGTAGCAATGTAGATCCTAATCAGGCTAAAGAACGTCACTAAACTTCGTACGACTAAAATGTGCGTAAGTGCAAATTTAAGATCGTCTAAAAATTTAAATTGATGGATTTACATTTATTGAGCATAGGCTGCATATGCAGCCTATGCTCAATAAATGTAAATCCATTACTTGTTTACAAGAAAACACTGTTGATGTGAAATTTACAGACGGCCATAAATGTCCACTTACGAACATTTTTTTCGTACGATGTTTAGTGAATTGGCCCCGGAGCAGCTCCTGAGTTTCTAGTAATGATTAGCATCTGCTGGATTGTTTGGACTGCTGGACCCACATTCCATAAGCCTCATTTCTTCAGTGACAGCCAGATTTCTGTCCGTTGTTGCCTTGTACAGAGCCCCGTAGGGGACATAGATTTCTTTTATTAATACGTTCCCACGAAATAACAATTCGTTCCCTCAATTTAACAATTCGTTCCCTCGAATTAACAATTCGTTCCCACGAAATACAATTCGTTCCCGCGAATTAACACATCGTTCTCACGAAATGACAATTCGTTCCCACAATTTAACAATTTGTTCCCTCGAATTAACAATTCGTTCCCACGAAATAACAATTCGTTCCCGCGAATTAACAAATCTTTCACACGATTCCCTCAATTTAACAATTCGTTCCCTCGAATTAACAATTCGTGGGAACGAATTGCTAAATTGCGGGAACGAATTGTTATTTCGTGGGAACGAATTAATAAAAAAAATACATTTCTACGTCCCCTGCGGAGCTATGTAGCCTTGCAATAACGTTTGTGTTATTACGAATACAAAGATAGCAGAAAACACACATTTAAAGGTACATGCCCACTCAGTAGGCACAGACTGTTCTTTATAGGAATTAAATAAGTGTATAATTGTGTCACTATTCCACCAGTTCTAAACATTACGAGTGCCCGCTATACAGATTTAATAACTTAGTAATATTTATTTTACTGATAGTGACTCGCGGTGGTATCAGGCTATTTTCATAAGCAAATGAGACATGCTTTTTCTTATTTAAATGCGTCACCTGAAAAGATAATATTCGGGCATGGCGGCGTCGGCGTCCCGGAAAGTTTGCACGGCGTTCCTCGTTGAGCCAGTCCATGCGGGCATTCACATTTTTTAAATTATTTATACTAATTAAATGCGTCATCTGAAAAAAATATATTTTCTACAGATTATAAAGTATGATCATTGCACATCAAAACATAAATACAGAAACTAAATAGTAATGTTCGTTAACATTTTAAAAACACACGATTATCGCCCCTGATATCCGTGTGGAGATTTACGTCTGATATAAAATGTATAATAATGCCAATCAATACGTGGGCTAATGGTGAATGAATGTTTATTTTGCCAGAAAATGTCTCGGATAATATAAAGAACATATAGTGCCTACTGAGTGGGCAAGCCCCTTTAAGAGCCACGGTGTGATTAGGTCGAATACAAAATAGTGCAGGTGTGCAATTCATAGTTCACGAACACGTAGCGGAATTGATTGTATGTGACTGGCAACAGATGGTATTCAGATTCATGCTTTACAAATCTATATATGTGTATCGCTTTGATAATATTAATGAATTAATGTAGGCCTTCGTTCTTTTTTTTATCTCATTCGGGCGTTAGGAATTGAAACGTTACGTCAGTGGGAATGACAGCGGGTGACACCGTACATGACACCGTTATTAAAGGTACGTACAATCGAACCTCCCCGAACTGGAATGGACTGTGATATTCTAATGTTCCGACCAATCCAATGGTCACAAAATGATTTTCAGATTCGTCCATTTATGAAAAGGGGGTGTTTTTGTTCTAAGAAATATGAAAATTACTTGCAAAAAGTGCAGATCCTGATGAGACGGATCTTCACTTTTTGCATAAACCGCTATAGCGGGATTTCGGGTTCAAAGGGAACCGAAAAAAACCCATATTGAATATCTGAGACATCAGCTGATACAGTCGAACCTCCCCGAACGGCCACCTCTCTACAACAACACCCTCTCTATAACAGCCGCTATATTGTATCCCAAATGTATGATTTCCTCTGTATGTAACCCTTAGACTGCACGAAAATTGTCGTCTGCTGTTGCTTTTGCCTTCTTTCTCAATAAAAACATGTTTTGACAGCATTTTAGAATCATTTCCATTGGAAATGATTCTAAAATGTTGCCAAAGCATGTTTTTGATGAGAATTATTGAAGAAAATAAATAAACAGCGGTCGACACCATTTAATTCAGCACTAACCTCCTTACAACAGCCACCTCTCTACAACAGCCAGTGTTGAGTCTTCCCATGGGTGGCTGTTGTAGGGAGGTTGTACTGTATATGTATGGAAGTGTGTGTCGTATATAGAGTAGACCATACTATCTATTTTGATAAGAAGTTTATTATCAATGGCTTGGAAACGCGCTTGGATTCTGCGGTACATTAAATTATAGCAAAATTTAAGAATGATCCTTCTATTTATTTTGTGAAATTTGGTTCAATATTGATTTTATTACGAATAAACAATGCCCCCATGTTAAATCCCCAGTGAAGATATCTATGGGGATTTAATGTCGGGACATTTTTAAAATTTCAGAAATAGTGGACCGAATTTTAAAATCTAACTTTCGTTTTCTTAAATCAAATCCAAACAATCTATCCATGTTTCGGAGTCAATCTCCAAAAACAAAAGTTGTTTTACCCTCACCCAGCACCTCCGCCTCCTTCCCCCCCCCCCCCCCCCCATGTTAAATTGACATAGACAATCATTTTTTTCGCAATAAAATCAATATTTTACCACATTTCACGAAATAAAAAGAAAGAGCATTCTTAAATTTTGATAAAATTTAATTTTATCGGATTTATTTTTTATTGTTCTTGCATTGTTTATATGGCCGTACAATTTGGGCAGCTTTCGTGAAACGGACATTAGGTCAATGCATTGTGAGTCACCTGATAAATGTAGTTAGGTACAGTGGGTTCAGCGTGTAAGTGCACACACGAACGAACACGACAGGTTGGTTCGCTACCCACCCAAAGTGTATGTTGTTACCACTCAGTTGAACCGTCACGCCGAGACGGTTCAACTGAGTGGTAACAACATACACTTTTGTTGCGAAATGAGAATAAATCCAGAAAAATATTTACATTTTTTTTTATACATGAATTACAGTGGGGTCAGCGTGTAAGTGCACACACGAACGAACACGACAGGTTCGTTCCAACCTGTCGTGTTCGTTCGTGTGTGCACTTACACGCTGACCCCACTGTAGCTACGAATATATCAAATGAAGTATCAAAATGCTCATTGTACATGCAATGATGGAAACGAAATGTTCTGAAACATTTTGACAGATTTAAGTAGCAGAAACATTGCCATACATGAAGTATTCGGTTATATTACATAACCGCCTTCGTTAATCTTACCCAGATTATCAACCTTTCTGTCTGAACATATATTGACAATTCCAACTCGCAATCAAGCAATTTGATTGTCTGAGCCTGAGTTGTAACATAGCTCAGGCTCAGCCAATTAAGCTGATTGATTCCAAGCACAATGTTCAAGTACTTGGAAATATTTACAAATATTGGCAAGATTCGCGAAGGTGGTAGTGTAATAGTAAAACTATTCAGATTGTGTCATTACCTTTAGGAATATACATCGAATACTCAAGGTGGATGATCACGTGGTTACAACAACAACAACAACGGCTGAAAGTGTTGAAAGCTCGCCCACTCCAAAATAAGTATTATTTGATATTTTCCTTACTATGCAACGGATTCTGATGAAATATGGCACTGCAAACGCGTCTTCATGAGCTGCATTTGGTGGTCCATGGAGTTCGGCACAGACGTATGTCGTTTTTGCGAAGAATCGATTTCCGTGGCGCCATATTTCATAAAAATTTGTTACGTAATAAGGGCAATATAAACGAATACGTACTTTGAATCGGATGGATTCTGGAAGTTTCAGTACTTGCTGTTGTTGTTAGTACCACGTGATCATACACCGTGATACTGGTAGCAGTGAAATATGTGTGAACGTGAAACCATTACTAGACATTTTAACATGCCTTAAAGGTACATGCCCACTCAGTAGGCACAAACTGTTTTTTATAGGAATTAAATAAGTGTAATATTGTGTCACTATTACGCCAGTTCTAAAATGACAAGTGCCCGCTATACAGATATAATCATTTTGTAATATCTATTTTAGTGACTGTGACTCGCGGTGGTATCAGGCTATTTTCATATGAAAATGAGGCATGCTATTTTTTAGTTATTTGTACTAATTACATACGTCACCTGAACAAATGTTATTTTCGACAGATTATAAAGTATGATCATAGCACATAAAAACATAAAAACAGAGAATAAACAGTAATGTCCGTTAACATTGTAAGGAAACACGGTTATCGCCCCTGATATCGGTGTAGACATTTAAGTCTGATATAAAATGTATAATCATGAATGCCAGTCAATACGTGGGGTAATGGTGAGTGAATCTTTATTTTGTCAGAAAATGACTCAGATGATGTCTCTGATATAATGAACATTTTGTGCCTACTGAGTGGGCATGTACCTTTAATGAAAAGACAGGTGCCGTTCCCAGATGTACAAACACACCTGCATTGTCACGATAGTGTCATACTAAAATGAAAGCTGTAAACACGTATTAAAACTGGTGTCATTACGTTAGTTAGTTCGTTATTTATTAGCCGTATATGTCTCCCGTTTCACAATACCTGAGTTGTATGTAGGCCCCTGAAAACTTGTGTGATGCCCACGTTCATTTTTGACACTTCATGTCAACTGAAGATAATCATATCTTAATATCGAATCTTTAAGATAGCGTCGCTTATCCTATATAATGTTACACGATTTTTTTCTCTAAACTTTGAAATTAGAATATATCAGTGCTGTAATGGTGTGAAGTTCGTCGGCAGCAAAACGTGGAACAGTCAGTATGTCAGCAGCATCAATCACAAGGTGCATGATCACGTGGTTACAACAACAACAATGTCGCCCACTCCAAAATAAGTATTATTTGATATTTTCCTTAATATGCAACAGATTTTGATGAAATATGGCGCAGCAAACGTGTCTCCAATAGCTGCATTTGGTGGTCCATGGAGTTCGGCACAGACTTATGTTGTTTTTGCGAAGAATCGATTTCAGTGTCGGTAGACACGGAAATCGATTCTTCGCGAAAACGACAGAAGTTCGAGCGAAAATACAGAGACCACCAAATGCAGCTTAACATGACGCGTTTGATGCGCCATATTTCATCAAAATCCGTTACGTAATAAGACAATATTAAAGAATACGTACTACTTTGAATCAGATGGATTCTGGAAGTTTCAGTACTTGTTGTGATCATACACCTTGAATCATCAATGTGAGAACTTTCAAAGCTAATGATGAAGGCTTGTACATGTACATGTACATACTAATACATGTTCACTGTATTACATTCACAATGGAAACGCCCATTCAACGTATTGCATTAAAATCCCAGTACATTACATTAGCCCTACGTGACGTCTCGCGATGTTGTTGATTCGTTAAAGTTTGTTTGACGTCTTTAAAACACATCGTCGTTTTCAACTCCACGCACTTTAAACAGACAAAATGTAGTCTGTACCACAGTAAACGCAACAGCCCATGGTTTTATAACCATATCATTTATCGAGTTTTATATTGGCCGAATACCAAGGGTGTCCGGATTATAGAGGTTTCATTGTGAATCATGCATTTGATTATTCTGAGCTATGTGCTATGCGATCATGAACAGACATTATCCACCGAAATAAATGACCAAGAAACTCATCAAACATAAGATCACATAATTATGTTTGTGTGTGTCCTGTTTAGAGAGGTTACACTGTTCTAGCATAATGTCGTATCAGGCATTAACCTGTTAAGATTATCCGGTTCATAGCTAATTGAAAACTGATGTTTCATTGGTCGAACGACGTCGCATCACGTTACCGAATGGCGTCAGTGTAATGACGCAACGTAACCAAGTCCTCGTTCATTTCAACGAAAACTAGTTTCTATTTGACCATCGGTTAGTATAATACAATACCTGATAAATAGAATACCAGTCTAGTGTCTGGTGATATAACGTTTATCAGTAGCCGATTTCATCAAAATTGCAAAGTAAACTTATTTAGAAAAGTATACTTTGAGGGAGTAATCATTTATTTTTCCCGAAATGAATTATTTCATATAGAACTAACGACTGCATATATTTGATTAAAAGTATGCAGAATTATTATACTGAATGTATTACATTATCACAGCCAAAATGGCTGTGATACTGTAATAACTTCAGTATAATAAAAATTAATAAATGTATCCTTAAATTGAAAATTTCTCCTTCAAAGTATACTTTGCTAGATAATTATACTTTTGAATGTTGGTGAAATAGGCCACAGGCTCGGCTCGGAAACGGTACCAATTCCTCGGCAAGCCTCGGAATTCCTACGCGTTTCCTAGCCTAGCCTTGCCTGATAAACTGACTATGAAAAGACAATAGTCTGGTATTCTCTATGAGGAAATCGGTGACGAAGTTTGATAGAGATCCAACGAGTATACCAGGATACGTCCGAACTCGCTAATACCCGTATGTACATGTACATGTACATGTATCTACTCCGTTACTTTACCGGTGCTGTGACCATGGTGACCGCTACGTCTCACTGTCCACGAAATTAAGTGAGATAGAATGTGCGTGGTCCACTGCAACGGTCCAGCATATACTGGATCGGGTTAGAAACATTTGTTTTATATTTTCACAAGGTGTATGATCACGTTGGTTACAACAACAACAACAAGTACTGACACTTCCGGAATCCATCCGATTCAAAGTACGTATTCTTTTATATTGTCCTTATTACGAAACTGATTTTGATGAAATATGGCGCATCAAACGCGTCTTGTTTAGCTGCATTTGGAGGTCTCTGTATTTTGACACAAACTTCTGTCGTTTTGCGAAGAATTGATTTCCGTGTCTACCGACCTATCGATTCTTCGCAAAAGCGACATAAGTCTATGTCGAACTCCCTGGACCATCAAATGCAGCTCATGAAGACGTGTTTGCCGCGCCATATTTCATCAAAATCCGTTGCATGTTAAGGAAAATATCCAATAATACTTACGTTGGAGTGGGCGAGCTTTCAACACGTTCAGCCGTTGTATTGTTGTTGTAACCACGTGATCATGCACCTTGTTTCATTTACTACCAGACAGTTTCCTATGGCATATTAATATTCGCTCGACTTATAAGCCAATTGCTGGCCCGCATGCATGCGCTCCGCATATTTCACATATTGCAACATTTAAGCCCAATAATTTACATACGTATTAACACATGTAATGACTACCTGTTCGAAAGGAAATGAAAAATCAATATGCAGGTGTGAGAATGCATTATAAACGTGGTGCATTATAAGTATGTTATTGGTCACATATTGGAGTATAAAGGAACTAAATGTTGCCGTATCTAAAGCTCCCTCGCATTTAATTCCTTAAAATACAACTTATGAATAATAACTTATGCTTCTGGCCTTGAAAGTTTTGTGGATTCCTCAGTAATTTAATTGTGAGTATTTACCTACAGGTAGGACTTCGTTTGATATGGTATCCGAATATAATATTCGTTACCATTTGTTTCAAAGTGTATGTTCACGTGGTTACAACAACAACAACAACAAGTACCGAATTTTCCAGAAACCCTCCGATTCAAAGTACGTATTCTTCTATTTTGTCCTTATTATGTAACGGAATTTTATGAAATATAGCGCATCAAACGCGTCTTGTTAAGCTGCATTTTGGTGGTTTCGGTACTTTGGCCCAAACGTCTGTCGCTTTTGTGAAGAATCGATTTCCGTGTCTACCGACACGGAAATCGATTCTTCGCATAAACGGCATATGTATGTGCCGAACTATCTGGCACCACCGAATGCAGCTCATGAAGACGCGTTTGCTGCGCCATATTTCATCAAAATCCGTTGCCTATTAATGAAAATATCAAATAATGGGCGCGCTTTCAACACGTTCAGCCATTGTTGTTGTTGTTGTAACCACGTGAGCATGCACCTTGAGTTTGAACCAGTATCATATTAATCATCTCCAGCCTATGGACCAAAAAGCAACATTTGCAAACACTTTACATCCAGATGCGATACAGTTTTTATCAGAATTTATTAATAGTACAATCCATATTTAATATGGAGGCATACTTATCATGTTAAACGTTAGGGTTAACCCTTACACTGCCGAATTAAATGTTGTCGTCTGCTGTTTATTTTCGATTTTCTATTTTTCTCATCAAAAACATGGTTTGACAGCATTTTAGAATCATTTCCAGTGGAAAATGATTCTAAAGTGCTGTCAAACCGTGTATTTAATGAGAGAGAAGGCAAAATATAAAGCATCAGCAGACGACAAATTTCGTGCTCAGCAGTCTAAGGGTTAATGTTTGTGGAGATATAAGTTATGCACGAAGACATTAAAAATCGCACGCACGCACCACAGTGTAATGATCGGCACCAATGAATCGACAACACGCTGTGCACATACCGAGGTGTACGTTAGCCCAGTTTGCTAGGATCAATATACGACAGTGCATACATTTATTAAAACCTTGTAATACGCCAGTATTAGCTCCCGAATTAAACACACATTGGGGATTCGTAAGTCATAGCTTAAAGGCACTCCGTCTCAGGTGGTGTCTCAGGTATTCCGTAAGTATGTGTTCACTGCAAATGACATACACAATAGTCATGATACAGTTTTCAGTATATTTATTTACACTCAATCCATTTTACATGGCATCATGAGGGGCGAGTGAGAATATGAAATGCACAAATGTATAATTCCAGCACAAACATATTTACACAATTGCCTAACATTTCATTGGCTCGAAAGCAAGTCTCTGTCCAAAATTTATATCCCTGTAAACTCCCACGCCGAACTACTTTCCGTAACCGTGAGGCGCAGTTAAAATAATTCTTAAGAAAACGGAAAATAAACACATTTTCTTGATGAATTTATTTCAAATTCTGGAATTATAAGGAATAAATGGCCTTTTTGTGGAATTTATCGATACATTCCACAAAAAGGCCATTCATTCCTATAATATCATTCGATCGCACCACTTCATTTGAACCGAATCCCGAAACATTTGCCTTAGCATTTACATGTATTCAAGCACAAATGACATGAATAGTATGTTTAATCATAGTCTGCGATGAACCGGGATCTACATTGGTTATCCATTACTGTCTGTTTCACGAAACCTGCCCAAATTTTACGGCCATATAAATTTGAAAAAACAGTATTTTTTTCGATCAAATTCAATTTTAAATTTTATCAAAATTTACGAATGAGCCTTCTTTTTATTTCGTGGAATTTTGTAAAATATTGATTTTATTACGAATAATTGATTTCTCTATGGGAATTTAACATGATGGACAAGAGGTGGAGTAGCTGAGGGAGCAGTCAAAGAACGAAAATAAAAAAGGAAATTGCTTCTGAAACCTGGCTATATAGCTTGGAAATGATCTAACTAAGAAAACAAAAGTTAAATTTTGAAAATCGGTCCACTATTTCTGAAATTAGAAAAAGAATCCCCATGATAAATCCCCATAGACATCTTCACTCTGTGAAGTCATCGATATTGTCATTATATAGCCAATCCATGAGGCCCACATGCCCAAGGTCAAATGACTTTCAAATACGCCTTATATATCCACAACCCTTATTTCGATCCAAACTTCGAATACATACACTGGGATACCATCTCATTTATACGGAGCCCCGCAGGGGACATGGATTTATTTTATTAATTCGTTCCCACGAAATAACAATTCGTCCCCTCAATTTAACAATTCGTTCCCACGAAATGACAATTCGTTCCCTCAATTTAACAATTCGTTCCCTCGAATTAACATTTCGTTTCCACGATATAACAATTAGTTCCCTCGAATTAATAATTAGTTCCCACGAAATGACAATGCGTTCCCTCAATTTAACAATTCGTTCCCTCGAATTAACAATGCTTTCCCACTATATAACAATTCGTTCCCAAAATTAACAATTCGTTCCCGTGGGAACGAATTGTTAAATTGAGGGAACGAATTGTTAATTCGTGGGAACGAATTATTATTATTTCGCGGGAAAGAAATAACAATAAAATAATTATACGTCCCTTGCGGGGCTCTGTACGTTTATATGCATGCAACAAAAGTGTACGGTCATGTCACTTTAACACAAACCCGGCTGTTATACCTTTACACTATCATATTTACACAGCCAACACAACACACATTTCAAGGACGCATCGTACTTCAATTCAATCATTAAGTAGACCCCGTTTGATAGAGTTTGTCTACTTCAAAGCCCAGTACAGTTATATGGTTAATGTAATGGTAGTGTAGTGGGCCAAGTCGACCGATAGGTGTAATCAGTTTTCCATTAAAGTTTAGTATCGGATTAGAATTAAGGACACCGCGAGTGGAAGACAGGTAAGTCGATTTGAATATTTCTAACATAATTACATGTATAGTGACACCTCGCTAAACCGGGGGCCCGTTTCACTAAGCTTCGTACGACTAAAATGTTCGTAAGTGTAAAATTATAATAGTCTGTAAATTTCACATTAACAATGTTTTATTGTAAACAATTAATGGATTTACATTTATTGAGCATCTGCTGCATATGCAGCCTCTGTTCAATAAATGTAAATCCATCAATTGAAATTTCCAGACTATCCTATATTGGCACTTACGAACAATTTAGTCGTACGAAGTTTAGTGAAACGGCCCCCGGAATCCCAGGTTGTCCGGTTTAGTTTGTTGTTTGTTTGTTGGCGTTTAACGGCCTATCAACAGCTAAGGTAATTTAAGGCCGGGTCAATGGGTTTAGTACAAAATCCCATATATTACATGTACAAGTACATGTTCAAGTACATGTACAAATGGGGAGAAAATCCCAAACTCAGAACTGAATATTTACAATAAAAACACTATATTCTCAGCCCTGAAATCAGATTAATACTGATCTGATGCCAGGTCCTCGCCACGCCAGAATCACTTGGCCTCCTCCCAAAAGCAGTAGGCTCAGTGTCCGATTTAGATAGGTTGCATTTTAATTTATGTAAAGTAGCCCTCCAAGACATATTTAGCTCTTTGAAATGGTGTATACATATTTTGTTCAGAGATATATGAAGTAAAATGTACATACTAACGTATTCTGCGTTTCCGGGTTATTACAAGACTTGTAATTAGATTACAGAATGTACAGTAATATGATTATTTATATTACTGTCTGTTTCACGAAACCTGCCCAAAATGTTACGGCCATATTAACAGTGCAAAAACAAGATTGTTTTCGATAATATTAAATGTTATCAACATTTTAGAATGAGCCTTCTTTTTATTTCGTGTTTGGTCAAATTAGGGATTGTGGGAGGTTTTATGGTCTGTGAATCAGTTTTACGGCGACGCGTTAGAATTCTAATGCACCTAGTGTGCTCCCTGCTTTCTGCAACGTCGTAGCATATCACGAACAGTGAATTTTTCAATACGTCAGCAGGTTGTTGTCGTCATCGATAACCGCCTCACACCAAATGAATTTGAAGAAATGTAACTCCGCCGAAGAATATTCCAATTTCAAATTGCGATTAATGGGACTTTTTTCTAAGACATTAATATATTTATTCAACTCTAAAGTTTATTTTCACAATTGTATTGCTTTTCTATGTGTAGTTGCAACAGTTATTTGCTTTTATTCATTTCTACATTGAGTTAACGTGATTTTTTCAAAGGAAATGTCAACAAGTGTCAACAGCCTTGAACAGGATTTCCCAGGATTTACGCCTAATTCAGGTGATTACCCATCTGCAATTATACAGTTTATTATGTATAGTCATGTATGTGTACATTGGAATTCGTAAAGTTATAGGCTGGTACTGGCATATTGAGTTTGCATTTGAGCATTTTTTTTGTAAATTCTTCTATATTTTGGGCGGGTGGGGTAATATTTTGGGGAATTTATTTATTGAAGGGCCACACTGTCCCTGAAGTCATGTTTGTCAGTCTTTGGTCGATTCTATTTTCCGCTTTCGGTTGTACATGTTCATATGGAAGAATGGATAACCGAAAATGTACCGAAAATTATTTGGGAAATAGATATTCGGATTCCCCGCCGCTGGCCATTGTTTACAAAAGCGCGTAGGGTTACATAAATTTGTCAAGTTGTAAAACACAGACTGGTAAAACGGAGATTTTATATGCTGTGATTTTTCATATTTTATAGGCTGTAATTACAATTGACCAATCAGATGCGTGCTTTATAGTTGCGGTGCATTAGCATATTGATTTTATTACGAAAAATGATTTCTATATGGGAATTTAACATGGTCAAAGGTGGAGAACCTGGAGGAGGAGTCTAAAAAAGAAGGATTTTGGGAACTGATTCTGAAATCTAGCTAGATAGCTTGGAAATTATCTAACTAAGAAAACAAGTTACATTTTGAAAATCGGTCCACTATTTCTGAAATTACAAAAATGTTAAATTCTTTTTCAAAATCAATATTGGACCAAATTTCACGAAATAAAAACTAGGGTCATTCTTAATTTTGCTATAATTTAATATTATCGAAAAATATATTGTTTTTGCATTATTTATATAGCCGTAACATTTGGGCAAGTTTCGCGAAACAAACAGTAATTTTGTGACTACATACTCCGAAATGGTATACTGGGTGCATATAATCCTCACCCTGATCGTCTGTTCCTGTGATCGTCTGTGTGTATGTCCGACTGTTTGTCGGCGAGTTGCGTTAAAGTTGTTCCTGTTTATATTTTTTTTTTCACACAAAAACATGTACAAACAAGCCATATTACTAGTAAAATGCATGTGCATAATTACATTCCATTCCGTATTTCTAAATTACTGAGTAAATATATATTACACATGTATTTACCTGTTTGTATATGTATATGTTTGATTTTTTATAAAGAAAAGAACAAAAATACAAACAAATATGTATCAAGTAATAATAGAGAGAAAAGTACAAAAAAACACCCATAAGGTTTAAAAACAGTTTAATATAAAGATAAGTACGAGCAGCATGATCATATGTTTGCATTAATTTGTGTTGGATTAAATATTTTAAGGGAAATGATGCTAGAAGCAATAAGTTAGTCTAGCGGTAAACAATTCCATTTTTTATTGTGTGTTTCAGCTTTGTTTCTATTTACTGCAATTTGCTGCGTTAAAGTTCTTACCGAAAGTCAGATTGGCGTGAAACTTTATATGCTTATTTGCCGTCATCCACAATTTAATTCCATAGCCCACCCATTCGGCTTCTGTGCCCAATGTCTAGGTCAAATGAGTTGACAGAGTGCGTTCATTTCTTTTTATTTAAAGTGTTCGGCTACCTACTGTCTCTGCTATATGTATTGAAACTGTACATGTACATTTTCATTGTATAGCCAACCCATGCGACCATGTGCTAGAGGTCAAGGTCAAATAACTTAATTTGCTTTAATAGTTAGTTTAACCCTTTGAACACGAAAGCCCGCTATAGCGGTATATTCAAACAGTGCAAGTTTGCACTGTTTGCAAGTACTTTTCATATTTTTGACAGCAAACACACCACCTTTTTCATCAATGGACTAGTCTGAAAATGATTTTGTGACGATTGGATTTGTTGCAAAATGAACTTATCAAAATCCATTCCAGAAACTTAGGGGTGAAAGGGTTAAACATAGTTTATCATTGCATATAAGTACAATGCTGTCCTCCCAAGTCAAACTGCAGTATCTGTTAAACTGCAGTATCTGCACTATGATGCTATGCTGACCCTGTGCAACACAGGGTCAGCATAGCATCATAGTGCAGATACTGCAGATACTGCAGTTTAACAGATACTGCAGTTTGACTTGGGATGATTGCACAGGGTCAGCATAGCATCATAGTGCAGGTACTGCAGTTTAACAGATACTGCAGTTTGACTTGGGAGGGCAGAATGGGCTTGGGCTACAAGTTAATAGTTGCGGTACATCTCCCATCAGTGTCGCTGATTCTTGTGTCTTTTTTTTAATGTTACATCAACATAATTATTATGTAAAAAATAACTGTCATACTCATGGGCGGTGGACGTTTCGGGCAATGAGCATTGCGAATCAACTCGTTTTATTTGTGTAACATTACGTTAACTTGTGTGGTCACGTGCTTACCCAGATTGAGTTATCTGATAACATATGGTCGTCCGAATGTTCACGACATGCTCAGAAACGTCCGAGAATGTGGTCCGAAATGACCATGACCGATGTTTTGGACGTGGACCGTTACGTCCATGGTCCGTTTCGGACGATGGACGTAACGGACCCACGTCCAAAGTCCGTATTCGTAAGAATGTTGTAATAGTATACATGACGCATGGGGCGGAACACCTGCTATATATTAGTTGCAAAACGCATTAAGGGATGTAACACTATTCTTTTCGATGAGCCCATAATGGGTGTCGTTAGCCACACCGAATCGTAAATCGTTTGTTCGTGGGTATGCATAAATTAGTAACACAATTCTTTATAATATACGAGAATTTTAGTGTTCATTTCTGTGGGAATATGTTAATTCAAAATGTTTGTATTATCTGCTAAGTAATCATCATATAACGCGCTAATGGAAATGAAAATATGGTGGATTATTTGTATTACTGCATTACTGTTACAGCGAAACGTAGTATACATGACTGGGTTAAGTTGCATAAAATGGGCATATATGTAAATATATATGTACATGTAATGTATTACAAGTATAATACACTTAGTCTAGTGTATTCAATAATAAATAGTGTATTGGTAAATAACATATAAACTGTTCCTGTCAATGTTCAAGCACACGAATTGTCACGAGGAAATGACCAAACGCATGGCGTAATGTTATGTTTGTCAACACTTTATACAAATAATACAATTGTGTGTTATGTGTTGTGCAATAAGTGTCGTGTCGCCCGGAGCACATGTGATTCTAGCGTGTCTTGGATGGTCAATTATTGTCTGTATATACATAACACACATTATGAACTGTTAGATTCAGGGAACGAATTGTTAATTCGTGGGAACGAATTGTTAATTCAAGGGAACGAATTGTTAAATTAAGGCAAAGAATTGTTATTTCGTGGGAACGAATTAATAAAAGAAAATCCATGTTCCCTGCGGGGCTCCGTACAAATGCACTGGCTGACGTGTCATGCCCGTCTAAAGCGGACAAGTAGGTGTCTTTCTGTCATTAGTTACGGAAACGTCACGCTTCAAATACTCGTCCGTATACTCAGAATGATATGGGAACAATTGAAGAGTTACATGTACGTCTGTCACGGATGACATGGGGTACTTCAAGTGTTACGTATTCACAACTAGTCTGGCATTCACGTAATCAGCATTTCAATCGCCCCAATTATCGCTAAATACGGCATGTTACCCTAGGATGGGTTAACTAGGTCACTTGGTCAATGGGACTCGGACAAAATACAACCACAGACAGAACATAATAGATTAAAGATTGGGCTGCAAAGTGACGCCATTTTTTCATTTACGAAATCCAGCGTGTGTCCGGTTTAGAAAGGTTCTACTGTACATGCATGTATATTCACAGTGAAACCTCTCTAAACCGGACACCCTGGGGTCCCCAGGGTGTCCGGCTTAGAGAGGTTTCACTGTAAATTTGACAATTGATTATTCCGAGCCATAGTTGTGTGCTATGCAATCACGAACAGATATCATCACTTGAGATAAATACCAAGAAACTCATCAAAAATAAGATCACATGTGTTTTATTGATGTCCGATTTAGAGAGGTTCCACTGTATCGTATTGATCAGGTAGTGTGTATGCTATTAAACGGGCAATATAACAATGTTTCGTTAAGAATAACGCAGATTTATGTACATGATGTACGTTGCATTCTTGCTGGCGCCGTTTCGTAACGTGAGGTGACGCCATTCGACCAATTATGGAACGCCGGAAAACGATAACACGCATGTTTGTGCATTGACCGGTTCCCAGCTGGACACCACAGGGGCCGTTTAACTAAACTTCGTACGCATAATAAAATGTTCGTAAGTGCAAATGTAGGATCGTCTGGAAATTTCAATTGATGGAGTTACGTGTATTGAGCATAGGCTGCGTATGCAGCCTATGCTCAATAAATGTAAATCCAATACTTTGTTAATGTGAAATGTACAGACCATCATAATAAAATTCTAGTCGTACGAAGTTTAGGGAAACGGACCCCTGCTTACCTGTACATTGAACGTAAATACTCGTAGTTCCTGGCAACAGTTGCGAACAGGTCCGGATCTACGCTGGCTGCGATGGCTTCATTGTAGACTTGCCCATGTCTTCTATTTATCTTTGATTCCAATATTGACATGCGAGTATGCATTATTCAGTACACACATTGAACTGGTGCTTTTCTGTGCCATTATATGGTGGATTCAATTAATCATTTCATTTATCTGAATATGCACTACTGTCTGTTTCACAATAACTCTCCAAATGTATGGCTATGTAAACAATGCAAAAACAATATAGTTTTCGATAATGTTAAACTTTATCAAAATTTAAGAATCGCGACTTTTTTTTATTTTGTGAAATTTTGTCAAATATTGATTTTATTATAACAAAATAATTTCCCCATGTTAAATCCCCATAGACATCTTCACAGAGTGAAGATGTCTATGGAGATTTAACATGTGGACATTTTTCTAATTTCAGACACAGTGGACGATTTTCAAAATTTAACTTTAATTTGTTTTTCTTAGTTGGATCACTTTCAAGATATCTAGCTAGGTTTCGGAGACAATTTCTAATTTATTTAGTTTTTAGTCCTCCTACAGCTGCTACACCTCCTTTTCCCCCATGTTAAATTCCCATAGACAAATCATTTGTTCGTGATAAAATCAATATTTGACCAAAGTTCACGAAATATAAAGAAGGCTCATTCTTAAATTTTGATAAAATGTAATATTATCGAAAAAGAAATATTGTTTTTGCAGTGTGGATATAGCCAACCTGTCGTGTTCGTTCGTGTGTGCACTTACACGCTGACCCCACTGTATGTTCATGTGTCGACTGCACATCTCGGATGTTCGCAAGACTTAGTGTAGCTCAGAGTTGCCCTTACTATACGTCATGGCATGTATATACATGCGTATGAGCACTACAATGTACCACAGGTTCTTAAAGAACGGTTCATATTTCGGTGTTGGGTTATTTCGGTATCTCAGGCAGGGATTCCGCTGGGGAAAATAAAAAAATCGCCACTTCAAAAAAAATAAATCATTTTTTGATTTTTTTGATTTTTTTTTCTAAAATTGTAATTTTTTATCGCCAATTGTTTATTTTTATCGCCAATTGCGAAAGTGGCGATCGCCAGCAGAATCACTGCTCAGGTGGTTTTGGTGCATTCTTGCCAACATCAGCTCCGGCGAATTACACGTATAAGTACGGTAAATTCTTTGTGTGTATTTTGACAGTAAGAAAGGGGCCCACAAGTTCGAAACGGTGAATGTGTAGATACTTGACTATTTCTGTCGTGTTTAATGATTGAGCATTAGTAGTTGCACACACGTATGTAAATTACCCCAAACCAACGAAATCCACCCAAATCTACCCCAAATCCACCCAAATACCCATATATGACACCATCATACTGACCATCTGTTTAAATATATGTGCACTGTACGAGACAATGCGTGTGTGCAGCAAAGTCACGAAGAAACAAGAAACAAAATTTAACTAGAAATAGATAAGAAAATATTGCCTGTCGGCACACTGTACCCACGGAGTCAAATAATCTGAGATTGGAGAAACACCTATAAACTGCTTAATCGGACACACAGACACACACACGAAAGGACATACAGTCCAAACACCAAATACCCCCTCCCACAGCTCTACAGAGACCGAGGGAATACAAAACAGCGAAATCAAAGAATCATAACATGATGCTGTTCTGACCACTGCCACGTTTTCTGCAACGATCCCATTTTCATCAATTTATTTAACACACTTAGCATATTATGGTTTTCATACACTGAGTTACATTATTGTATCACGCTTTGAAAGCCAATTACACGCAACGCCTCCGGATAAATATATGGTAGTTTCCCAGCAACACCACTCGGGTATGTCAGTCATCGTCGTGCAATGACGTGCCGTTGTTGATCGAGTGTTACATTCCAGTTTGGTTCGTGGCATATCCAAGAGCGGGTATCCCGGAGATACCATCATTAATCTAATCAATGGTACATCTCTCGCTATGTGACACTTGAAATCCCACTTCACCGTCTAATGTCCGGTAATCTTAACTAAACAAAGAATCTAATTCGTGGTTGGGGTTTGAGAAATGGGGATTATGGCAGTTGCGACCAGTGTAGATCCAGACCAGCCTGCGCGGCTGCGCAGTCTGGTCAGGATCTACACTGTTCGCATTTTTTCTCAGTATCATCTTCATTATGATTCTCGGTATCATCTTCATTACGATTCTCAGTATCATCTTCATTATGATCATCAGTAACATCTTCATTATGATGCTCAGTATCATCTTCATTATGATCATCAGTAACATCTTCATTATGATGCTCAGTATCATCTTCATTATGATCATCAGTAACATCTTCATTATGATGCTCAGTATCATCTTCATTATGATCAGCAGTAACATCTTCATTATGATGCTCAGTATCATCTTCATTATGATTCTCAGTGACGGTAGATGTCATTAAAACCAGGCTGCAGAAATGTGCTACATGTAGCAGACCAAGGGCTGGACTAACCATACATCAGAAAAGCCCCGTTTCTCCAGTTGCAGCCACATATGCGTGATGGGTGGTTGACAGTTGGGCTGTCTATATTTTTTGTATTTGTTGTAAACATTCTCTTGTCGTGTAGATGCACACTATGGGCAAGTTCTACATTTATAGGTAATTGGTTGATCTAAATTATCTAGCGATACTTGTACGACTTGCGTGGACCAAACCAGACAGCGAACCCTCGCAGCGTGCTCCAGATCTGCACTGTTCGGGGGGGGGGGGGGATCTAGCATGCTTCTAACAAACGGTTTAGACAGAAATGTGACTGGCCCTAAAAGTCATGAGCCCGATTGTGCCGTTCACAGCGACATTTGATTCTGGAATACATTTATCAAAATAAATCCGATCGGGACCTCTGTTTATGTGAAATACCTGTAGATGTGACAGTGAGAAATGGGCTTAAGGGATTTGTGACCAGTCTAACTCCTGATCAGGGCTTAATAAATGTAAATCTAATAATTGTTTACAAGAAAACATTGTTAATGTGACAGTTACAGACTATCATAATGTTGCACTTACGAACAGTTTAGTCGTACGAAGTTTAGTGAAACGGCCCCCATGTTGTTATAACGTCCCTTGTGTCATCTGATGGCCGGAATAATGAGATAATCCTAACTCAACAACACTGGGAGGGGTGATTGACGGAAGACAGATATGGTTGTTGTGGATAACTGTTTAGGAGGAAATAATGTCTTTGTCAGACATGAGTACGGTTAATCCCTGTTAAGTCCAAACTCTTGTTCATAAATAAATCGGCATGCATGAGTATGTGTCATTTCCTACGCATGTGTGCATGAGAAACTCTTCAAACGGAGCTTGGACTAAATCCATGTCGTTGAAATTTGTCTTTGTTTTAAACTTTATTTATTTTACAACGATTACCAACAAGCACGTTAGCGCTTTCTTTCGTTGGCACAGTTGGAGGCGTAATGGTGGTTCTTAATGTGGTAGGAAATCGGAGTACCCTGAGGAAACCCAATTGTCCGGTCTGGCGACCACTATACCATCTCTCAGACTGACCCGGTCGATGATCGAACCTGGGCCGCACTGGTGAGAAGCGCGCTTGCTATGAGGCGTATGACATTTACGACAAGGATAGATCCAGACCAGTCTGAGCTCAGGATCAGCCAATCAAGCTACTTGATTTCAAGCTGAATATTCAAGTACACGTACATGTACAGTGGGGTCAGCGTGTAAGTGCACACACGAACGAACACGACAGGTTGGAACGCTGACCCCACTGTATTTCATGTATACAAAAAAAATGTAAATATTTTTCTGCATTTTTTCTCATTTCGCATCAAAAGTGTATGTTGTTACCACTCAGTTGAACAGTCTCGGCGAGACGGTTCAACTGAGTGGTAACAACATACACTTTCGGTGGGTAGCGAACCAACCTGTCGTGTTCGTTCGTGTGTGCACTTACACGCTGACCCCACTGTACATCTGTTGAAACAACAAAAATGACATATTGGCAAGGTTAGCGCAGGCGGTTGTGTAGTACTGAGTCTCGCGTATTTGAGTGCTGAATATACATGTCGGAAATATCACGTACGTGTAAAAACAAAATATAGTATATACACGTTAAAATATGTACGTATAATTATGCTTGTGAAGTAGACAGTCACATGTCAGTTTAACCCTTCCTACGCTGTTGACGGAAATTTCCGTCTGCTGTTTTTCATTTTTGGTGTAATTCTTAACAAAAAACTGGTTTTGACAGCACATGAGAATCGTCTCCACCGGAGACGATTCTCATGTGCTGTCAAAACCAGGTTTTTGTCGAGAAATATTGAAAATAAAACATTTCCAGCAGACGACAACATTTAATTCAGCGTGGTAAGGATTAATTAAACACCATTAACAAGGGATTAGTACGTCGGACTTGGATAACGACATTAAAATTAAAAATTATTAAGCCCCGCCACGATGTCTAACCCAAAATGACATGTTAATATAATCCGTCAACAACATTTAGGCAAACCTCCGATTCTGATAAAACAATGCTTAACCCGTTTCACCCCTAAGTAACTGGAATGGATTTTGATATGTTCATTTTGCAACCAACCCATCCGTCATAAAATGGTTTTCAGACTAGTCCATTTATGAAAAGGGGATATTTTTTGTTCTCAAAAATATGAAAATTACTTTCAAACAGTGCAGATCCTGATGAGACGGCTCGTTACGAGCCGGCTCATCTGGATCTGAACTTTTTGCATAAACCGCTATAGCGGGATTTCGGGTTCAAAGGGTTAAGGTATGGAATTTGATACCATTATATACATGGGTTCACTGCACGAACATACGCGTTTAATTAACAATTAAATGGTACTTCAACTTAAACGTAATTCCAAGTTTAACGCCATATAATGGAATTTACTCTGTCAGTAAATTTGGAATAAACTTGTAGTATACGTCGTGTTTTCGCAGCACGTAATCGGCAACATTTACTTGCAAATAAATGTTAACGTAAATCAATTGAATATGTTAACTTGTTGAATAGGTAAATGTGGTTAAAGTTGAAATATACAGACAAAGTAAAGTTGCTGATTTTCGTAAATAATAGTGAGCGCAAAGTCAGTGCAAATGTGCAATTTAAGACAAACGTAAACGCCAAACATACGCCGTTAAATGTAATATTTAAGTTATATTAAATCCTTTAATATTCCCGATTTACAAGAACAAATATGTACTAAATCTCAGTATTTGCGTGACACAAAAATCTACTTATATTCCAACTTTACGTCATAATGAATTCTTTCTGATATTTCAAATTTACTTGAAAGTAAATAGAACAAACTTTCAATAAATTTGCCGTATACTTTTGTGGAAATCTGCTTCTTTTTCATTCAATGTGAACTATAATTCCAAATTATATTCACGTATATGTTGGATTTACCCAGATTTCCGCATACTAGAAGTTCGTGTTGCCGAATCCGTAAATACACTAAAATATATTGCAGTATACTGATTAGTAAATGTGTTCACCAATGCCACGTTTACGGTACAGTAAACGACATGCAACCACACTTAAATCTGATATTTAATTGTCTGCAAATCTCAGCTTACAGCTTCCAGTCGTGGCATTTACATAATACTTAAAGTCAATTAATGCAGACAGTGTCACAAATTTAAGCATGCTTAAACACGTCGAAAATTAAGCATTTACTGAATTTGTAATGGTACAGTTATTAGTGGATAAACCAGCAGTAAACATGACACTAAATGCCAACTTAACGGAAATTTAATTAATTAATTTAATTTGGATTAAAGGTCGTTACAACTTAAAGTTTGCTTTCCGAGTAAGTAAATCACATTGTATCTATAGATAAAATTAGAATTACGTTAAAAGTAAACATACATATCTTGACATTTTCAGTTGAAAGGAAATTAAACTATAAATTGTGGTCGAGTACATAAAAAGTTGAAACAGTGCAAAATTGGACCTGCATACGCCCGTATATACCAATTGAATGTTCACGCACTGTTTAACTATCCGTTCAACTGGAATAAGTCATGTCTACATGGAGCAATGTAACACAAAGGCAGCAATGTACACGTTGATCTTTTTTAATATGCGTCAGAAAATACATACATGAACAGGTTATTATCAGGTACCACTGAAATTGCATATGTGTCGCGCTTCCGAACAATTAATCACATAATAACTTTTATTACATATTATGGGCATTGGGGGTGTATAACAATAGTTTATTATTTATCATAATACACTAGTATTCACCAATTTGCAGGGATTGGGGTGGGGGGGGGAACATTTTAGAGAACATTTTAAAAGTATTTCATGTTTAACCTATATCTATATTGTTTCATATATAATATAGTGCGTGGTGTTTTCACACAGTAGTATTTCTTACACAAAATGCAGTTTATATTTGTGTTTTGAAAAAAAAGGTCACGTTCATTCTGAATCAGCCACTCATTAAATAGACGTATACAAACACAATACATCAATACTAGTTGATCATAATAACCAATGAGTGATACCCTACGAAAATATATCAAATTATTGCATATTGGTGAATATTTGTGTTATATTTGGGCCTGGTTTAGGGCACCAGAGATTCGCACACTACCTTAATCCCTAAATATTGCTCGTCATGAATAGAAACCTATGGAACGCCAAATCTACATAAACTCAAATATGTATTGCTGGCTCTATATATATATTGCTATATCTAAGTATCTACAGCTAGCAATATGTATTTGAGTTTATGTAGATTTGGCAATGATGTAACTATTTCACAAACACCCAGCCATCTTCGGCGGGCGGATCATCGGGCATCTTCCTGCTGGAGTCCACCGTACCGACTGTCCGATTGGAGGTCTGCATACGGGATTTTCGACTCTGCAGGCTTGTATACTTGACGTCCACGTTATGTGTAACATGATTGTAATACATACGGTTATCCTGGTGTATATGTCATTGGATTAAATTGCAAACAATGTACACCCAGGTCAGACTGCGCAAATGTACGGAGCGCCGCAGGGGACGTATAATTTTTTTTTTTATTAATTCGTTCTCACGAAATAACAATTGGTTCCCTCAATTTAAAAATTCGTTCCCACGAATTAACAATTCGTTCCCACGAATTAACAAGTCGTTCCCTCAATTTAAAAAATTCGTTCCCACGAAATAATTCGTTCCCATGGGAACGAATTTTTAATTCATGGGAACGAATTGTTATATCGTGGGAACGGATTGTTAATTCGAAGGACGAATTGTTAAATTGAGGGATCGAACTGTTATTTCGTGGGAACGAATTAATAAAAGAAAATCCATGTTCCCTGCGGGGCTCCGTACAAATGTGCTGGCTGACGTGTACATTGTTAATTCGAGGGAACGAATTGTTACATTGAGGGAACGAATTGTCATTTCCTGGGAACGAATTGTTAATTCGAGGGAACGAAGTTTTATATCGTGGGAACGAATTGTTCATTCGAGGGAACGAATTGCGCTGGCTGACGTGTACGTTGGTCGCCAACTCAGAAAGACCGGTTTTCCGAGCTCATTGCGTAAGTGACTGACTGGAGAAACCTGGCTACCTGTTACTATCCAATACAATATATATTAATCCACTGTTTACTATCACTTAAGTAATCAGTCAACAATAAGTTAACGACTGTTTGCTATTATATTGGTCTAGCTGTGACAAAAACAACATTTACTGTATTGTGTTTCGTTTTCGAACTCGATAGAAACAGCCATTGATATTTTGCACAACTAAATTATATGCGTGATGAACTGAACTCGGAAATATTTAACGTAAGAAACAGAATACCGCAGGGGACGTAGAATTCTTTTTTTTTATTAATTCGTTCCCACGAAATAACAATTGGTTCCCTCAATTTAAAAATTCGTTCCCACGAATTAATACATAGTACATAGCATTAATAGCATTGGTAAATTATGTGGTAAGGAACATTACATCTGAACACATCTAAGATTTCACAAAACAAATCGGCTGCTAATCCGAACTTTGTTGCACATTTTAATGTTGCACTTACGTACGACGTTTAGTGAAACGGGCCGCTGATGTTGATTTCCAGTTTGTTCTGTCATAAAAGAGTATATATCGTTGTCAAATGAATGTTTTCGAGAAAACACGCTGTAGTCCGCTCACGATCCCTCGGCGCACTCCGTAAATCGAGAACAGAACCGTCCTCGTGACTGTAGTCGCGATTTTATCACACCTAATCACATATACAGTGGAACCTCTCTAAACCGGACACCATGGGAGGTCCCCAGGGTGTCCGGTTTAGAGATATTCCACCTTAAATCACACATGTGACCTTGCCGAAGCAGGCTGTGTGCTTTGCAAACCTCAACAGGCGTTATTACCAGCGATAGATGACAATGACATCAATGACATGAATGACATATAAGTTACATGTGTGTCCGGTTTAAAGAGGTTCTAATGTACATTAATGTATATGCACAGTGAAACCTCTCTAAACCGGACACCCTGGGGGGATTCCCAGGGTGTCCGGCTTAGAGAGGTTTCACTGTGAATCACGCATTTGATCATTCTGAGCCGCAGTTGTGTGTTATGTGATCACGAACAGACAGTACCAAAGAAAAATATGATCATATGTGTTTTATTGGTATCCGGTTTAGAGAGGTTCAACTGTATTGCAATTTACGACCCGTGGTTGAATGTTATGTGTAATGAGAGCGACATGACGTAACACATGATCGCAGTAAGGTGTTAACAATGTACAGGAACTGACAACGGAAAGGGTGTAGGCTTATTACAATCTTCACAATGGAGGACATAATTTGTGTGCTTACACGGAAATAAATTTAATATGAGGTTAGTAATATTCCATTCTCATTTTACAGTATTCATATATATGTTAACGTTTATATATATTATATATAAAATTAAAAATTAAATGTTTAATAAATTTGATACCCGTAAAGGTGTATTCAGAAAGGAATGGGTTAAAGGTACATGCCCACTCATTAGGCACAAACTGTTCTTTAAAGGAATTAAATAAGTGTATAACTGTGTCACTATGCTACCAGTTCTAAAATTTACAAGTGCCCGCTATACAGACATACTCATTTAGTAATATTTATTTTACTGATAATAACTCGCGGTGGTAACAGGCTATTTTCATATGCAAATGAGGTATGGTATATTTTAAATATTTCGACAGATTATAAAGTATGATAATTGCACATCAAACAATAATTCCAGCACAAACATATTTACACAATTCCATAACATTTGATTGGTCCGTAGCAAGTCTCTGTCCAAAATTTATATCCCAGTAAACTCCCACGCCGAACTACTTTCCGTAACCGTGAGGCGCAGTTAAAATAACTCTTAAGAAAACGGAAAATAAACACATTTTCTTGATGAATTTATTTCAAATGCTGGAATTATAAGGAATGAATGGCCTTTTTGTGGAATTTATCGGGGATATAAACTTGGAAAAGTCGCGGGAATACTGGACGAGGCCTTCCGGCCTTCGTCCAGTATTCCCGCGACTTTTCCACGTTTATACCCCGATAAATTCCACAAAAAGGCCATTCATTCCTATAATCAATACAGAAAATAAATAGTAGTGTCCGTTGACATTTGAAGGGAACATGGTTATCGCCCCTGATATCAGTATGGAAATTTACGCCTGATACAATGTATAAAATGTATAATAATGCCACTATATATCTGTATAGCGGACACTCGTAATTTTAGAACTGTTGGAATAGTGACACAATTATACACTTATTTAATTCCTATAAAGAACCTGGGGGCCGTTTCACTAAACTTCCTACGACTAAAATGTTCGTAAGTGCATACTTATGATAGTCTGTAAATTTCACATAAACAATGATTTCTTGTAAACAATTATTTAATTTACATTTATTGAGCTTAGGCTGCATATGCAGCCTATGCTCATTAAATGTAAAGCCATCAATTGAAATTTACAGACTATTCTAAATCTGCACTTACGAACATTTTAGTCGTACGAAGTTTAGTGAAACGGCCCCCTGTTGTGCCTACTGAATGGGCATGTACATATTAAGAGAACACACATTGCATGTCAGATAGTATCTATATATACATATTATCGTAAATAAAACTGTACTGCTTGCATAACGTTGTTTTCGTAACGGTCTCATATACACGTTTGTGGCTGTGACTGGAGAAATGGGGCTGATTGGATCTTTATCCCGTCAACACAGTGCGTATGTGCCGTGAAACACTGTGCCGTGAAACATTTTTGCTATCCAGTCAATACGACTTTATCACTGCGTATGAATATGTGCGATGGCTGTGGTTATTTTTGTTTGCATGTTAAAGCCATTTGTAGGTGTTGACGGAATAAATAGAATAGTAGGTTAGTGCCGTGAATGGGTAACATATTTGGCGCGGCACGGAAACGGGATGTGCTCGGCAGAGCCTCACCCATCCCGTTTTCTGCATGTATGCCTTGCCAGATATTTCTTCCATTCACGGTGCTAACCTACTATTCTCTATATATCCAGTGTATCTCCTGATCCAATAGCACACTTCTGTAGCCAGATAAGTATCTATATCGCACGCTAGAAGAATGACGGGTGCTTCATTGATGGGCTATGCGGATGCACCGGCTGATCTGGATCTACACTGGTCGCATAACCCATAAGCCCCATTTCTCCAGGCACAGCCACATTTATAACACCAGTTGTCATGCCATTTCTTTGTGCATATAATATGAGTATTACACTGAAAAGTCGCACTATATTCACTAAATATGGCATACTGAAATGGCTTTGTGCATACATGTACATGCAGTGCGTTCACATTATGCATCCTGTATGGGCACTACTGACACCAAAATCTATATTATTGCTGAAGAAAGTCTTAACCCTTTGAACCCGAAAGCCCGCTATAGCGGTTTATGCAAACAGTGCACGGCAGATCCAGATGAGCCGGCTCGTAACGAGCCGTCTCATCAGGATCTGCACATTTTGCAAGTAATTTTCATATTTCTTAGAACAAAAACACCCCCTTTTCATAAATGGACGAATCTGGAAATCGTTTTGTGACCATTGGATTGGTCGGAACATTAGCATATCACAGTCCATTCCAGTTCCTAAGGGTTGAAAGGGTTAAATGTCTATATACATTATATGATATATTATTGTTAGATGGGAAGAAATGAAGTGCCAGAACTTCATTAATTCATAAACAGCATTTGACACCAACTGACAATCGTATTTCAAATTTCTGATGGGCCTGTATCATCTGGAGACAAACATATCCAATATTGACATATAGTATACTCGACAGTATATCACCGAGTGTCGTCCCGCATTGTCGCTAATGTACGTGTCAACCTGGTTGCTAGTTTGCATTTTCGTAATGTGCACTTAATAATGAGGGTGGCATAGTGAATGAGTTGTTGTAAGTTTCATAATTGACAGCCTTGGCAAGTAAGCAATATGTGATTCATTTTAAATACACAACACTTGAACGATTTATGAGCCGCCGTCTGAGAAAACGTACCTTACAACCATTTGCAATTGTAGATATTGGTCCTTTTGGACATTTATTCAGTAGGATTAGAAGCCATTCATTTTACTGATGGCCATTAGAATGCGTATGTAACTGAATGGTGATTAGTGTAGAACTGATGGCCATTATAATGCGTATGTAACTTAATGGCGATTAGTGTAGAACTGATAATGCGTATGTAACTGAATGGCGATTAGTGTATAACTGATGGCCATTATAATGCGTATGTAACTGAATGGCGATTAGTGTAGAACTGATGACCATTATAATGCGTATGTAACTGAATGGCGATTAGTGTAGAACTGATAGCCATTATAATACGTATGTAACTGAATGGCGATTAGTGTATAACTGATAGCCATTATAATGCGTATGTAATTGAATGGCGATTAGTGTATAAATGATAGCCATTATAATACGTATGTAACGGAATGACGATTAGTGTAGAACTGATGGCCATTATAATGCGTATGTAACTGAATGGCGATTAGTGTAGAACTGATAGCCATTATAATGCGTATGTAACTGAATGGCGATTAGTGTAGAACTGATAGCCATTATAATGCGTATGTAACTGAATGGCGATTAGTGTAGAACTGATGGCCATTATAATGCGTATGTAACTGAATGGCGATTAGTGTAGAACTGATGGCCATTATAATGCGTATGTAACTGAATGGCGATTAGTGTAGAACTGATGGCCATTATAATGCGTATATAACTGAATGGCGATTAGTATAGAACTGATGGCCATTATAATACGTATGTAACTGAATGGCGATTAGTGTAGAACTGATGGCCATTAGAATGCGTATGTAACCGAATTGCGATTAGTGTATAACTGATGGCCATTATAATGCGTATGTAACTGAATGGCGATTAGTGTAGAACTGATGGCCATTAAATGCGTATGTAACTGAAATGGTGCATTAGTGTATAACTGATGGCCATTATAATGCGTATGTAACTGAATGGCGATTAGTGTATAACTGATGGCCATTATGCGTAGTAACTGAATGGCGATTAGTGTAACTGAATAGGCTTATAATGCTTATATGAAAGGCGATAGTGTATAGAACTGATGGCCATTATAATACGTATGTAACTGAATGGCGATTAGTGTAGAACTGATGGCCATTATAATGCGTATGTAACTGAATGGCGATTAGTGTAGAACTGATGGCCATTATAATGCGTATGTAACTGAATGGCGATTAGTGTAGAATTGATAGCCATTATAATGCGTATGAACTGGTTATTATGATGGCCATTTTTCTACGAATAACTGGAGGCGATTAGTGTAGAACTGATGGCCATTATAATACGTATATGTAACTGAATGGCGATTAGTGTAGTAACTGATAGGCCATTATAATGCGTAAGTAACTGAATGGCGATTAGTGTAGAATTGATAGCCATTATAATGCGTATGTAACTGAATGGCGATTAGTGTAGAACTGATGGCCATTATAATACGTATGTAACTGAATGGCGATTAGTGTAGAACTGATGGCCATTATAATGCGTATGTAACTGAATGGCGATTAGTGTATGAACTGAGGCCATTATAATGCGTATGTAACTGAATGGCGATTAGTGTAGAACTGATGGCCATTATAATACGTATGTAACTGAATGGCGATTAGTGTAGAACTGATGGCCATTATAATGCGTATGTACTGAATGGCGATTAGTGAATATAACTGAATGGCCATTATAATGACGTATGTAACTGAATGGCGATTAGTGTAGAACTGATGGCCATTATAATACGTATGTTACTGAATGGCGATTATGTAGAACTGATGGGCTAATAGCTAAGTATGTAACTGAATGGCGATTAGTGTAGAAACTGATGGCCATTATAATCGTATGTAACCTGAATGGCGATTAGGTGAAAGAACTGATTGGCCATTATAATGCTAAGTAACTGAATGGCGATAGTATATAACTGAAGGCCATTTTATGCGTAATACTGGATGCGGATAAGGTAGAACTGATGGCCAATTATAATTACGTATGTAACTGAATGGCGATTATGTAGAACTGATGGCCTATAAGAAATAATGTACTGAATGGCCATTAGTGTGAACGATGGCCAGGTTAATCGTATTTACCTGAATGGCGATTAGTGTAGAACTGATGGCCATTATAATACGTATGTAACTGAATGGCGATTAGTGCAGAACTGATGGCTATTATAATAAGTATGTAACTGAATGGCGATTAGTATATAACTGATGGCTATTAGAATAAGTATGTAACTGAATGGCGATTAGTGTAGAACTGATGGCCATTATAATACGTATGTAACTACGCAGGCTGATTTGGGGCTATGCTGGTCGCATATGTTGTACAGAATACGTATGTATATGGATGGCGAATAGTGTATACCCTGATCAGACTGTCTGGATGTGCAGGCTGATCTGTGGCTATGTCTGTAACACACGTTGTAATGTCCCTTTCTCAGCCGACCTGGGACCGATTGTATCTGTGACATAAGCAGAGCAGCATACATTGAAGCTGTACCCATAACATAATGTTTATGTTCTGGAGCTGTTACATTTATTAAAATATACTAATTAGACAACAGAGTGTTATGAATTCAGTTTCACTTTATTACACCGATTAAGCCCATTGAATGCAATACATACTACATAAATAGATAGTATACATGTACGCGAGTATTCACAACAGTTACTGTCTTCACAGTTAGAAACTACATCAACGCATGCGCTAATCTTGCCATCTTGCCAATATTTGTCAGTTTTAAAATGCTTGAATGTAGTGTTTGAAATCAAGCAGCTTGATTGGCTGAGTCTAAGCTGTGCTACAGGTCAGTCTCTTCCAATCACATTGCTTAATTGCGAGTTGGCATTGCCAATATATGCTCAGAAACGTTGGTAATCTGTCAAAATTAACGCAGGCAGTTGTGTATTATGCATGTGTTCGTTGTTACCTTTACAATGTAGCAACGCACTCATGCACATATGTGACACGCCATGTGATTTTGTACCTTCGGACATCTGCGTAATTTCATGAAACACGATTACAAAATATACAATATATTCCGTAAATGGCGTTAAAAGTTAACATAATTTTCAGAGTACATGCGGAATTATATTCCGCATGTACTCTGAAAGTTTTGTTAACTTTTGACTTTATTTATGAAAAATATCGTATATTTTGTAAACGTATTTAATAAAATTACGCAGATGTCCGTAGGTACACAATCGCATGGCGTGTCTCATATGCTATGATGTTACATATTGTCATTTGAGCTTCGTAATGTGTTATTCATAACACATGCGTTCAGATTATTAAACGATACTAGAAGCATATTATCCATACTACGTGCATGTTAGTGTTACATTAAAGGACGAGTTATGTAAATAGATACAGACAACAGTCGATTCGTCGTAGATTAATGTTTGTATTGTTAATGACTGAGGATCCGTAGCTAATTCATTGTCAGCCAGGGATATTTGCATAAATTTACAATATCCATGCAACACCGGGTTTTTAAGATGTTTAAGATGTCTCACGGATCACATTCCTTAACGTAATGTTGTAGTATGAGACAATCCGAGTTAATTTGTACTTAAGATGTTGACGAAATATATATTCCGCAATTGCCCTGAACATCTCGTCATCGGTCGACGTCATTTGCAGAAAATGAGTATGTTTCGTAAATATTGTTCATGACATATCCGACATATTCTTAGGTACAACAACATATTGCTTGTCTCATACGAGACAAGCCATGTGATTTTATACCTCAGAACATGTGCGATTGTTCTTGAATTATATTTACGGAAACAGTGATATTTTCTGTAAATGACGAAAGATTACGAAATTTTCACAGCATTAACTTTCGACGTCAGTTCTGAAAAATATAAATTTTGTAAATTTTGTAAGTAATTTTCATGAAAAATCGCACATGCCCTCTAAGGTGCTAATTCACATGGCGTGTCTCGTATGTTATGTACACGCGTGCAACTACAATAACGTATGGCATCAACATTAAGCTCATACAATAATAAATTATATAAGTAATTTTCATGAAAAATCGCACATGCCCTCTAAGGTGCGAATTCACATGGCGTGTCTCGTATGTTATGTACACGCGTGCAACTACAATAACGTATGGCATCAACATTAAGCTCATACAATAATAAATTATATGTTTTCCGGATGTCCGAGTAGAGCTATTGTATTGTACAGTGGGGTCAGCGTGTAAGTGCACACACGAACGAACACGATTTCCTGTCGTGTTCGTTCGTGTGTGCACTTACACGCTGAACCCACTGTATACGTGTCATATACTATTAGAGAATACCAGGCTAGTGTCGCTTGATAATATAGTTTATCAGGCAAGGCTAGGAAACGTAGGAATTTCTGGGCTCAACGAGGAATTCCTACATTCGCTGGGGCGTGTCTGATAAACAACTTGATATCAAAATACACTAGAATTGCAATCCATTAATGAGGTAACGTTTAAGTTTGAGGATGGACAAAAATAACTTGTTTAAGTTGAGAAGAACGCGGTTCCAACCTATTCGTTCGTGTGTGCACTTACACGCTGACCCCACTGTACGTGCATACAAATAATTGTATTCAGCATTAAACATAGACAATGTTTATAGCCTACATACTCCAAAAATATAATGGTAGTGAGAACACAAGTGGTGAGTGAAATTTAACAGAAGGTTTTCTAGAAGCAATATAATCTGTGTAAATGAACTAAGGTGTGATGTGTGTATCATGTCCTCGCAAAGCAGACCTACCGGCAGACGGACGGACAGTCAGGGGCGTAGTTAGCCAATTTGAAACTGCAGGCCCGGTTGACGACTTCGAGCACCGTTGGTGCGAGTATGCTATGGGGGTCTGGGGGCATGCCCCCCCCCCCCCGAAAAAAAATCGAAACTAGAAGGTAAATGATGCACTCTCGCACATTATTTTGTCCATGTTCTCGAAAATGCAGTGCCTTAATGCAGTGCCTTAATGCAGCTACGCGCCTAACAGTACCAGCATATATGGACCCTGAGGGAGTCGTCCATCGGTTGATTATGTATTGGTCAGCGATAGGTCGGTTTTGCGCAAACATGACCCACACATCTATCCCATTTTCCCGTGAATGGACCTGTACCTGTATGTACTCGTACTCGAATTTGGAAAGATTTGAAAGATGCGTGTTTGCTGATACATGTATATATTAACACGTGCATGCAGCATTGGTGTAATCAAGATACGAGTCTGTGTAATCAGATACATTTCTGTCTGTGCATCTTTTTATAGCTGTGGGTGGCAGGTGGGAGCATGCGATGGGTAATTTAACGATCGGGGTTCATCATTACCGGAATCCCGACTGGAGACCTGGTTTGGCCCTCACATACGTCTTTGGCATTTTGTATGTGACAGTTGAATCTGGTTATACCCCTTATAAGAGTAATCCTACCGGTATTACTTTTAAATAGGGGAAGGGGCCAAGTGACTTTGGTGCAGTATGGACCTGGCACCAGGTCAGGTTATTCTAATTTCAGGGCTGAATATGTTGTATCTCGATGTAAATATTCCGTTCTGATTTTGGGATTTTCCCCCCAATGCAGCCGGTTAAAACGGGATCGAACCTGTTTGCCCGGCCTTACATGACCTTAGCTGTTGATAGGCCGTTAAACACCAATAAACAAACAAACTTTTTATACCTACATTTTTTAAATAAAAAATAACTGCACTGGATAAAACGGGTTATGCTGTCGTATTCATACAAGCATACAAACGTGTACTTAATATAAATGAAACATTTAACTATTACATGCATGTATATGAATTATATTTAAGGGTGGGGCTTGGCATATAAATAATTCATACCCGCTAGAATGTGTGACCATTACAACACTAAATTAAATTAAAATATAATTGTTTAGTCAGCTTTTTAATTTCCATTGTTATGAAGATCGACATAGTTTGGCAGCACTTTAGAATCATTTCCCATGGAAATTATTCTAAAGTGCTGCTAAACCATGTTTGTATTGAGAACAATAATATTAAACAGCCGACGACACGTTTTGTTTGCCGCGTAGTAAGGGTCAACAATCTCAACTGGTGAACGTTATATTATGACACGTTTTTAATTGAAAGCAGGTGAGAAAGCCTTATCTGCTACAGCCATGCCAATTGCTATACATACATGTACATCAAACTTGAGGCTTATTTATTGTCTAGCCTGTATTGATTTCACGATTGATCTCCAATATCGGTACATCTATCTCCGGAAGTTGCATATTGTTGATCACACAACAAAACAGCAGTCTAGGTGTATCGATTGAATGTAATACAACTACAGCTGTATTGTGTACATTCTTCTGCGAACTATTGTTTACTTTTGAAATCTGAAAAATAGCAGTGTATTATGTAGGTGTTGAATGTGACACAATTGGAATAGTTACGAAAATCATTTTCCCGTTCCTCTAGGTATCGTGAATGTCTAGTATGTATTACATTCCAAGCTATTGTATGCATGGATTTATAAATCTGTGAGAGAAGACGCGTACACTTTCAACTTACAAATAAAACATCGTGATGAGACCACCGGTAATCAGCCGCGTGCGCTCTAATGCAGTCGTTATTAAATAAGCACCGCCCACAAAAATGCATACGCAGATGCAGACACCCCCGAACCATGTTAGAATGCATTTTTGTTCGAAAATGTTGTTCAGAGATGAAATAAATAGGATGTTAAATCGTGCATGTATGAATATCTTGGAAGTCGACGTACATTTGTGTATTTTTTCACGCTATTCAAACATATACGGGGGAATATCCTCTATGTATCAGGTACCTAGCTGCTAACTGACCTAATACACGCTTACTGATACATGTACAATTTGTCGTATCATGTGTAGACTATATACGCATATCCGTGTCATAGCTACTTTCTCTGACGTCCAATTGCCCGAACGGCGTCACATGACGTTACCGATGACGTCATTATAATGACACAACTTAAACAGGTCCGCGTTCTTCTCAACTTAAACAAGTTGTTTTTGTCCATCCTCAAACTTAAACGTTACCTCATTAATGGATTGCAATTCTAGTGTATTTTGATATCAAGTTGTTATCAAACACGCCTCAGCGAATGTAGGAATTCCTCGTTGAGCCCGGAAATTCCTACGCGTTTCCTAGCCTTGCCTGATAAACTATATTATCAAGCGACACGAGCCTGGTATTCTCTAATAGTATATGATACGTATACAGTGGGGTCAGCGTGTAAGTGCACACACGAACGAACACGACAGGTTGGTTCCAACTGTATCACTGTATCACGCACGGCCAATGCAGTGTTAGTGACATTTGTAATCTAACAAGGACTTTGTTTCTGAATACAGTGGTATCTCTTGTAAACTACATGTACAGTAGACACCCTGTGTGGCAAACATCTAAACATATGGTCCAGTGAAGACTAAACCGAACGCCTTAACCAGCATCGTGTGTTCAGTTTTGAGTTCACTGTATATTTCTGTAATACCAAGTTATCGTCAGGATCGTAATTTTTATTGCTGATACAATGTTTCTATATCAGATTTACAATGTAACCTCACTAAAACGGACACCCTGGGGACCCCCAGGGTGTCCGCTTTAGCGAGGTCCCACTGTAGTGTGCATATATATCCACATTGGTGCACACACCGGACGGAACTACTTTACTTCGCATTGATTTCATGTTTATCTAGAAAACTAATTCGTCCACAGAAAACGCATGTATCACTCTACCTGCCTGGGGATAAGCACGGTTACATAATACCCATGTCGAACCAACCGTAAGATGCCATTACAATAATACGATAATTGATTGCCCTGCTGGGATACAACGCAGTTAGATATTACACTACCGACTGCGCTAATCTTGGAAACATTGGTAATTTATTTATTTAAGCAACGCGAATATTGTGCTTGAAATCAAGCAGCTTGATTGGCTGAGCCTGAGCTGTACTACAGCTCAGGCTCAGACAATCAAATTGCTTGATGCGAGTTCGAATTGCCGATACACGTTCTGAAAGGTCGATAATCTAGACCGGAGAAATAATAACGCAGGTTGTTGTGTATACTATATCCAATGACAGCCATTATGTTATTACAAATCCTGCGAAAAGTAATGCATTTATAATCCGGTAAGTACTGATTTACTATTTAAATCTTTGAACACAAACGCCCGCTTTAGCGGTTTATGCAAACAGTGCAGATCCAGATGAGACGGCTCGAAACGAGCCGTCTCATCAGGATCCGCACTTTTTGAAAGCAATGTTCATGTGTTGGAGAACAATAAATACTCCCTTTTCATAAATGTACTAGTCTGAAAACCACCTTGTGACGGTTGGATTGGTTGCAAAATTAACATATCAAAATCCATTCCAGTTACTTAGGGGTGAAAGGGTTACATGCAATATGTTGTTTTGCTAAACGCGGATAACCTAATAATACATGTACATGTAAAAAGCCGTGTCGCGTCAAAACAATAGGACGTATCCTGATAGAGGTCTCTAATTAGCGCAGTCACTCATTATGGTTTATTTGATTACAGTCTAAAACAGGCGGTATCGTTTTAAGGATCTGTTCTTGGGTCATAAGGTACCCACCGCCGGAAACCTGACTTGTTTGTGTAAACTTTATCTTGTCTTAGATCAGAGATCGATATCTCTGAAGGAACGCATTAAAACAAACAGCGAGCAATCGCGGGACGAGATAACACGGCCGAACAATTGAGATAACGTGGCTAGTCGACCGGAATTATATGTTCTTGGGTGATTGCGACATACGTATACATAAGGTTTACCCGGACGAGACTGCTCAGTTGTACAAGATGAGAGATACGTGAAACGAGCATGTAGAGTATGTAAATGATTTTATAAACAGGATATAAACTGTGGAGAACATATATATATATATATGTATATACAGATCTGGATTTACGAACGGACAAGATACATTGTACATGGTAAACACGGTTTAATCTCTGACAAAGCAAGTCTCACCGCATATTCGATTTTGTGCCGATCTATTGTCAGAGTGTTTTTCTAAAATGAAGTGGGGTGTTGGTAAACAAGATATATAATGAATAAAATATAACATTTATAGTGATATGTTCGTCCATATATTCAACATGTACAGTGGAAAACATTTGTGAGCTTATGTTTGATGAGTTTCTTTGTCATTTATCTCCGGTGATAATGTATGTTCATGATCGCAAGCTCAGAATTTTAAAATACCTGATTTACAGTGAAACCTCTCTAAACCGGACACCATGGGGACCTCCCTGTATTCATTATGCACACACTCGATTCCAACGATGTTGATCAATGGTTATCTGGTTCCGATGTGAGAATGTCCATTTCCTCAAACACGTACCCGGATGAATACACAGTCTTTGTTGTCTATCTACCGCCGTGGTCGCTCACTTTAGAGTTGTTGGGAAACAAACAAACTGTGTCTTTGCCAGTGTCATAAATCCTTCAATTATTGGAGATTGGAAAGTATTCATAGTGACTGTGTAATAAAACGGTACACACACGTGTACATACAGTGGAACCTCTCTAAACCGGACACAGATAAAGGTCAGTTGTGCTGAATTTCGATAGGTTTCATTGCCCTTTATCTCTGATGATAATGTATGTTCATGATCACAACAAAACAAACGCACGTGTCCTGCGGGCCGTTTCACTAAACTTCGTACTACTAAAATGTTCGTAAGTGCAAAATTATGATAGTCTGTAAATTTCACATTAACATTGTTTTCTTGTAAATAATTATTGGATTTACATTTATTGAGCATAGGCTGCATATGCAGCCTATGCTCAATAAATGTAAATCCATAAATTGACATTTACAGACGATCTTAAATTTGAACTTACGAACATTTTAGTCGTAAGAAGTTTAGTGAAACCTAAAGTAGTCATGTGCCTGTTTTACAGTGGAACCTCTCTAAATCGGACACCCTGGGGACCTCCCAGGGTGTCCGGTTTAGAGAGGTTCCACTGTACATATATGCATGTAGAGCAATGTGTTTATGTAGACCTGGATATAGTCGACATATATAAGAATTATAGTTTTGGGACAGACTTCATGTGTACGAGTACGTATCACGTCTTTCTATATTTAAATATTCCTGTATCCATATATATACACGTATAACATTTTAGAGCATACACTAGACTTTCCATGTGTATTAACACAGTATGTTAGAATCACAATACACGTCAAGCGTACTAAACATGCATAGAAAATACTCCATAGAAAACATGGTAGTTGGTTAGTAGAACTTAAAAAATGCATGGTGCTCTGCTTATGCAAACACATATAATCTAACGTAATGTCATCCTATTCCAGGCTTGCTGATAGTCGTGTTGTAACATTAGGATTTATGTCTAATTTGATTGGTTTTCGTTGTCGAATACCGCTGTGCGCGTGCCATGCGTTTAATTTGGGGCACGTTGCTACATTTTAATTTGGATGGGTTCATTCTTCTTAATTTTGAATATTGCCCTGTGTCCTACTCTTAGTTGATCAACTAGATATCAAACGAAACTTGTCTGCTACAAGAATGTGTATACTATGTACAGTGGAACCTCTCTAAACCGGACACCCTGGGAGGTCCCCAGGGTGTCCGGCTTAGAGATGTTCCACTGTAAAACAGACAGACGAGCACTCCAAGACATGCATGGGTACTTTACAATCACGAACATGCATTATAATCGGGGAAATTGTCAATTAAATACATCAAAATGAAGCATAGAACTGTTCACTGGGTGTCCGGTTTAGAGAGGTTCTACGCAGTGGAACCTCTCTAAACAGGACACCAAGAAAACACATGTGATTTTATTATTTTTTATGACTTTCTTGGTCGTTTATATCAGGTGATAATGTATGTTCGTGATCGCATAGCACACAGCTATGCATGAGAATGATCACACGCTTGTTTTACAGTGAAACATCTCTAAATCGGACACCCTGGGGACCTCACAGGGTGTCCGGTTTAGAGGGGTTTCACTGTACTTGCATTGTTGTACATTTTCTCACGGTGATACTGAATACGTGTACATATAAACAGGTGTTATTATTGCCACTAATCAACTTAGTGTAGTATTAAGGACTCACTATATAGAATATGACATTTTGTTTCAAATTTAGTAGAATCATACAGTGGGGTCAGCGTGTAAGTGCACACACGAACGAACACGGCAGGTTCGTTCCAACCTGTCGTGTTCGTTCGTGTGTGCACTTACACGCTGACCCCACTGTACATGTGACTGAATATCTATATAAAGTATATCTGACCCTGTTCGTCTTGCAGTATATTATACAGAGAATTGAGTTGACATCTCCGCCTTTTTAGTATGTACATGGTATCGGACAGTTTCACCACTTGGAGCGTTTGAAACGTACAGCCAATTATTATGCGACAACGTCCTATACATATTATTTCAGCAGACTACATAAAATGATACATATCTGAGCTGTTCTACCATCACTCAGAGAATATACAATGGACACTTTTTCCGTGTGTAAAATGTCAAACGGATGCACTGTCTATTATTAGAAGTAAATCTGACACAGGTAAAAGCCGTATTTACTCGCATAACAGGTAACTAGACAGTAGTGACACTACACTCAGGTAACTGCTTGCATGTCACTGGAATCAATACAGTATATATGGTAATACAGGTGTATATCTACATCACTGTGTATTGTTCTTACTGTTACATAGTCTTTACCGAATTCTCAAACATTTTAGTAAAGGGTCAACAAACCCTTCACATATCAGACTTTGTATATAAATTTGATCAAAACAAGGCATAGCACGCTGTTGTCTGATTTATCCCCATCATGTTGCACTAAATTCTATTCATGTGGTTGTCATATTATTAGTGGTATGTGTCAAACGCAATAATAGGTAAAACTGGCCGATGGCTTTTACACACTGAGATGGCCGACATGGCAACTTCATGCACTGTGTGGGATATATTAAGAAGAACATGTTCACATGTATGTTATACATATATCCTTTCACATTTACGAATGGATTTATGAATGAATCATTGGATTAGCCGGGCCCCACAAGGCATTAAACACTGTATAAGTGTCTGAATTGCTTTGACTAAGGACATATATATCGCCTAAGCGCATACTCGCATATGTACATTGTATACGTGCATTATTGCGCAATTTATCGGGCCTGTGTTTATGTATACAAATTAATTAGTACAACATACATTGTATCTTATTTTATAAATATTAATTATGATGATGACATGAAGACATATTTGGATGGTCCGCTTGTGAGGTCAAACAGAATTCCCACAAACTAACGTACATGCACAGTGTATTACTGTAGACCATTTCACCAACAATGCAAAGTATACGTTGAGGGAGAAATTTTCAAATTTAGGATAAATTGATTATTTTTTATTATACTGAATTTATTACATTATCACAGCCAATTTGGCTGTGATAATGTAATAAATTCAGTATAATAATTCTGCATACGTTTAATCATGAAATATATGCATTTGTTAGTTCTATATGAAATAATGCAAATCAGGAAAAATAAAAGATTGCTCCCTCAAAGGATACTTTGCTAGAAAAGTATACTTTGCAATATTGGTGAAATAGGCTACTGATAGGCAATTACATTTACTGTGTGGTTTACGTGTTACGTGCTAACTGGATGTAAACTGATACTCAAACTGAAGAAACTTTTATTTACAAAAGCGAAACGATCAAAAGACCCCATATGCTCAGGGCATTGATATATTTCTGAAAACACGTATTGTTGGGATTGGTTAATCTATACATGATCAAGGCAATATAGTGAAGTTATGATACGGTTGTGTATCGTCATACTCTCCTTTGTGCTGATAACGTATTATAGAGAGCGTAAGTGGATCCGACACTTCGGCATGTCCTGACTAATCCATGTATACAGATACAATGTAAAAATTGCAGTGTGACGAAAACACAGATATTTTGGGAATGTCTATGTCCTATTATGGGCATCGTAACACATGTAACATAGATAATAATAAGGTCGGATTGTCTGCTATTTACCAAATTGAATGTCGGACTATTATTTTAATAGTTAATCTGAATATTGTTGCATGCAAATTGAAAGTACTTTACAGGTACACGTACAGTGGGGTCAGCGTGTAAGTGCACACACGAACGAACAAGACAGGTTGGAACCAACCTGTCGTGTTCGTTCGTGTGTGCACTTACACGCTGAACCCATTGTATACACTAGTGTTTACTTGTTAAAATAAATAATTGTTAACGTCAACTACTAGTATATATCGTATGAAACCGATATCCACGGCCATATCGCAATGTACAATATGCACACATATCTCGTACCTGCAGATGTATGTAATGACAGTGGAACCTCTCTAAATCGGACACCCTGTGAGATTTAGAGATGTTCCACTGTAAAACAGGAAATTTCTTCTTCAAGATACGCGCGTTTGATTTGTGATCATGAACAGACATTATCATCGGAGACAACTGGCAATGAAACTTATCGAAATTAAGCACAACTGACATTTACCTGTGTAAGGTTTAGATAGGTTCCACTGTATTAGAACACCATTAGTCTGCCTGTATGACCAAATAATCCGCGATCTTCAGTGGGCGAAGTATCGACCATTTACCCATCCCGTACATTGTACCAATACCATGTATTGTTTATAGGAATTAATGGCCTTTTTGTGGAATTTATCGGGGTATAAACTTGGAAAAGTCGCGGGAATACTGGACGAGGCCTTTCGGCCTTCGTCCAGTATTCCCGCGACTTTTCCAAGTTTATATCCCCGATAAATTCAACAAAAAGGCCATTCATTCCTTATAATTCCAGCGTTTGAAATAAATTCATCAAGAAAATTTGTTTATTTTCCGTTTTCTTAAGAATTATTTTAACTGCGCCTCACGGTTACGGAAAGTAGTTCGGCCTGGGAGTTTACTGGGATATACATTTTGGGCAGAGACTTGATACGGGCCAATCAAATGTTAGTGAATTGTGTAAATATTTTTGTGCTGGAATTATTGCATTAACAACCCGGGGTAAATCTGGAATACGATAATACGTCATAATTAAATAAACTACTTTTCCAATGTATAACTATTGATGCATGCACAACATAGAGACATTTGTCTACAGCGTTGCTTATTGGTTATACTATACGACCTGTTAAAAGTAAAAAAATCCAATTATTGTAGTATAATTGTCTGTTGCAATTTATGCGTGAATGTAATGACGCATAACTTAATTATATCTCTTTTTGGTAAGTTTGGATAGAACGTATCGACCTGCAATTTACAAATCATACTTAGTGTGCATGAATGGATGGACACACATTGTGCCATAAACCGGGTTATGTGTACTATTATTAAGTTTGACAACGACACACGTCTTCATAATACGTTAAATCTTACATATTCATGTTTAATTCAGCGGAAACATGAACAACGGTTTTCTATGTGAAGTTCGGGATATTAATGCAGCTTTTGCCAAAAGCTGCATTAATATCCCGAACTTCACATATAATTTAAAGTAATACACGCAGACAATCCAAGACCTTGCACAAGCCGATTTCTGGGACTGGTAGAATGATGTAGACAACATCGTGTGCAATGGGAATATGCTACATAATGTAGTGGAACATGTACAGTACCGACTGCGCTAATCCTGCCACTATTTGAGTTTATTTTCATTTCAAAATACTTAATTATTTGTGCGTGAACACAAGCAGTGTGATTGGCTGATCCTGAGCTGTAGCACAGATCAGCCAGTCGAACTTCTTGATTCCGAGTTGAGATTGTTAGTACATGTTCAGAACGTGGTTGACATCTTGCCAATATTTGAATTTATTTTTATTTCAAAATGCTTTATTATGGTGAAATCAAGCAGCTTGATTTGCTGAGCCTGAGCTGTGCTACAGCTCAGACATAGCCAATCAAACTGCTTGATAAGTGAAAAATTATGATAGTCTGTACGTTTCACATTAAAGGTACATGCCCACTCAGTAGACACAAAATGTTATTTACATCAGAGACATCATCTGAGACATTTTCTGGCAAAATAAACATTTATTCACCATTACCCCACGTATTTATTGGCAATATTATACATTTTGTATCAGACCTAAGTTTCTGCACTGATATCAGGGGCGATAACCGTGTTTCCTTATCATGCATGTTAACGGACATTACTATGTATTCTCTGTATTTACTTTTTGATGTGCAATGATCATACTTTATAATCTGTCGATAATATTATTTTTTCAGGTGACGAATTTAATTAGTATAAATAATTAAAATATATCATGCCTCATTTGCATATGCAAATAGCCTGATACCACCGCGCGTCATTATCAGTAAAATAAACATTACTAACTGATTATATCTGTATAGCGGGCACTCGTATTTTTAGAACTGTTGGAGTAGTGACACAGTTATACACTTAATATTTAATTCCTATAAATAACAGTTTGTGCCTACTGAGTGGGCATGTACCTTTAACAATGTTTTCTTGTAAACACTTATTGGATTTACATTTATTGAACATAGGCTGCATATCCTATGTTCAATACATGTAAATCCATCAATTGAAATTTCCAGACGATCCTAAATTTGCACTCACGAACATTTTAATCGTACGAAGTTTAGTGAAACGGCCCCCAGATACGGATGCTAAATATGTATTGTAAAATGTAGGATCACGGAAATACACCAAGAATACCGACTATAAGAAAGAAATTTATGTGATGCCACATGTCCGGGTAATAGTGATTTTGTTTACGATTACATACATCGGCGTTATATAAAATGTGTAAAATGTGTATCTCCTATTTTCAGATTAAACCAAGACAGCGATGACACACAGATGAAAACCGATACCGTTTGCGCGAAGGAAACCCTACCCGCCGTTGAAATTAAACCACATTACAGTGTGGGACTCTAATGTGTTGAATGGTTTATTTATTCAGTAAAACTGCCACAACTAATATGGATATTATTGCAGTGACGTTGATGAGCGTGTTATACATACACCTCGCGTTTAAAAAGCGGGCAGCCAAGCTGATCGAAATATAGATTGAATCGGTGATAATATACCGTGTACGTAGATTACAAATAACGGCACTTCATCAATGATGTGCATACGTGACTAGCACAGCGGACGTTTTGTGATAATAATAAAGCACACTGAGAAGGATACTAATGTATGTTAAGCCCATGTAACTGAGGATTTATATGCGTTTCGTATTCGAGTAGTAAGTGAATAGTGATGCATCTATTATACATATACAAGTGACTGGATTATACATACACGGTATGCACTCCGGTGTAGCAAATTAAGTTGCACATCGTATCATATTCATACATCATCACAGTTATATGAAGTGGATTAACAATGCATAGTACAATATGGACACATATATTTATAAAACCATTACGGGATACAATATATATAGACCGCCGGCTAATAAATATCTTGCCTGGTAATATATTACCAGTCGGAAGCCTGGTGTTATTGTAGTTTGTAGAACTATATATTCGCTGAACGGATACATTCAACGACAAACACAATTCATGGCATCGACGGTGCCTGCATAGATTACACAGCGGATAAAATTACGTTTATTTCATGAGCGACAATAAAGGCATTGTGTCTCCACTATAATATCAAAAGTTACTTTTACACGCGATGATATCAGCCAATCTAGAAATCAATAATGCACGTTTGCCCTCTGGACGGATGGTACGGAGTAACCATATGGCATAGGAGGTATTCATTTTACAGACGCGCACATGTCGCCTGCACTCAGCTGGTTATTAGAAAGTGATTGTGTAGTGTGTGTTATTTGAAAGATACATGTAGATCGTGTTACGTGTATACGCGGACAATGCACTTTGATCAAAAATAGGATGCAACGGTGACACATTTTGACAGGCGAGTTAGCTTTTCTGAAAACAAACACTATCGCTGACATGTTAATGCAATTGTGACACAGGTGTAAAGTAAAATGTACTATTTGCATATCGGGTGGATGTATATACATGCTTGTGTATATTTGTCTTAGGCTATCGTGGACTTAAATTCTATCCGAATGCCACATGCTCAGAAATACAACCTGGTACACATACGCCGATAATGGTTAAATCGTGCTAAAATGGATGATTTACCTTTCGAAACAATACACCAATGTTCAGTTCGAACGGGGATGCATTGTTCTAGTATTCAATACAATGTATGATGTATGCCGGGAAGCAGGATGATGGATATTATAACATTGTTGCATGTAAAAAATCAACCAACACTTGGACACGTATGGTTTTCTCATTAACGAGACGAAGACTATCTAAATGTTCAGACGAATGAAACACTGGACATGGGTGCTATTTACATGATACTGAGTTCCCTGTTATTTGTGTTGGAAATCGTGCTGCAGATCTACACAGTAACATGGTACAGTGACTCATCCCGGACCGTGTTCCTGACCTTGCTGGTATTAGTGATGGGGCCGCTGATAATCGTCAACTTCATCTCAGCGATACTGGTCACCCGGACACAAGACTTCGCCGGCAAGAGATGTGGGCGGGCGATATGCATTGCCTTCCATGTCCTCCAGATGGGCATGGTTTGGCGATCTCTGAAGGTGCTCATTCTCTACGACGACAAGGATTGGCTGGAATATGTAAACCTTCGATTAGTGCATTGTGGATTCCAAAGTCTTCCATTTTCCGTAATTGTGGCATATACTATGTTTGTAAATAATCAAGCTGAAGCTGAGCAAATCGTGTGTATTACTGCATCGGTTTCATCATCATCATTGTCATTGACTGTATACAGGCTGGGGACGGCGGTATACCAATCGGAGGAATTCGAAACACTTGCCAAGAAAGTAAGCACAATGGGCGGAGTTGTATTATTGTTCGCCAGTACATTATTATTGTTGCTGTCAAGGTGTACGTCCATTGTATTGTTCACACTAGTACACTCTTACTGGATTATATTACCACTGGGATTACATTTTATCATTTATCTCTTATCCAGATTAATACGCCAATCATGTGAGCACAAAGTGTCATTTGTCTCCGTAGTGAAAGCGTTTCATATGTCATTTATAAACATTTTCGACTTGGTGGGTAGAGATTGCAAGGGCCTTAAGTGTTCGTATGTGGTATTCTATGCAGCAATGTTGGTTGAAAATATCATAATGAGTGCTACATGGATGCTGACGTCTAACTATGGGGACAATTTCAAGCTGATGACGATTATGTGTGTAATGGTTAGCTTCATCGTTGGAATAATCGCCAAGTATACAGGATGTGGGTGTGTATACGATCTCGGGCCTGGAATCATGAGCGACGCCTTCACCAATCCTGAACTCAAGACGGTGCTCGGCATTGAACGTACACAATCAGCTGATGAGAACGATATAGCCATACATCATAACCATTCTGTTGATATAAGTCACGACTCACCTATTACCTCATTGCACTATCAACATTCACACATCCCGGATGTTAATTGTCCGTCACATTCATCCAGTTCCGCAGATACTCAAAGGGATGTCAGTCATTCGTCTGGTGAGAAGAATCCATCTCGACGCGATAGTTCTGGAGAAACACGTCGCTCTAGACATGATAATAATTCCAAAATACGTCGCTCTAGAGTTGGTAGTGCCGCATCAACTTCCAAGCGAATACAACAATACGAAAATCGTGCATTTGAGAAGTCGCAAGGAAATATTATTGAAGATAGACACAAGTACATCTCTGCTGAAAACAGCCACATGCATGATCGTCTTCAAACAAATGTTTTACCTGTAACAGACGGCGATTCCAAATTGCGATATGTGTCTGGACAGAATGTTACACGGATCAGTAACGATGAACTAGCGTCATCCATAAGCAGAAACACTCATACATTAAGGAGCAGCCAGTTAGTTTACAGTAACGGATTTGAAGATCCATTTCGTGAAAGAGGTAAATCACGAGCTAGAAGAAAACGATTAACTGCCCAAGATAGATTACATTACAAGCAAAACAAAATTGATGTTAATTTCATTAAACATTATTTACATAGTCCATCAGTCGATTCATCGGATACATGTATATATCCATATGCGAGTTCCGATACATCAAGTTCCATGTATTATACACACACCAAATCTCGGCAGCGGAATGGAAACAAACCAATGCCAATGCCACATGAAATGAAAGCCAACGACGGATACTCCACGGATGTGTCCAACTCCGACTACCTCAGCCTTAATGAGTATTCAGTGGACGATTCCAGCTCCTGGACAGAGACGTCAGACTCTGACTACGCCTTAACCTGGCCGCCTTCCAATACATCAAATCTGTTGACCAATTATGGAATTTCTGACAAAGTGTCGTCCGAGGAGAATGTTTTACATTGGTTGGACATGGTGGATCAGAATGAATCTATTTCTGACTCATCATTTAGCACGGTGATGCAAAACTTCTCAATCCCAGACGATGCAACCGACATCAGCATGAGTGGGTTACAGAAGTTCGAGGTTAAGACAAAACAGGATAAGAAATCGTTCAAAAGTTTTATTCCGACGCCAAAGGGTATTTTCGTCAAGTTCCGAAGCTTGAACTATAAGGGTAAACGAAAACCTCCAATTGAAAGCACCTTCGTTCCTGACAGACAGAGCATAAGGAATAAACCAGCTCATGGAATCCCACACACAGGCGACATAATTATCGCTGAAACACAAATTAACAACACACCCTCCACAAGAATTATACCATTTAACGACAGACGCATGTCTGAAAAATACATAGACAACCGACATGCAAAACAAACGTTTGAAGAAATGCAAACTCCACACGCCATTGTTACCAATGACAGAACATCTCCATTTGAAAACAGTATTGTATCTTTAAAACAATATAACAATGTAGTGACTCAGGGAAAATCGTCAACAAAAAACTCAAGACGCAGTAAATCCAAAGATACCCACGTTCGTGATCAGAGACATGGTGGTGAGTTGAATACTAGCACGGACACCTACTCACGGACCAATATTAATGAACGACACATTAACGCTAAATACAGACAGGGAATGAGTGCTAGCTCACAGTATTGCAGCAACAAAAGCATAGATAAGAGAGAATCACACAACATGCATTATCATAGAAACTCACCATATACTGACGCTCGACGTCTGTCTAATGTTCAACATAAACATATGTTCAATGATCGCATTGAACTTACTGGATATCCTACTTCATTCGGTGATCAGAATTCACAACCATCTCATGGCCAATCATTGAACATCCACACAAGTGTTCCAGAATCAGTTGTGTAGCGTATATATGGCTGTGACTGGAGAAATGGGGCTTATGTAATTTATGACTAGTGTATCTCCTGATCAAACAGCACATTCCTGTGGCCTGAAAGCGATCTTGAAAGAAGCATGACAAGTGTTTCATGGATGGAATGGTGAACAGTGTGTATCCTGATGCGGATGCACAGGCTGATCTGGATCTACACTTGTCGCAATACCCATAAGCCCCATTTCTCCAGTCAGAGCCACATATACTTATTATGAGTCTGTGACTGGAGAAATTGGATTTATGGGCTACACCTTTAGCCTGATACTGATTAATATTGCTTGTTAGAAGCATGGATGGTGTTTCAATGATGAAATGGCGAACAGTGCAGATCGTGATCAGACTGATCTGCGACTACACTGGTCGTAAACCTCATAGGCCGCATTGATCCAGTCATAATTATGAGACACGCCATGTTGTTTCGTATTCAAGAACGTGTGCGATGTCTCATTAACAATATTTACAAAATGTACGATATTTTCCGTAATTGAAGTGAAATGTTGACGAAGTCCGCATTTTGTATACAGATTTTGTCAACTTTTGATGTCATTTACAGCCAATATCACAGTTTCTGTAAAGATAATTCGTGAAAAATCGCACATGTTCTTAGGTACAAAATCACATGGCGTGTTTCATGTGGATTACAACGATACAATAGAGTTTATTAAGGTTTTGACTAACGCTATTTGTAGCAAACTTTCGCAAACTGGGTCCGCATGTTCTGAGTAAATGTACTTTCTTCAAATTCGTACTCGAAAGCAAGCACTTTGCTTGGCCCAGGCTGAGCACAACTCAGGCTCGACCAAACAAGATGTGTGATATTGAGTATGATAACAATATATTAGACACGCCGTGGGATTTCGTACCTTCGGTCATCTGCGTAATTTCATTAAATACGTTTACAAAATTTACAATATTTTTCGTAAATAAAATCAAAAGTTGACAAAAAATTCTTAGAGTACATGTAATTCCGCATGTACTTTGACAATCGTTTCAACTTCCGACGTTATGTACCAAAAATATTGTTGTAAACGTATTTCATAAAATTACGCATACATGTATGTGCTCACGCACTGGGATGGCTTTTTTAAAACATCGTACGATAAAAACATTCTTATGAATATTTCTAAAAATGTACATGTACAGTACGTGTAATACTACAATTATCCACCGACATTTAGGTGTTATTAACTCGAAAGCCCGCTATATCGGTTTATGCAAACAGTGCAGATCCAGATGAGCCGGTTCGTAACGAGCCGTCTCATCAGGATCTGCACTGTTTGAAAGTAATTACACCCTTTTTATAAATGGAATAATCTGAAAATCATTTTGCGATGATTGGATTGGTTGCAAAATTAACATATCGCAGCCCATTCAGTTACTTAGGGGTGAAAGGGTTAAATCCGAATAAATCCACCAATGTCATAATAGCAACTGTGCAGTAAATTTTAGTTTTGGACCGTCTTAGTCGTACGACGTTTATTGAAACGGGCTCCAAATACGGAGCTAACTACTCTGATTGTGACTTATGAATTCGTACTCGATATCAAGTAAGTTGATTGGCTGAGATTTCCCTGGTGATGGCGATATTCTGGACGATGGTCCTACTGCCCGGATGTGTACGTGTGTACGGGAGTTCTATGTGAAGCACACCTATACTGTCTGTTGCACGTTTTGCTGCCAACAAACTTTTGGCAATTAAACACATTAAATCTAAACAATATTTATAAGTACATGTAAGTACTTTTTCATCAATAACAAAAAAGTCACCCTCCCCCAAAAAAATGTTTTCATGAAATTCCATCAAATATCGATTTTATTGCGAAAAACGATTTTCCTATGGGAATTTAACATGGGGAGTCAATTACCAAAATCTTTCGTTTTTTCAACCTGAAGGATCAAAAAACGAGAAATTTTGGAAATTGACTCCGAAACCTGGCGAGATAGCTTGAAAATGATGTAATTAAGAAAACAAGTTAGATTTTGAAAATCGGTCAACAAATAAAAAAATCTATTTTTAGCCCCCATGTCAAATTCCCATAGGAAAATCTTATTTTCGCAATAAAATCAATATTCTATGGAATTTCATTAAATAATTTTTTTCGGGGTGGGTGACTTTTTTCTTATTGATACAAAAGTACTTAATTTTAAATATTTTTTAGATTTAATGTGTTTAACAGCCAAAAGTTTGTCGACAGCAAAACGTGGAACAGACAGTAGGTAGGTAAAATAGTTGTGCATACATGCACAGCTATACACACTGTACATGTGCACGTATGTCGTACATGCATTTGGGCAGAACGCTGACAAAAGGTACCTTTCAGCCTTTGCAACAATATTCGACCCTGATCATCTTACTGAAATGTCATCACACAGGATAAATATAGCTAGTTGCGAACAGTAACTCTTGCAGTCTACTCCCGTACCGTCCAGTCACGGACGGTAAGGGAGTAGATTGCAAGAGTTACTGTTCGCAACTATAACATAGCCTGATATGTTGCTGACGAAAACACATCTAATTCTTTGACTGAATAACGAACAGCGTAGACCCTATCAGGGGCTCCGCTGATCGCAAAAGGTGGTCAGGTCTCTTTTCATAGCTGGCATCCAAACTATACTTTTGTACACGATATGAGATTAAAACAGACGTATTTTATTTGTACTATAGTCATGTACTTGTTTCCACGTATGCAGCTGCAACGCATTCCCCAAGCGCTAGTACGTTATGTGACTCTCCATGACAAAACATGTCTTACTGATTCCACGACAAAACACGTGTAGGTCCAGATCAGGGTCACTTCCATCGCCACTGTACTCGAGGAACATCCACCATGATAATTATGCGTGTGCTAGTTGATCAGGAGCTACTATGGTCATATATAGTGATCATATGCACTCATATACTAGAAACTCGAAAAGCAGTGGATTGCATAGGGTAAATCAGGATAGCGGCTGTCTTTGTCATCGATTATAGTATCCCCACACCGTGCAAAACGATTCGAGAAACATGAGTATTCGTGTTTCTAATCGCGGGTTGTGCAGGGTAAACCAGGATCGTGGTCTTTGCCTCCGATTAGGAAAACCACTCTATCCAGCCTCCATGCGATAGCGTACCTAAGAAATGTGCGATATCTTATGAACAATTTACACAATTTACGATTTGTTCCGTAAATGACGTCGATTATAGACAAAATGTGACACATAGACACATGCTCTGACACTTTTGTAAACTTTCGACGTCATTTACAGAAAATATTACAATTTCTGTAAATTTTTTTCACGAGATGTCGAACGTCTTCTTAGGTACAACATAGTATATGTTTCAAGTTGTATGATCACGTGGTACTAACAACAACAACAAGTACTGAAACTTTCAGAATCCATCTGATTCAAAGTACGTATTCTTTTATATTGTCCTTATTACGTAACGGATTTTGATGAAACATGGCGCATCAAACGCGTCTGGTTAAGCTGCATTTGGTGGTCTCTCTATTTTCGCCCAAACTTCGCAAAAACGACATAAGTCTGTGCCGAACTACCTTGACCACCAAATGCAGCTCTTGACGACGCGTTTGCTGCGCAATATATCATTAAAATCTGTTGCATATTAAGGAAAATATCAAATAATACTTACTTTGGTGTGGGCGATGTTGTTGTTGTTGTAACCACGTGCTCATGTGTTTGTGGCTGTGACTGAAAAAATGGGGTACCAGTTTCGATCCAAATCAGCTTGTTCACCCGCCATTACATCAATGAAACACCCACTATACTTCTAATAAGGAAAATATATCGTTAAGTGGCCTGCGGTTGGAGAAAAGGAGCTTATGGGAATTGTGACCAGTATAGTTCCTGATCAAATAGCAAACTCATGCAGCCTGATAGCAATCTACATGTACAGTGGGGTCAGCGTGTAAGTGCACACATGAACGAACACGACAGGTTGGAACCAACCTGTCGTGTTCGTTCGTGTGTGCACTTACACGTTGACCCCACTGTATATTGTTTGTCAGAAGCATGGTGGGTGTTTTACTGATGTAATTGGGAACTATGGAGATCCTGATCAGACTGTGTTGAATGGACGTAAACCATATTCATCAAATGTGGCTCTGAGCGGAGAAATGGGGCTTATGGGATATATGACCAGTGTTACTCCTTATCAAATATCACACTCCTGTAGCCTGGTAACAATCTATGCTGCTTGTTATAAGCATGACATGTGTTTCATTGATGAAATGGCGAAAAGTGTAGATCCTGATCAGACTGTGCGAATGCACAGGCTGATCTGGATCTGCAATGGTCGCACATCCATAACCCCCATTTCTCCAGTCACAGCCACAAATTAAATACACATGCTACGAACAATGCGCTGGCAAAATCATTCAGTTCGCGTGTCCGCATCCAATAAATATAAATAATTAATTGTTACTTGTGTCCGTTTACTGTCCAGTTGAAAGGAGATGGACAGTAGATGGACGATCGTGTTACAAATGTATTATCTCCGCTGGCAAATAATGCATCAAAATCTATATGAGCCAGGATCTCATAAAAGAAGGCTTATTTGGGTATGCTACTGATCTAGAAATGTGGATTATGAACTTTGGCTGTGCGTCATGTGTACATGTAGACCAGGATCAGACGGGGCGGATACGCAGTCAGATCCAGGTCTGGACTGTTTAGCTTGTCATTCTGCCAGTGGAACAGCGGTCAGTTTTCTAACAAACGGCATAATATGGATAGTTGATCATTTTCTCAGCTCGCAAAACAGGAAATAGACTTATCTGGGTCTTTCAGTGAACACATGTGTTCATGTATTGAACACGTGCATTGCGGCCAGTGAAAACACATTGTGGTAGGTTAGAAAATCTCAGCACTACTGTACGGATGAGTTTTACTATTTCATCTGTCTTTTATATTGTCTGTATCCATGAGAGCTGATACCCTGAGACAAATGGGAATACAAGGATAACCAACGTCAAACTGTCATAATGTGTATTATTGGTCTATGAATGTTTTTATGTAGCAAAACGCCAGGAAACATGGGGCTGTTATTGTTTTAAATTTCTAATTCTAAATTTTACACTATAAGGGTTTCAGCTCTCACGGATACAGCACATATAAAAGACAGATGAAATAGTAAAACACATCCGTAGAGCCGAGATTTTCTAAGCTATATATGTGGCTGTGGCTGGAGAAATGGGGCTTATGGGCTTTGCGACCAGTATAGATCCAGATCAGCCTGTGAATCCGCAAAGTCTGATCAGGATCTGCGCTGTTCGCCATTCCATCAATGAAACATCCATCATGCTTCTAACAAGCAGTACATATGGTTACCAGGCTACATGAGTGTGCTATTTTATCAGGAGCTACACTGGTCAAACATCCCATAAGGCCCATTTCTCCAGTCACTGCCACATATTTGCAGGCTGATATCTGCATTCATCGTGTGTCATCGAATAAGTTAAACATCGGTCGTGTTTCTAACAATCAGTAGCTCCATATATGGCGCCAGGGCGGTGTCACCGGCACATTGTGTCATGAACGACAAAGGCCTCTTTAAATCACACCCAATTTTACTCCGATAATAAAATCTACAAGGTACGGCACCCGCCATGGATTGACTGTTGACAAGGAATACACTGTTATTATTGGTAACGAGCACACTTCTCAAAATTAAGTCAGCATGCATGGCTTTCTCCCACAGGTGTCTTCACAGGTGACACTAATTTAAATTAACTCTTGGTCGTGAGTTGCATTGGAAAATAAATACAATACATTGTAACGATATGTAATTCATGCAGTCACTGGTGTAATCAGTTATACATTAACCACTACATGTGCTGTATTCATTCTTCCAATTAATATTATTGAAACTAATACACCCCAAAAACCTAATCATATACAGTGTCACCATGATTGTCAGTTTCAAGATGACCATCTACATGGTCGCTTTTGCAATAAGGAGATGTGATATTTGCGGATCTATTTGTCCACTTTTAATACAGCTTACATTTCGTAAAATAGTTGATAATACCCTTAGCCCGAGGAGGTCCAGCATCTTGCGATGACACCAACATGTGCTAGCCCATGACATTTCCTCGAATACATGTCTCAGGTTGCTATAGTAATGCAATATGATTGTCCATCAGCGGTGTAATCCATTTGTAAGACAACCATAGGGATTGTTATGCGGATTCAATGCCACATAGGGGTATATGGAGGCAAATGCATGTCTATTAACTACAAAGCACGTGTGGTATGTATGTGCTACAATGTAAATATAATTCTGCATTCAGTAAATAAATGTACACACGGTACATGATTATAGAGTTGTTCGATCATTAGAATGACATTACCTGTTGTCAAATAGAGAAATATATAGTCCGATGACACCACAGAGCCAGCAAAATACACAACTGTGGTACAATGTGGCAGAAAACGCCTCCACAAACCTGATCCTTACCGCCTGCGTAAATAGTTAGAATGCCATGTAGACAATAGTTCAGTTGCATAGTAAAATCCAAAATTTAATGTGTCTCAATAGAAGCTATGTGATATTGTTTAGATGAACATTTTCATACATTGCATAATATGTTATGGAGATACGTTATCATTCATGGGGATTTAAACGTATATTGATGGCCCTATGAATGTGTGTGGCTACACGTGGCAGATGTGCATACTTCTTAAACTAGACTAGATTGATGTTTGAATACGCCGGAATGGCTTTTTCAGACTACATACATACATACATACTAATATAGTTATATAATTATATACATGAGCTTGGAGGACATATACATCTTTTCACATTTGTCAAATATTTATTTCGGCACAGTATCAAATTCAAATACTACATTTAAGCGATGTACTTGTATATATGAAATCTGTAATGATGATGTTATCCAAATGTTATGCATGTATATGCTAATCGGAACTATTACAAGTTGATTACAAACCTACATCCTTTTTGGTTATTGGTAATTTGACACCACATGTGTAGAACAACATGTGTGCTATAATTAAGAACACCGAATATTGAAACATATGACGAAATATTTTATGTATGCGTACATAACAGCTATATGAATATAGTGGATATAATTATTTGAAGAGCATATGCATGCCTTTAGAAAGATCATGCACCTTCAATTTCTTTGTTTATATGAAAATTATGAAATTGTATATCAACCTTACAGGTTATCAAATGTCACTATTTTATGAAATCATGTTTAAATATTTACTTACAAACTTACAAAGTACAATATCGTAATGGGTGCCTCTCAAATGAGACTAATGGAGTAACACACATGCATGTATTAGGCAATGACCATGATGCATGCACTGGTGTGCACTTACACTGGTAATGAATGACACACATGTTCTCGTATGACACATATTGTATTTCAGTAGTTATAAAAGTTATACATTTTTACTATAAACTAGTACATTTACATGCTTTTATAAGTACAGGTGCCAACTACACATTTGAATCCTGTTCCTACTGATGACTCGGAATGGGTTGAGGGAATATTATTGGAATGCTCGATAAATAGTGTGTACATTATGTGGAACCGGGATATATCTCAGTTTCATCGGTTCTACTACCTATTTTATGTATATGTCACACAAACTCATTTACTTGCATGGCTGTCATCTTGAAAATGTATAACACTATATGTGTCCTGTTTTACTCCAGCTTAGCTTGCTCGTATTATTTACAGCTATCTTAATGTTCTGTATTTTAGTATTTAATGTGTCATACATGGAGTAATATGTGCTACAACTCATCCATTCAGCATGGTAGACAAGGTATATTTTCTATATCCAATTTGAAAATTAGTACCTACGACCTATACTATTGACAGTAATAATTATATTTATTTATTTATTTTACTTAATGGTGTTTAAAGGCCTGTCAACAGCTGACAGTAATAATTATATGTATCAGAGACGTTCATCTTGGAATACACAACATAGTAATCATGGTAATTGTTATGGTTGCATAAATATGAAATGGACATATAGAGAGACGAACAGACATTCATTCTGTATCTGAAATGTGTGTGGATAACTAATATGTGGCTGTGATTGGAGAAATGGGGCTTATGGGATTTGCTCCTGCTCAAATTGCACACTCCTGTGCTCTGATAACGATATAATATGCTTGTTAGCAAGCATGACTGGTGTTTCACTGATGCAATGGCGAACAGTGCAGATCCTGATCAGACTGTGCGGATACACAGGCTGATCTGGATCTACACTGGTCACAAAACATATAAGCACCATTTCTCCAGTCACAGCCACATATACAGGTTTTAGTAGCTACACGTTCATATGAACCTTTCATAAGTATCTGGCAGCGTATAAAGTAAGAAAAAGTATAACATGTAAAATGGTCATTCTAAATTCAGTGGGTGGGGAATATATAGTTAAAAGTACTTTGTTTTAACATTGCATCATCTGCTGTAGACATTATGTAATCAGAATATGGGCATTCAATATGTATTGCAAACACTTACCATTGATACAATTAATAGATACAGAGAGATTTGCATATTGAGACATATAGCGTAGTTTTTACCATCACTAAGTAAATGCGACGCAGACGCACGGACGGACGAAAACTAAGACACACTGTATCTGAAGTGTGTACGGATAGCTATTAAGTAGTGCCTAAGTAGTTGCATATGCATTTAAACCATTTATAAGTAAATGACTGTGCATAACACAAATTAAATTAATTACATGTAAAATTACCATTGTAAAATGTGTGGGTGGGGAATGGTGACAAAAATACTTTCTTTTTAACATTGTATCATAGACTGCAGACATCAGATAACCGGCATATACGCAATTAACATGTCTAATGAACACTACTAGGTACCATTGACACACAAAAAAGTACCATACTTTTATGGAATTATCAAGGTATGTGTTTTGCCATTGAAATTCAGTGGGTGGGGTAATAAAACGTGCACAATTCTTCATCTGATTTAGCAGATATTATTTAATTGAACATTATTCCATTGCATAGTTATGCATCAGTCAATGTGAATCCCCGCACCCCACCTCCGGGGGAGGGGCGGGGCTTTACCGGGGCATACACCGGGGCTTTTACCTTTCATGATGCCCCGCAGTGCGGGGACTTTACCGGGGCTTTTACAAATGGGCCGGGACACACCCCGGGGGCTTTACCGGGGTTTTAACCGGGCTTTACCTGGGCATACCCCGGGGCTTAACATTTCATGATGCCCCGCAGTGCGGGGCTTTTACCGGGGCTTTCACAGCAGCGAAAATATAAGCCCCGCTATTCCCCCGGAGGGGGGGTGCGGGGACTTACATTGACTGATGCATTATGAACACATCAGAAAACATACAAAACTGCTAGATCAGTTGTTTCTAATGATAAAAACAGTCGATTTTCAATGAAAATTGTGATTCTTTTACAATTACGAAAAGTCTGAGGGTGGTTTACTTCAAAATGGTGCCAAGCATTCGTCCAGCGGGTTACAGAGCGCAGACATACGGCATAACACTCGTAATTGAATGTAGTTTCAGAAATAATATGTCTGCAAAAATCCCACAGGGGGGGGGGGGGGGGGGCGTGGTTTCCATTTCTGGCTCACGGCCTATTTAGTCGTAGCACGACAATATGACTGCCCCCATAGCAATTTGCGTGACATAATATGCTATCTCAAGGGAGACAACAAACACAATACACCCACATCTATCCACTACGCGAGCATTCGTTCACAATATGGGAGACAATTCGGCAGTATGGAAATATGTACTACCAGTACTTGTTGCGTCCCTTGTTTCACTGAACTTGTGAAAGTCCCGATGTATTATACATGTAACACTGATACAGTGTATCAAAATATACATGTACTATATGTGTACGCAGTTGATAGCAAATGGTTCGTCCTCCCGTACGAGAAGATAAGCGAGTTTTAGGGAATTTTTTATTGACCTACACGCTGCGGACATTGCATGTTCTCACGCGCCTCTCCCAAAGAGACTAACCATTTTAAGAATTAGCTTGCCAGAAAAGGCAGTGAAAGAGCTGGAGGACTTGGAAAATAAAACATTGGGACATTCACTCCGAATTCTGGTTAACTAGCTAGTCCAAAATCAGAAAATATGTGTTGACACATTCCCCATGTGATATCGCCATGTACATTTCCACCCATGTTAAGTGATTAAATGGAACTTATGTCCGTATACTACGTTCAATACTTGAACAGGTTTCACGAATGAAAATGGCAGTGCATTTGTTTTATTGGTATATCAGTGTATATCGATAACCATAAAGTGGTCAATTCTACACGAACCAGACAGTACAACATTGTGAAATAATCATTTGTCTTAAATCACAATACAGATGGTACATGTATACATTTGAGCGATTGTCAACACTCTCCTGTATGGAACGCCAAATATACATACACTCAAATAATTAATGCTAGCTCTAAATAATTAGAGCTAGCATTAGATATTAAGATCTAGCTTCAAATCATTTAAAGAGCTCTCTAAATCATTTGAAGCTGGCTCTAACTATGTAATGCTAGAGCTAGCAATACAATAATTATTTGAGTGCATGTACAGTAGGAGGTTATACAAATCGTTGAAGGAATTATCGTTTTAATAATTGCATGGCAACTGAAGAATCGCGGGTGATCTATTTATTAAAACTACGAGATGCGACACAGGGAATGCCGTATTCTGTTTTAACACATCGACGACGCCAGTGGAAGAAAGTGTCTAATCTAATTGGACGGTAATCAGATGGGCATGACATATACGAGGGTCATTCAAAATGAAAAAAGCAGCGATATCTTCCGTTTAGTATTTCATAAGTCAATACAATCTGGGCATTATACATGCGTTCACTTGTTACCAGTTATTTAAAATCTTGTCAAATCACTCGAAAACATGGTTTTCTAAAGCAGTGCAGATATCTGTCAATGTTTTGTTGAATATAATTGCTGCAATCTTATTTTCATGCTTCTGTTTTTCATAGAACGCCTATATTCTCGTGAATAGTTACAGGCGTTCTATAATTACAATCGGTCGATGGGCCGAATGGGGTTCGCTGCGGGAAACTTCGTAACATGAAAGTGTGCCAATACCAACAAGCTATATGTTAGTTCAATATTGAAACATGCTAACACCTGTAAACATTGATAGGTTATATTAAAATAATAATACGCATGCAATTTGCAAAAAAATAGCTTCCCAATGAAATTTAGTTTAAATAGATTATCCCGTATGGAGCCTCATTTAGAACGTCTGGTACATAAAGAGTCAATATTTGAACCATTTTACTAAACGCCATAGTGTCATGTGTCCAATTTATTGGACACAGGACACTTTTTTTTAATGTAATATACCAACCAATAACAAATTTACGTTTGAAAAGTCAGCTATTTGTTGTTAAATGCGATTTTATTTTCATTGTGACGTCATACTATATTTCGTGTCCTGCCATTACACGTACTGGTTCAAGACATTTTGAAATTATTGCTGTCTTCATTGTTGATATTCTCTACATACGGTAATACAGATACTCATTGTGTACTCGACGATTTGTGAATGCTACAGACGTACATTTCTGCAAATTTGCTAAAGTTGAGAGGACAATACGGCGACAGCCATGGCCCAAGACGCATCAATAATTGACCTACATTTTACATAAGTCTACTGGCTTCAAGACACGAAACATTCATTTCAGGTAAGAATTATTTCTTTATTACTGTTGACCAATATTTGAATCGTGCTGACTTCGACAGCACTTTTAACCACAGGGCTACTAAAATAATTCCATTGTATTTAATCTAACATGAATTCAAGTGGGTGGGGATATTCAACATTGCCTGTGCTTGTGCCGAGTCATTGGTTTTCGCGACCAATGTTGTTTCCACAATTGTTGTTTAAATAGCTAATTTCTAATTTATGGTGCATCTCGGACTCTGTGTGTTTGTGGCACCTCGATACTTGTAGATTCACTTTGAATATATGTTTTCAGTCCAACAAGTCAATTCATTATATATTTAGGCTATTATCTGTTATGCATCAGTCAATGTGAATCCCCGCACCCCACCTCCGGGGGAGGGGCGGGGCTTTACCGGGGCATACACCGGGGCTTTTACCTTTCATGATGCCCCGCAGTGCGGGGACTTTACCGGGGCTTTTACAAATGGGCCGGGACACACCCCGGGGGCTTTACCGGGGTTTTAACCGGGCTTTACCTGGGCATACCCCGGGGCTTAACATTTCATGATGCCCCGCAGTGCGGGGCTTTTACCGGGGCTTTCACAGCAGCGAAAATATAAGCCCCGCTATTCCCCCGGAGGGGGGGTGCGGGGACTTACATTGACTGATGCATTATCTATTCACTATTGTCTATATAGGCTTTTAGCCACTTAAAAAAGACACTACTTTCATTCACCCCCCACCCCCCCCTTTCGAGAGTCAAATGTGTTTAAAAAAACTGTAACAACAGTGATGAAATAAGTAAAAAAATTGAGGTGTGCGAATCCAGGTACACTGCATGCATTTGCACAGCGGTGACTTTTCCCCGAAATATCATGAATATAGGCCGGTGCAGTATTTCTATTAAGTAAGTGTACCCGGCTTCGCACTGTGTATGTGGCTTTGCACACACCAATATTTTACATGTCTGATTATTCATGTTGTTTTCTTAAGACAAGTGTTTTCAGAAAGTCACGTGTTTACACGATTTAGAAAACTATAACAACAGTGACCAAACAAGTACAAAAATTGAAGTGCAGTATTTGTATTAAGTATTTGTATTGCAGTGGGTGGGCTTCCTAAAATTTATTTGTACACAGGGTACCCATGTTTGGTCTGGGGTGGTGATGAGGGACTTCTTTGCTTCATTGGGGGTGACCTCACAAAATAATGGGGGGCGGGGGTGGAGACTATGTTTGTTGGGATTACAATCGTGTCTGTTAATTCTGCGCACCTAATAATAATTTTCGTGAAAATGTCCATATTCCGTCTAAATTCCCTGAACATTCAAGGCAGTTCTTAGTCGAGATAATCACGGCTAAACAGATGGCTTTTACTATTTCATCTGTCGTCTATTATCTGTATCCGCCTAGCGGAGACCCAGCCAAATTTGATCAAAATATCAGTCCATTTTGTCCTTGAGTTTTGCGAATAATACAGGAATAAAATGATAACCAATGTATATTTGCATGTGTATTATTGGTTTATGAAGCTTTTTTTAACAGATCTGTTGTTGATCTATTCATTTAGTAAGCAGGACCACTAATCATTTTGACCATGTTCTGAATAACTTTTTACCAAACTATCGGAATGGGATAAAATTGTGACTTAGTATACCGTTAATCAGCTGATTTATTCCAAAATCAACATAATTTATTCTGACGTAAGCTGGGCAAAACATTACGTGAATTGTGCATTAGCCGGTGCGCAGAATTAGCCGAAATGACATTTTTTATATGCAGATCAGAATGTCAGTTTTCATTGGTTTGATACATGTACAGATATGTATGTCAGTGATTCTATATTTTATGTACATCTGGTGTCCCGGTGTAATTTACTGACAAATCACACAATTTATAAGGAAATTTTTTTTTTCAGTAAAGAAACTATGTATAATACCAATCCATTAAGAAAACAGTATTTACAATTCTTGTTATGTGTGTTTAGTTATTATTTTCTGTTGTTGGCATATGTATGGTGCACCAAATGGGCATGTCCCGATCATCAATCAGCACAGTTCACAAGCCCGTAATTCTCAAATCTTGTCAATTTGTACTTTACTATACATTGCATCTGAATTAAAATAGTTTAACATTGACATTAAGCTTATTCTGCAATAATTTGCCTTTTGTTGTCAAAAATACTGACGTTAATGTATCTGTCCCGCGAAATCGAATCATTACCGTTACGCTGAAAAAAAATAGTAAAATCAGAGTAACCTCCCTTTCCTACTCTCAGCTACTAATGCAATGAACACTGTTTATGGGCGCCCGATTTATAAATAAACACGGTGGTAACACAACTTAAGTCATTGCCGAGAACTAGACCGGTCTGTATTCGGAATTTTAAGGTTACACATTACATGCATCATTACCGTTCACGGTTTATACACGTCCATATGTATGTAGGTCGACTGAAACAAAATTGGTAGATAGACACACTTACAACGTTGTCTTTGCATATTCTACCTTCATGATGCGTTGTATACAGAGGGGTGACAAATGGGAGTTTTTGAAGAAAAATCATTACCGTTACGGTCATTTCCGTTACAAAATTGTGTAACGGTAATGACGATCGTGTAACGGCAATGATAAATTACCATACTAACCAGTCAGTTGATGCGTCAATTAGATATAAACCAGGTCCCATCAGTTGTCGGTCAGTAATGGCACATTTATTCAGACCTACAACATTTATATATCAGGATTTAATTAGTAAAAGCTCTGAAACAACAAAAAACAGACACAGCTTGCAAGGAGTGTGGGTTTCTATTGGCAATCACATTAAAAGTAAACACTAACTTGAAGTTATATTGTACAGCATATTCAAAGTATAAATATGTTTGTTATATATGCTGTATTAGTATTTTAAATAAATGGAAAGTCATTACCGTTACGTTTTGTCATTACCGTTACATAATCATTGCCGTTACGCCCAATATTTTTGGAGGCTGTGCTATTAATTAAATGTAGCTTTATAACGATGTTTGGTACATGTGGTAAAACACGGCATTCTATTAGTTGCCAAGCTATTTTGTTTTGCTTAACTTTACTGATTCATATTAAATACATGTTGTTGGGTTACCATAAATGAGAAATTCCACGACTTGCTACTAAATTTCTCTGTTTCGCACTAATACAATTAGCTTATCATATTCTTGACACTTTTCTAAACAGATGCCCCTTCAGTTGATGTTTTATGCCGTTGAAAAGAAAACAATGTAAATGTAAAGCTATATTTACGTCATGTAAATGTACGTAATGGAAATTACATTTCTGAGACCCCTGGTCCCTTGAAGTGGAAATAAATTTAAAAATGACGAGAACAATTGGCTATACTATTATAAATGTAACAACTGGACTGTCATCCAATGGAATTAACACAGTTTAATGAATTATTGGTTCTACATCGAAACTAGAAAAACGACACCAATATGTACATAAAATATAGAATCACTGATGTCTCATTATTATTGAACCATGTTATTGTAGTTGCGAACAATAACTCTTGCAATCTACTCCTGTACCATCTGTAGCAGAGTTACTATTCCATTCATACATGTAGGCTTCCTCTACATAATAGCTAATCAGATCGGATTTACACTTTAGTTGTTAATTGTGACACAATTTGTATATTTTCCATCTGAAAAAAAAATATTATAAAAGTAATACGTATGGATCACGATTTGCCTGGTTTGGCCCTCAGGTAAGTTTTCATATTTCGCTCTTTCTGTTACCTGGCAGTTGAATTGGGTTATTGCCCATTATAGAAGTAGTAAGATTATTACTGATCCTACTGCTTTTGGGAGGGGCCATGTGATTCTGGTGTGGCGAGGACCTGGCATCAGATCCGGATCATCCTGATTTCAGGGCTGAGTATATAGTTCTTTTATTGTAAATATTCATTTCTGATTTTAGGATTTTCCCCCCATTTGTACATGTACTTGAACATGTACTTGTACAGGTAATATATGGGATTTATTACTAAACCCATTGACCCGGCCTTAAATGACCGCATCTGTTGATAGGCCGTTAGACCCCAACAAACAAATAAATGATATACGTATGCTTCCTCTACAGAATAGCTAATCAGATCTGATTTACACTTTAGTTGTTAATTGTGACCTAATTTGTATATTTTCCATCTGAAAATAAAACTATTATAAAAGTAATACAAAACTTTACGTGGGTGGTGGTCGAGAGAACGAGACGACGTAAATTAACGGTAGTAGTTCCTCTATATAGGAATCACTATTTGCCTGGTTTGACCCTTCAGTACATTTTTATCTTTGGCTCTTTTGTTACTGGGAGTTGAATTGGGTTATTGCCCATTATAAAAGTATTAAGATTATTACTTATCCTACTGCTTTTGGGAGGGGCCAAGTGATTCTGGTGTAGCGAGGACCTGGTATCAGACCAGGATTAATCTGATTTCAGCGCTGAATTTTGTTATTGTATATCAGTTCAGTGATTTTGGGATTTTCCCCCCATTTGTACATGTACGTGAAAATATACATGTACTTTTTCTTTTTATATGAAACGTGAATTTCGTCACTGATAACAGGGGCGATAACTGTGTTTCCATTAAAGGTTAATGGAAACTATATTCTGTCTGCTTAGTTTTGTTATGTGCACTATGATCGTACTTTATAATGTGTCAATAAAAATATTTGTTCTGGTGACACATTTAATTGGTATAAATAATTTAAAAATGTCATGTCTCATTTGCATATCAAAATAGCCTGATACCACCGCGAGTCACTATCAGTAAAATCAATATTACTAAATGATTAAATGTGTATAGTGGGCCTGCACTCGTAATTTTTAAAACTGGCGGAATACATGTACCGTAGTTACACAATTATACACTTATTTAATTCTTATAGGCAAACTGTTATGCCTACTAGATGGGACCACAGGTTGAAGTACATTGTAACGGACCGAGGTCTATAAATACATTAAATATGCCTAAAAGCGTCCATAAACGAAAAAAAAAAGCTAATTTTTTTTTGTTACTCCCTCTATAACACACACATATATACCTCGGTCCGTTACTTCAACCTGTGGATGGGACCCCAACTTTAGCTGCTACATTTAATTTGCGAACCAGATCTCTTATTCACTATTCTGCAGAGGAAGACTATGAATGGAAACGTAACTCTGCTACGGACAGTACGGTTGTAGATTTCAAGAGTTACTGTTCACAACTATGAACAATGTGGCTTACTCGCTTACCACATTTATCCAAGTGTTGTGAGTTTGATGCCCGGGTGGGATGTAGTTCTCTAAGCACTGTTTCATGTTGGAAAGTTGCGGAGTCATTTGCTGAGTAATGGTTAATACTGGTAAGAAATTCAATAAAAGGCTAACCATGTACATAATAGTGTTTGATTGTTTGTTTCAGGGAAGCCGTCTACAGATCTCAGCCATCTGGATTATTCGTCGAGCCTCTTCAACTTCACCCTGCAGTCGAGGCAGACACCAGCAGGGCTATTGAGATAATATATGGGCGGTTTCAGAAGAAGCAGATAAGGCGGAAACTGTTTCTCATTCTGCTGTTGAAGGACAAAGGCCACCAGAAGAATCGCTGCCTGGAAACACTCCACCTGGGCAACAAGTTGACAAACACTCGCGAAATGGGAACTGATCCAGTTCCTGACCTACACGAAGCAAAATATAGTGTCGCCATGACAGACTGTCATCATCTTAAGATCAGCGACATCTGAAAAAAATATAACGCTCGAGGAAGAGCTTGAGAAAGACAAGTTCAGTTACAAAAAATAACCATTAACCAGAGTACCATCCATGCCAGTGGCAGTGTTTGTGTGGTTCTTAACTCTGATTTCTGCTCTAATCATCTAATCAACCTGTTGAAAGGATGTGTCGTGAAGAAATGTTACTTCTTGTGTTGATGGAATTGAGAATGAATCTTATTCACACAAATCTGACTTGTGCAGTTTTAAGATTTGTCAATATTTTTTGAATCGGTGACTTATTCTTGTGGTGGACAGAATGGCATTTGTACATTTCCGATTATGTGACACTCGAAGGACTAGATATTGAAATGGTCAGAAATATATTTACTATGCTTTTACACATATGTGGCTGTGACCTCAGTTTGAAGTAACGGACCATGGCCTATAAATACATTAAATACACCTAAGAGCATCAATAAGTGAGAGAAACATAAGCTAAACAAAATGTATTTACTCCATGTGTGATATATGGGAGTACATAATTTGTTTGGCCTATTTTATTTTACTTATTGATGCTTTTAGGTATATTTAATATATTTATAGGTATTGGTCCGTTACTTTAACCGGTGGCTGTGACTGGAGAATGTGGTTTATGGGATTTGTGACCAGTGTAGCTCCTGATCAAATATTACACTCCTGTAGCCTGATAATGATGTGGCTTGTTAGAAGCATGATGGAGATTTCATTGATGCAATGGTGAACAGTGCAGATCCTGTGCGGATATGTGTATCTACACTGGTCGCAAATCCCATAAGCCCCATTTCTCCAGTCACAGACACATATTTGAGCAAATTTAAAAATCCTACCGCCAACCTAGAGTGATTAGCATTTAAGGTATTGCATTCAATCTTTGATTCATAAATTTTTGTTTAACGTCCACAGTCTATAAAGTCTATATTTGGTTGGTTTCACATTGTTTCAGATATCTTCGCAATAAAGGATTTTACTTGAAACATCCAGAATAGACCAAAGACAAACTTTGTAGACTTTCGAAGGGAAACGAAAATTTACGAATTAATGATTTATTTTTGTGCTATTATCATGATTATAATTGAAATCAATGCCCAATGGTCAAACTTGTAACAAATTACATATGTACAATAAATTTCGACTTCGAAATTTGACTTCGAATGAAATGGTGCAATTGGTTGATATTGGTCATTTGCAGTGCATGATGTGGCAAACAACATATTGAGGCATCATCTGTAACACAGTGCCTTCAATCATGATTCATACCCAGACATACAAAGTATGTCGAGGTGTATATAGTTTTTGTATTTTCGTCCATCCGTAAGATTGGCGTTAAAGGTTTTTGGGTACCCATTATATCTGCAACCGTAAATCGCATTGAGTAGAATCTTTATATACTTCTTTATCGTCATCCATATTTTTTATACTGTAGCACACCGATGTGGCTTTCCTGCACAAGGTCAAATTACTTAAAGTTTTGAAATATTTGCATTAAACATGTCAAGGTTTTTAAGTACACAATGTCTCTGCAACCGCAAGTCGGGTTGACTTGAAACTTCATATATATACTTCTTTATTAAGTTAGAAGATCAATATTTTCTTTTCTATCGCCCTGGTGGGTGCATGTGATGGGTAATTTAACAATCGCGATTCATCCTTACCGGAAATCCGACTGGAGACCTGGTTTGGCCCTCACATACGTCTTTGGCATTTTGTAGTGACAGTTGAATCTGGTTATATCTCTTGTGTGAGTATTACGATTATTCGTAATCCTTTTTTAGGGAAAGAGGGAAAGGGGCCAAGTGACATTGGTGTGGTATGGACCTGGCATCAGGTCAGGTTATTCTAATTTCAGGGCTGACTATATTTTTCTCGATGAAATTATTCCGTTCTGATTTTGGGATTTTCCCCCCAATGCAGCAGGTTAATACAGGATCGAACCCGTTTGCCCAGCCTTATATGACCTGAGCTGTTGATAGCCGTTAAAACACCAATAAACAAACAAACAACTTTGGCATTTGGTATCCGACAGTTATATTCTTTATGTGAGTATTAGACCATAGCTGTTGATAGGCCGTTAAACACCATTAAACAAACATTCTATACGGCTTTCATGCACACGGTGAAGGTGAAATTACTTTGAAACTTGCGTTAAATGTTTTGAAATATATGCGTTAAAGTTTTAAGTAAACATATATTTGTCTATCAACAATCAACATCCATATTTTCATTTTATAGCCCACGCATGTGACTTTCATGCCCAAGGTCAAGGTCAAATTGTGTTAAATGTTTTGAAATATTTGCATTAATGTTTTAAGTACACAATTTATCTGCAACCGTATGTTAGATCGACTGGAAATGTCACATACTTCTTTGTCAACATATTTTCATTCTATATCTCACCTAAGCGGCTTTCATGCCAAAGGTCAAGGCCAAATGACTTTGCTGCGGCCGAGGGTATGTATGAGACCCCGCTCACCGCTCACTTGCTCTAGTCCTTAAAAGCAAGAATAACATATCTTACCATACTGATTTCTTTTGTTTTTTTCGGATACATGTACTGATTTTGTGTCCCAAGCATAACTGGAATTCCTTTTTGTATATTTATCACAACTCTTGCCTCACTAATATTCCAGTGTTCTCCCTTTGTTTTTTCACGCATTGATTTTGTATCTGGCACATGGCAAAGGTATCGTGGGTATTGTCAAAATCGGATGATACATCATACAAGATGGCCGCCGACAGGTCATCCTTTAATTATAGATTTCGTCTTCTTCTCATGTACCGTTTGACCGACGCTGGTCAGACTTCACAGTTGTGGTGCGTGGGTGAAGCATTTTCATATTTGTTCAAATGGAGGTTGTCGCATAATCCAAGATGGCCGTCGTAGAAAAATTTGGTAAAATTCTTAAAAAAATCATATCAACCATGTTAATTAATTTTACATTATTATTATTTTTACATGAAGCTTGAATTGCCACTTTGATATCAAGGGCGATAACATTGACTCTTTAAAATGTTAATGGAAACAACTATTTATTCTCTCTATTTATCTTTTGATGTGCAATGATCATATTTTGTAACAAGTCAATACAAATATTTTTTTCAGGTGACACATTTAGTTGATATAAATAATTTAAAAATGACCTGCCTCATTTACAATCAAAATGGCACGATGATACAACCTATCAGTAAACCTAAGATTACTAAGTGAATATTTCTTTGTAGCGGGCACTCGTATTTTTTAAAACTGTTGGAATAGTTACACAATTATACTTATTTAATATTTAATTCCTATAAAGAACACTTTGTGCCAAACAGATGGGACCCCAATTCAAATCATGATTTGCAACTTTGATGAAGGATGTCTGGCACCCAGTCATTAAGTGCAAAGGCACGACACGTGTCTTATCAGCTCATTCACAAACACCACATCATACAAAACACTTGTCACATGGATTCACCAGTGGGTGTACAGTACAAAGTCCAGTGACATGGTGTGTAATTGCATCCCGTAACATTTGGTCAGGTGGGTATTTTTTTACTTTAACCTACGTTTTCTGGGGGAAATAACTACCTGTATAATATATGTGAAAATCACTACAATGGAAGAAATTGAATGTATGTTCTCGCACCCCCTTCCAAACTCCATTCACAATTCACACCCCCTCTGCATGAATCTGGCTACTCCACTGCAGTGCAAAGTCGCAGAACAATGTTTGACATACAGCCGTTTGAATGTGTACTTGTATGGAACGCCAAATCTACATAAACTCAAATATATATTGCTAGCAACAAATATTTGGAGCTAGCAATAAATATTTGGAGAGCTCTCGAAATCATTTGGAGAGCTCTCGAAATCAATTAATGATATCTCTAAATCATTTGGAGAGCTCTCGAAATCATTTGGAGCGAGCATTATATAACATTTGATTTGGAGAGCTCTCTAAATCATTTGGAGAGCTCTCGAAATCAATTAATGATATCTCGAAATCATTTAAAGAGCTCTCGAAATCATTTGTAGCGAGCATTATATAACTTTGATTTGGAGAGCTCTCTAAATCATTTGGAGCTATCTCTAAATCATTTGGAGAGCTCTCGAAATCATTTGGAGCTATCTCTAAATCATTTGGAGAGCTCTCGAAATCAATTAATGATATCTCGAAATCATTTAGAGAGCTCTCGAAATCATTTGTAGCGAGCATTATATAACTTGATTTGGAGAGCTCTCTAAATCATTTGGAGCTATCTCGAAATCATTTGGAGAGCTCTCGAAATCATTTGGAGAGCTCTCGAAATCAATTAATGATATCTACGAAATCATTTAGAGAGCTCTCGAAATCATTTGTAGCGAGCATTATATAGCTTTGATTTGGAGAGCTCTCGAAATCAAGTTATATAATGCTCGCTACAAATGATTTCGAGAGCTCTCTAAATGATTTCGAGATATCATTAATTGATTTCGAGAGCTCTCCAAATGATTTCAAGAGCTCTCCAAATGATTTAGAGATAGCTCCAAATGATTTAGAGAGCTCTCCAAATCAAATGTTATATTGCTCGCTCCAAATGATTTCGAGAGCTCTCCAAATGATTTCGAGATATCATTAATTGATTTCGAGATATCATTAATTGATTTCGAGAGCTCTCCAAATATTTATTGCTAGCTCCAAATATTTGTTGCTAGCAATATATATTTGAGTTTATGTAGATTTGGCGTTCCATATACTTGTGTGTGTGTAATATTTCTCAGACTTTTTCAAGGCAATGATTTCTGTTTCGATGTAATGTATGACCTGTCGTGAATTTCACTCACAAGTTCATATTAGTGCTTGTAGGAGTATTTGATATCCAGTATACATTTTCCACGGCTTTCACATTCTGTAAAACCGTCTGGAGTTTCGACAATGAAATGGGAGAAATGGCAAACATTTTCATGTGTTTGAATGTGGATTATTTCTGGCACTCATATCTTTGGCTTATGACGTTGTTCAAATTGTACTGCGTCAATTTTATCGAATTTAATATTGCATAATTTTATTTCATGACTTTCTTCAAAACGCCAGTTTTAGAAGTTGATGGTTTTAGGATTTTTATATCATGCACTGCAGTGTCGATGATAAGTCGCTAGGTGGCGTTGCCAAGTCGGACTGTTGTACTGTGCGGACTCACCGAAACAAACCGCCAGTGGACGCGTAATGTAATCTCCCTGGGTAAGTTTATGTATCGCGGCTCAGTCAGCGTGCGACTAGATGCCGGTTTTTTTTGTTAGGGGAAAGTACTAAAATTGGGAAAATTGGGCGGGCCCGCGCAATATTTAAAATTGCGCCATGTCAATTAAAGGTGGTGCAGGATGTTGAATGTAATATCTTTATAATGGAAAGACAGAGTTTAATGAAACATAACGCATTAAATGCTTAACAGGTGGCCAATTAGTATCCCCTCGTCGACAGGCAAGAGCTGGTATATCGTTAGTCCATGTACTGCGTACATATGTACGTACGCTAGTAACACCTTTCATTTTTCAATAACTTGTGAATTGCTTCCACGATTTTGATATTATTTGACCATAATGTGTGTCTATGGAGCATGGTTTTAGCATATGAGTTAGACTCATATGACCCACGTTCGACCGCCCAAGGTCACGGAGTACTTTTTTATTATCAAGGCTGCCAGCGAGGGGATTAGCTTCGTTAATGATGCCAGTGCGAGGGATTAGCTTCGTTTAATGATGCCAGTTCTTGCATTATGGTATAGTTTGCTTTAATCTAACAATTTTCTGGTTTTGACGAAGAATCGGTTACCATGTATGTGAATAAAAATCTAAAGAACGTGAATGTATGGTGTGATACATATCATCGAACCGGTATGTCACTTCTATGGTGAGATACATATCATCGAAATCCGTCCGTTTGCTTGGAAAAGTTTCAAGAAAATTTACTGTAAAAATGACGTCACAGAATACGTCACGTCGGAAAAGCAGGTTCGGAAACCACTGATCCCATACCCTGATATCTATAACTTTACATGCTACTTGCAAACATGTAGTTGGCCTCAATAGTAATAACGTACACTCAAAGCGTTCTTTTATAACATGATCATTCATGTTATAATTGTTCTTGTTTATATTTTGAACATACTGGGAGAATAGTTGAGCAATCGCTGAGTATGTAGTCTGCTGATAATTTATAACACACTGTAGCTAGATACCATGTGTTGGACATACATGTACATGTATTACACATCAACTGGGGACCGTTTCACTAAACTTCGTACGACAAAAATGTTCGTAAGTGCAAATTTAGGATCGGCTGGCTATTTCCATTCATGGATTTACATTTATTGAGCATAGGCTGCATATGCAGCCTATGCTCAATAAATGTAAATCCAATAATTGTTCTCAAGAATTGTTAATGTGAAACTTACAGACTATCATACTTTTGCACTTACGAACATTTTAATCGTACGAAGTTTAGTGAAACGGCCTCCTGTTGTCTTTGCTATATCATGTAAACCCCACACGAGTTTTCTATACATTTCACATTGTGACATTGGACTTTCATGCTGAGTTATTTTCTAGTATTTGCGTAAGAGAATATTCATATGAAATCATCATATTGATATGTTGTAAATGTTATATTGTGTATTTGTTGCTATGTACAACATGCACATGTACGACACGTACATGTATTCAGGTACATCTGTATGGTCATTGACGCCTGTTTCATATTCTCGGTTGCCCGTGCAATAACACTTGTCTTTCTCGACAGACGTCCCTGTTGTATTGCAGAAAGTACGCAAAACCTTTGAGAGTGGTAGCGTGTTTACCCTAGCGTGGCAAGGTGCATGTGAATACCGGCTTCGAGATATTCCCTTATTATCACATCTTTGACACATTTCCGGGTGTTGTTTCTGTATTAACACAGTGTCAAGGTCATTACCAAGGTCAGGAATGATCGAGACAAATTGTCTCCCCCAATTATCATAAGAACCAAGTATACTTCAATTGTTATGCCGTTATGGCCAATATAGCTTGATCTGACGAACGAAAAGTGGTAACAATGCAGTTGAAGTGTAAGGGATAGGCCAGAGTAGATAAGTACACGTAGTCACTTAATCACTTATAATGTACACTATATTACATGGGGAACACACTGGTATACATGATACATTGATATGCGAACATCACTGTACTGTGCATGACACTATTCAATTACTACAAGGTTGTAAGCCAATCGACTGTTATACTTTAACGCAACTTAAAAGCTATAGACGAATAAACTCGGTATGTGGTATCTCAATGGTCCCGTAGTGGACAATAGTATGAATGCACAAGTACTTTGATGATCGCTAATCAAAGTGAAATAACATACAAGTATAACATGGCATAACGAACATTGGAGGACAAAATGACAATCATCTGAGCTACCCCAGTGCGTGGCGTATCTCAATAGATAGTGTAACCTCTGAGTATCAAGGTCCCAAGGTCTGCCTCACCCGCAATATGAGGTCTAGTCAACAATATGGCTATAATCCAACTTCAAGTGGATTAATCCATAAACAATATATGTAGTCTTACTACAATCCTTTAGCCATGATATGCCATGATAGGAGTATTACCATACACTATCAAAGTATACATATATATTGCCTATGCAATATATTTCCAAAGTATGAATGTCAAAGTCAAAGCCGGATGTGGTTACATCACATGATAGTCAATAACGATAATGTTCCGGAAGCTGGTTCCCGGAAGTAAAGTTCCACAGGTAGTATTATCTCCGGAAATGGTGGACCAGATGTAAAGTTCCTATGGTATCACTCGACTGTAGCAACCGGATGTGGTAGACCGGAGGTGTAAAGTATCCATGGTGAATCAATATGGGTTATAATACCGGAAGTGGTAGACCGGATGTAAAGTTCCGATATAATACAAAATGGCGATTTTCACGTTGGCTAAGACGCCGGGAAAAGTTTCACTTAGGTGACATTCAACTCGGTGGTAGTATAATGATATGATATGTGTGTATGGCGTTTCACTTCACTAAACTATGGCTGTGACTGTCTGCTGAACGCGAGGTAGTTATCACACACTGCTCTATACAGGCCTGTACCCGGAGCTGCTACACACACTGCGCCAGACAGACGTACGGACACTCGGACGACCCGATACTCTGCACTGACTGGGGTGGTCTGCCCTCAAACGAGTGGACCAAAACGTCCAATGTGGCTCGCTGGAGCGTTCTCAAGAGGCTACAAAAATGAAATGAATCTCCAATTACTGGACGAATACGCACAGACAGACAGACAGGATGCACAACAGACTAAAACGGGAATCGAACAACGGCAAATCACAGCTGAAATAAAATGTTCTAGGTACATACCAAAATCCTCCGTGTCACTGGTGAATACAGTACTAGTCTTCTGTAACCAGAAAATATGTGTCCCGCCAACACATAGCGAGACATCGCTTATATACGCACCAGTGAAACCATGCACGGAATAATGAATATGCCTACCCTCGTACGACATCTCACATAAATACTACAAAACCATGGCTTTTGCCATGTCACCCGTGGGTTATATTTGGCATAAATATATGTTCCCACGCCTTAAATTCAACCAAACCAGTGTACAGCCCTCGTGGAATAAATACCATCCAACATGGTATACCCCACACTACCATAAATCTGCACACTATAGACCCATGATCTCATAATCCGAAATCTACTCGACTGGTCTCGACAATGCGAAGGTCGCTTCTTGGCCCCGCCAAACCCCTCCATAACGGTCCTACGGCTATACACTCAAATGAGAGTGTAGCACATACTAAACTCAAATATCGTGGTCATTTACGGAAATATCACGACACAAAACATCACCATTATGGGATCTGATATATCCGTGTTGGCCAGTACCAGGCTATGATGAAACACTAACCCGTAGCATACATAACAGGGCAGACCATGGTATGATCTGCGCTATATACTGGCTTCACCTACAGAAGGTCCCTTATATGGTGAACAACTGACACGCGGACAAACTCGGCTCGCACGGACAGTGGACATCCGTAATACTAAAAGGTCTTCTCCCTAGCGAAACCAGCACACGCAGTCAACGAGTTCTCTACCACACACATGCATAGTCTGTGGCAAATATGGCGTGACATCAGTAAAACATTGCTCATAAAATAGACGTATATTTAAATCCGCAAATAGGACACGCATAAACGTATCTCCACCAATACAACATAAGCCCCCTTATTACACGCACATTGTACATGGCAAATGTACATGCTAAATCACAGGTGTGTAAAAATCACAGGTGTGTGAAACCCCAGGTATGTGGAATCACAGGGATGTGAAATCAATAATACGCACAACAATACAACACATCACAAATATACAATTATACGGATTCCAGAATGTACAAGAATACACGTGTCACGCGACACACAGCTCGTGTGCAATTTATGTACATAATGATGTGATACATAAGTTAGATCACGTTTATCCGCATGTACGAGCGATAATCCGCGACAATGTGTGCTTTACAGTCAGGAACAAACTTTATAATTAAATTATAACAATACAATCCATCAAATATTGAACAATTCTGCAAAAACCAGGAACCCACTTTTCGTTATAAAAGATGGAGTACTGCATAAATACTACGGGGAACACAATTCATGTTAAACAAGTGGGTTACGCAGCTGACAAGCGACATGCTGGAAATCCTGCAGACGCCATCTTGTATAACGTTTATTAGTGTATACTGTTATGTAGATTTACCTTTTATTTTGCTACATTCTTGTAACCAATCATCTTTAGAGCACGAAGAACAAAACTGGGGTTGGTTCCATTTTTTGTTCGACAATAACTTTGGCCGCCATCTTGTATTTCACAATGGCCGCCCGATTGGTATATCAATTATATATACACTTATAACACAGGTAGAATATTGATTATTTTTTGGTGATAATCATCTTTTGACCACACAAAAAAAACCCGTGTTGTTTTCATTTTTAACTGGTCCTATTGCGGCTATCGTAGATTTAAAATTGGCCACCCTGAAGTCGTATACAATATATTGTAATACTCATATCTACATTTATAATGCAGATTGAATGTTGATTGTTTCGTCTATGCCATCTACATACTTCAACTAATAACACTGGGGTTGGTTTCACTTTTTCTGATGACTGGTGTGGCGGACATTTTGTTTTCAAAGCCTCTTTGTAAATAATATTTATTGTGTCTTCACTACGTACTGTCTTTAGTAAAGTGTATTTCTAGTTAGGTTGTGTTGACTGTTTTGCTACGTTCTTGGAACAAAAGTTCTTTGTATCATAAAAGAAATCATGAGTTGTTCCTATTGTTTTATAATTTGCAAAATGGCTGCCTTGAACATCATATAATTTTGATATAATCATGAACAAATTAGTTGAACTGATGTTTTCCCAGACTATAATCATTATTGAAAGTAAAATGTCTATGACTAAAGTCAAGTTCCAGTCACTGTTTATGACAAACATGTTATATTGCAAAATGGCCACAGTGTGTATACGGGATTTTCTTAATTATGGATACAGTGCTTTCAACCAGGTCCAGCACCGTCTGCATTACAGTCTACATCTTGTTCGTATTCCTGAAAGGCAGTGCTGGCACAATCACACTCAAAATGTGGTCAAAGGAGTTGCTTACATAAAATATACACCCTATACAAACTTGTATGCAGAAAAGTGTAGAAGAAATGTCGAAAATGCAGTATTTATGTGATTAAATGTCTTGTTCGGCATTAAAACGCCATGTGGACATGTTCAGTGTGTGTAGACGATGTGTGTAAAATGTAAGATGGATTGCAAAACACAGTTGGAGAGGTTGAATACACTCTATACCTAATAGAATTGTATGCAGGAAACAAGACAAATGGCCACGTTGAAAAGGCAGTATTGTTCCATTTTCATTATCAGTATTTACGATTACCATGTGATCTTAAGAGATCATAACTTCTGTGTCAATATAAAAGGGATCAGTGCCTCGATTGTCCAAATTGCGTTTCACTAGTTGAAAGTGTCATATTATGACTTGATAAAGCCAGAGACATGTAGACCTACGCCTCTGGGTCAGAATATTGGTGTGCCACACAGGCAAGCCAATGGCTAATGCATTTATATCATTGATTCTCGCAGAAAACTAATATGCTCTGATTGAACATGAATAATGAGGCATGTTATTTGGCCAGAAACGGTTTCGTTAAGTGTACGGACTGACTGTTCAAATGGAGTAAGATCACTTGCCTCTCATGTCCATGATATAAATGGTCTATTCACGTCGCCACAGATTACAGGATATTTTACTGCTGTTGAAGCAATATGGCCTGTCAATGAAACACGTTTCTGGCAAAAACATACTAGTTACTGATACACTATCCCACGAGTTAGTAACATACATATATTCTAACTTTATTAAGGGTATGAATACACAGGTACATGTAGTATTCGCGAACTTACCTGTTAGTGATCACGAGTTGTAAGAAATGGCAAACTTGACTTGAGTAAGATGCACAATTGATTCTGCTCGGAAAACGAGTCGAAATATTAACTCAATTTCAGAACGCAATGTCCGCAGAAAATAGTAGCATTATGGGAATACGGAGATAAGCTGAAATGTTCTAAACACATAAAGATGACACCGTTCGAGTCTAAAATGTTGCAAGCCGTGCACAATCGCAATCTCGGCATTCAGAAATGTCTTAGACGAGCGCTATATAGTATGTTATTAAAATCGTAACAAGATGTTCAATTGAAGATACAAACTGGACTCTGATACCACACTAGGTACCAGATAATGTCAACAGTTTGTGTTCATTGTATTATGAGTATAAGCAGAAGAAACATACACAATATCACCACTACATTAAACATGTATAATACATATTAGTTTGTCAAGTTTAAATGGCGGCCATTGTAAAAATATAATGGCCGAAATTTCAAAATATACTGAAATAATTATGCCAATATTTCTAATGTATAATAAATAATAATAAACACCACATATTATGACGTTGACGTTAAATATAAATTAATCTCAATGACAGCCATTTTGAAATTCAAAATGGCGGCCATGCGGCTCTTAATTAATGTGTTGTTATATGTTGTATATATATATGTTTTTAAGTAAACACACACGTTACAATCACAATATCATTTCAAAGAACATAACTACAGCCACAGAAATACTAGAATGTGTAACAAATCTTTGATGTGGCGATGTATATACCACACTTAAATTTGGCGACCATTTTGAAGATAAATAGCGGCCATTTTGAAAACCAAAGTGACTGGTGTCTGAAAATGTATTGAACTCATTCTGCCAATAGTTCTTGTCCATAATAATGTGTTTTTCACTGCAAAAACACCACACATAATGACCCTGACCTCAAAATATATATTTCAATGGCGGAAATTTTAATTTCAAAATGGCGGCCATATGTCTTATATAAAAAATGGAACCAACCCCAGTTTTGTTGTATGTGGTCTATAGAACCTTGGTTCACACAATGTAGCAAAGAATTTCACTATACCTAAAATAACGACATAACAGTATACACTATATGGCGTCGTGATGCTCATGCAATAACGTCGCGATGTCCTAACGTTATGAATAAACATAAACATTGTGAAATCTAAAATGGATTCCACTTAACGTTCAGTAGAAACAAATTCCTTGATAAATGCCTTGTGCCGACACGTCGGAAAAGATAATGGCCTTGTGCTGAACCGTCGGAAAAATGGGTTCCTTGTTTTTGCAGAATTTCTGAACATATTGTATTATTGCGGAAAGATTACATTAACTATTGAACATGTTGGGGCAATTTGAGAAGGTGCAGGGAAGGCCCACTGTACTTCAGAGATACATGTACATATATACGTTTGTAAATACATAATGTTTTATTATCATGAACATACATTATTGTTACATGTAATGAGATAGTATACACATCTGGGGCCCGTTTCACTAAACTTCTTACGAGATTTGTATGGATTTACATTTATTGAGCATAGGCTGCATATGCAGCCTATGCTCAATAAATGTAAATCCAATAATTATGTACAAGAAAGCAATGTTAATGTGAAATTTAGCAACTGGCTTGCTGTCTACGTTGGTGTAGTATGATGTATATGGCGATGGTTCAATTACTATGCTTCCCACATTTTTATTGTCTATCAAATGCCAAAATATATGCATAGTGGAACCTCTCTAAATCTACTAGGGTCTACCCTGTTAGTAGTCTTCATATTTGCAATTATGTAAGAAATAAATGCTAAAGTAAGCCAAAAGAACCGGATCTCTATAAATACATTTGCAAAGCTACGATCCCTCATTCGTTGTACATGCACCAGTGTCAACTGATACATGCAGAATCACAAACCAGTTGCCATTTGATAGCAGTAGCCTATTTCGCCAAAATTGCAAAGTATTCTTATCTTTCTAAGTACAATTTGAGGGAGAAATGTTCAATTTAAGGATAAATATATTAATTTTTATTATACTGATTTGATTACATTATCACAGCCATTTTGGCTGTGATAATGTAATGAATTCATTATAATAAGTCTACATACCTTTAATCATCAAATATACGCAGTTGTTAATTCTACAGGTAAATCAAATAATGAATTTAAGGAAATATAAATGATTACTCCGTCAAAGAATACTTAGCTAGATAAGTATGCTTAGTAATTTTGGTGAAATCGGCTACTGATTTATGAACTGAATGAGGCACAATTTATGCACACAATTACTGACGAGTTTCATAAATCTCATTTTCAATTGGAAACGAGTATGATGTTCTGTTTATCGCATGACTTCACCAAGATGCATGACCATGTTGTTATAACAACAACAACAGTGGCTGAAAGTGTTGAAATCTTGCCGACTCCAAAGTAAGTATTATTTGATATTTTCCTTAATATGAAACGGATTTTGATGAAATATGACGCAGCAAACGCGTCTTCATTAACTGCATTTGGTCGTTCAGGGAGTTCGGCAGTGACCAGCAAATGCAGTTTAATAAGCCGCGTTTGATGCGCCATATATATCATCGAAATCCGTTAAGTAATAAGGACAATATAAAAGAATAGGTACTTTGAATCGGATATATTCTGGAAGTTTCAGTACGTGTTGTTGTTGTTAGTACCACGTGAGCATACACCGTGTTCACGTCTCCAAAGAGCAGAACACTTGGAGATATCTAATATATTTCAAATAGCACACACCATTGTATATTTTCGCAGCTATTCGAATATCTCAACAGAGAAACTCGTTTTAAAACTGGAAATAACAATGGCATAAATGTACCATATGTTGTGTTCCTTTTATGTGTAGACACTTATTATTTGTAGTCATTGGCACTTCTAATAACGTTTAATTAGAGCACGGCATAACTAGGTTTTTGTTGCACCTGCTTTAGCAGAAGGCGCGACTATAGTCGCCGCTTTTTCCGTCATCGTCGTCGTCGTCGTTGTCGTCCGCGTCCTCGTCGTCGTCCGCGGAAACACTTAGCAATGCTTTGAGTCAAAAGGTTTGTACACGTTTCTGCATCAGCATATAACTTTAATATTACATGTACTTGATGGATTTCATCAATATTTGGACACTGGATACATGTAATCATTTGGAACACTAGTATGCCCACAATAACATGACATTGACCTGTTCGACATTCGCATGGTTGTGGAAACACTTAGCCACTTTTTTACGTCAAAAAGTTTGTACAAGTTTCTTCATCATCATATAAGTTATTATTACGCGATGGATTGCTTCAATATTTGGCCACTTGATACATGAAAGCATTTGGAACACAATCATGCTGCCATTAACATGACCTTGACCTTTCTCGTGCCCATGATCGTGTTGCTGTCAAATGCTTCGGCAGGAGCGACACCGCTTCCGTGACAACATTCTTGTCATGTGATATATGCAGTGGACCTCTCTACACCGGACGCCCTGGGAACACGTCTAAGCAATTCTATATGACTTCCGATCATGATCAAACATAAACAAAGGCAATACATGGCAATACACATAGATCACACAGATCACATAGATCACACAGATCATTCAGAGCCCAAGATGAGTTTTGGATCTAAAGAGTATTATACCCCCATATTTCAAATTCAATGTGTATTTCTTTTACAAATGTATTATTGATTGTCTTCCGTATTAAATAGGTAACACATGATAAAACATAACATGAATTAAAACATTCAGTTATTTGAGCAGCAAAATTCAAACACTGTTAACATCTAAGTACATTTCAAACTTTATTTCGGTATTTTCACTACTGAATTTGGAAATCAATGCGTATTTCCGCAGGGCTGTGAGTATTGTGTACTCCCACCTTTGGTAACCAATGCGTTTTCTGCTACAACAAGTGCTTAAAATACGCCAATATGCACCTTATGTGGAGCTTTGTAACATTCACAGACAGATATGGTATGTGTGTCCAGTATATATAGAGGTTCAACTGTCATACAGTAAGTTATCCAACTGGTAACATTACATCTACATATACTTTGAGTCTTATAGAACAGAAGATTCACTATGAAAACTGTACAATATTGTACATTTATTTACCCGTAGTAAATACTTCAATTTACATGTGGCTGTGACTGGAGGCATTGGGCTTATGGGATTTGTAACCCGTGTAGCTGCCGATCAAATAGCTCACACCTGTAGCCTGATAATGATCTACATGTATATTGCGTGACGGGTGTGTTTCCTTGATGGCGTGGCGAACAGTGCAGATCCTGATCAGACTGTGCGGATGCAGTCTGATCTGGATCTGCACTGGTCGCAAAACCCATAAGACCCATTTCTCCAGTCACAGCCACAAATGGCAGTGTATGAGGTTCTATGCTGTCCAGTATAGAGGGTTTCTACAACACTATTCGGCACTGAAATTCCCATGTCGGTCCTTCCTTATTCTGTTACTGCCTTAAACATATCTATCAAACTAATTCAAGTGCACCAATGGGAGCCATATGGCAGACTTATTGCCACATACTCGCTCTCCTAATTACTGAAAATCCAATTATCATATGTCATTGGAGAAATGGGGCTTATGAGTATTGCGAGAAATGTAGATCCCGATAAGTCTTATCATGATCTGCACTGTTCGCTATTCCACCAATCAAACACCTGTCATACCTGCTTATACACGTAACAAGCAATATAGATCGTAAGCAGGCTACAGGAGTGTGCTATTTGATTAGGACATACACTGGTGACAAATACCATAAACCCTATTTCTCGTGTCTCAACCACATATATGTTTTGTTGCTTAATTTTGCAGTCTACGACTGTCTAACTGTTCAGGGACCAATAGACAGTCAGCTTGTCATTATAAAATGACACAAAACAAAGTGGTATGTGTCAGTGATTGTAGTAAATTGCAAAGAATTCAACGAAAACATGTTACACAAACACCGGCGCTAATCTTGCCAATATTTGTAAACAACTAAATACTTCAATATTGTGATGGAAATCAAATTGTTTGATTGGCTGAGCCAATCAAACTGCTTGATTGCGAGTTGAGATTGCCGTTGAATGTTCCGAAACGTTGACGTATGTAGCCGTTTTCACAAAAATTACGAAGCATACTTATCTAGCTAAGTATACTTTGAGGGAGCAATCATTTATTTTTCCCGAAATGCATTATTTTATATAGTGGCTGCATATTAGTATATTTGATGCATAATTATTATATTGAATTTATTACATTATCACAGCCAAATTGGCTGTGATAATGTAATAAATTCAGTATAATAAAAATTAATAAATTTATCCTTAAATTGAATATGTCTCCTTCAAAGTGTTCTTAGTAAAATACGTATACTTTGCAATGTTGGTGAAATAGGCTACAGGGCTGGATTAACGCGGGCGGTTGTGTACCGCCGAAATGACGTCTATGGCCTTCGTGATGGGTGGAAAAAAGCGGATCAGGCTGTACGGATGCATAGAACTGAACGCAAACATTGTCTGGGGTTCAAGTTGGGAGGAGCGAACCGACAATCGATTTTAGATATAATTTTAAACTGTATCACATCGTAGGCATCGTAGGCATTGACACATCCAATGTTCTACCCTCCACTACGGTCACACGGTGGAACGAACAAATAAGTTGATACCAATTCCACTGACCGTGGCAAGCAGGTATAACAAAATACGTCTCATTTGGCAATGCGTCGCTCTCTATTGGGCTGATGTGGAATAACTAGCATGGATATGAATGGAGAAAGTGTGCTGGTGGTTTCGTAAAATCCCAAGTTCCCATGTGGAACTGGTATGGTAAATCATTAGTCATTGTTAACGACCATGACGACGACGCAGATATGATGATAAATAAAAAGCATGTTCTGTTATCTCATTTATGTGTTACGCATCAACATAAGCAATGATAGCTCAGCTGTCCACATACGACGATATACAATTAATTCGATCAAGATTTACACGTATTGCTGGAATCGGAAACAATTACATGTATGTAAAATACTGTTCTTTATATTGCAGTTGCTGAACATCACACGTTGGAGTGATCGTGTCCTGATTTGCTGCCTTCTTCGCGTGGCTGCAACATAAATAAAAATCATGTTTTATATGCATCTTACATGTTCCCCAATATAGATGTATCCCCGTCTGTATTTTGACAAAATAAGGTATCCTGGTCTGTGTGTTGACAAAATAATCTGACAAAATAATTGCGTTCTACGTACGTACATGCATAGATCTGGAAAGCATGCGAGCTGGAATTGTGTTTTACGTACATACATGTTGCACAAAACTAAATTTCAACACATCGTCAAAATGTCCGGGCAAAATTGCGTCATCGCAGTCGCGAAAACGCGAGATCACGAGGTGAAAACGAGATATTGAATACAATAGAATATCACGTTTTCGCCTCGCAATTTCGCAGTCTGGCGATTTGGTCTCCTGTTTTCGCCATCTTGTGTATACATGTAGGTCGACGATGCGATGCAGACTGCCAGTAACCATATATCATATGGTATCATATATGTTTTTTTTCCCAATAAACATGTGTTGGCATGGCAGTACATGAGAATCGTCTTCTAAGACGATTCTCATCTTTTGTCAAATAATGTTTTAGTTGTCAAGAAATACTGAAGTTTGTCCACATTTGCTCTATTTCTTAATACAAACATGTTTTGGCAGCACACGATTATCGTCTCCTAAAACAACGGGTACGTGTCCTGTTCATGAAATGTGACAACCTCGCTTTTTCGTGATTTCTCGCATAGGTTGAGATCGCGAAAACGCGACATGCTTTCGACACATGTATGAGCAAAACAAACCCGAATTTTCTGTCTGTAGCGCCGAGATAGTCGCCCTAAGTTACAGACAGAACAATAGGGTTGGAGCCAAACTTATTTTCAAAAGCGGAAGGCGAGATCGCGAAAACACGAGACGATTCTCATGTTTTGTTGTTGAGAAATATATATATATATATATAACACCCCCCCCCCTCCCCCACCCCCGCTACATACGGACCTGCCGTAACATGTCGACTCTCAGCTGATGAACATTGAACATGTCGCTATTGTGTATTATTTTGAGTTGGCTGACGGACGAGTTGGTCGAAGGGTGAAACGGAGGTCGGTCATATAATCAAAGAATAATAACGGGACCGATACGATTTCTAATTACCTCTAATAATAATCGCACTTTCCATTTAACAAAATATATTGGCAATATATTTAAAACAATTTTGATAATAAATGATTATGGGGGTTGGTGGTCAAAGAAATAACTCAATTGTATGGGTGGTGGGGCGCAATACAGTAATTAATACATATGGGTGGTGTGGCAAGGGAAAATGAATACTTATGGGGGTTGGGGCAAACGAAAATAATTAAATTGTGTGGGTGGTGGGGTGAAGCGATAATTCAAAAGCATGGGTGGTGGGGTGAAGCAATAATTCAAAAGCATGGGTGGTGGGGTATGAAAATTATGTTTTTGCATGGGTGGTGGGTACGTATGGGCCTGCGGTCGGTCATACGAAAATACCATAGATTCCTCAACGCAGTACATGTACGTTGCGCGTAGATTGTTAGATTGACACGGTGATTTCTAATTTTATACTACTTACATGACGTAGACATGACGTTGCTACAATATAGTTAAAGGCATCATGCCTGTGTGAGTTTCTGTTAAATCGTTCGGTTGCAGCAGGAAAATGCGCGCCTGTCATATTGTTATATTACAGAAACCTAAACCAGAAAACTGGAAATTGACTGGTTTACTTGTCTGTTTACAGGTTAATGACAGCACGTCATTAGTTAATATGCCATTCAAACGTCATTAGTTAATAAGGATTTAATGACGATTCGTACAACCAGTTTTTAATGACTCATTAGTCATTAACTAATGGAAAGTTAATGTGTCATTAGGCTAATGATACATTAACTAATGGAAAGTTCGTACAACCGGGTCCTGGCGTTTCAATGTGCCCATTGTTCTTCAAACTCCGAGAAACCCTACTTTATAATAGTAATGAATCAATGATCATGTGGCATTTACACCAGGATCGAGCGAGCGGTTATTATTTTATACCAATAAAATATGTCAAGTTTGAGCAATAGTTCACCAATGCTCGCGCATAGCTATTGTTGTAATGTTCATATTTTTAATGCATCAGTCAATGTGAATCCCCCCAGGGTACCCCGGGGCTTTAACCTTTCATGATTCCCCGGGGCCGGGGCTTTAACGGCAGCAACAATAAAAGCCCCACTATTCCCTGGCTGTGTGATGCATAAGTAAAATAATGAGCAATTTATAATATTTAACCATAAATAAGCAACAAAGGAACGAAAATTACAATAAGTTTAATTACACTTCTACATACTGGAGCTACATATCATTATCAGTCCACTTCAGCATGTTTTTTAGTAAATTGTGAAGCTGCTTTCTCTCGTATTAAGCTCAGTAAAATGCTGCATCTGCAGTGATCTTGCAACGACAATGTACAAAATAGAGACAAGCCTATTATTTTGTACATTCAGTTTAATCAAAACTTTCCACAAAACATCTGGCTCCACTTTTCTCTTCTCTCGGTACAGTATAAATATACTACAGGGACAATCCCCACTCTTATATTGTTTATTAACAGTTTGTAGCGTATATTCTGGGCGGTATTTATACTCAAATGTACTTTGCAAAGCATATTACCTGTATCTGGTTGTCTATCTTCTCGCAAATGAAACTGGCGCGCATATCAAGATCACGTGATCGGCAACTGTTCGATTGATTGGTCAGCTGGGTGCGCCAACATTGGTCCGGTCCAATCAAATCACGAATACAAAATATCACGCTTTGTAACGAATAGAAGGCAATCCGCCTAACTTTAGTTTACCGAACTCTTGTTAAAACGTTTATTTATAGCCAAATTACCGAACTCTTGTAGTTCAAACGTTTATTTATAGCCAAATTGTGTTATTTCGCTATATTTAAAGTTTTAAACACAGATAATGGCCACAAATGAAAAATTATCCGGTTGATGTACATTTAGTTTGGAAGGGATACAACAAATTTCGCGTTTGTAGATTACCGAATATAAGAGAAAAGGGTGGTTACAAACTTTTTCACAAATCGAGGATAACCAATATATAGCCGATCTATAAATAGATCGGCTAATAAAAAAAAATATTCTACGTCCCCTGCGAGGCTCCGTCTGAAACAAATGTATAGAAACTGTGATAGTTTCTGTAATGACGTCGGTACCCGAGTTTGGCAGCGATACGCGTCGTCACTCCTCAACAACATGTTTTGCAAAGTAATAATATGTGGCTGTCACTGATAAAATGGGGCTTATGGGTGTTGCGACCAGTGTAGATCCAGATCAGCCTGTGCATCCGCACAGTCTGATCAGGATCTGCACTGTTCTGCACCATTCCATGAATGAAACGCCCATCATGCTTCTAACACGCACTGCATATCATCACCAGGCTACATGCGTGTGTTATTTGATCAGGAGCTACACTGGTCACAAAAACTCCATTTCTCCAGTCACAGTCACATAGCATGATAACAAAATCAGCAGCTATATATGCAGACTATGATACTTCCTCCATACTGCAATTTACAAAATGCTTGAAACAATGCCCGCTAGAAGAAAACGAAGGGGGTGTGACACACGATAAGGCTAGGAATATTCTAAACTTGTATTTCAGTACACCTGTGATGGTATTAATCGCGTAGTGGTAGCGGTTTCCTTGATGACGGATTAAAAAATCTAAACCGCTCTTCCCAACTCTTCAAGAAATTGTCCTACGAAGGACGGAACGATCAACAACAACAACAACAACAACTGGCTACACATGACATTTTAATGAAATTTCTATAGACCTTGCCGCATATCAGGAGCAAGACTGAACACAGCTGACGTAACGTCCATTCCTCACTGTCATCAATGTCGGCCAGGAATCGAATGCTACGAAACGAGGTTTGCCTGTCCATGACATAACGGTCCCAAAACACTTTTCACTTTGCTGGTCAGAGTTGAAAGTGTTCGCCATTTAAATGTATATGCAATTAGTGAAATGTTTACAAATGGCATATTACACACTTCCTGTGTGTAACCAACCTTACTCCCATAAAATAGTTCCTTTAACAATAGCTCCAATATACAATACAGACACACTGGTCCAATACTGCATTCGGTCACCAATTCCACGAAAGGCCACCTATCGATAAATGACTGCCTAACACGCGCCCATTTCATTGTTTATTGGACGAAAAAAGAAAGTGAAAGCAGGCATGCGCATAATTCATGGCGGTGAGTTCGTAATTTGCGATTGAAAAGAAATGAATTTGTTTCATGTTGAACATTTTACGCCATCATTAAGTTCATGTAATGGTCCACAGTACAACCACAACCTATGTGCAGTGCGGTTTCTTTGGCCACCCATTGCTTATCACAGCCCTATGTGTTCTAGTACACTGAATCGGGCTGCACTGCAGAACTAGTTGCGAACAGTAACTCTTGTAATCTACTGCCGTACCGTTCGAAACTACTGTATCACCCACCCCTAGTGTAACCCCGGCTACATGTACACTAGGGGTGGGTGAACAATATGTGTTTCCATAATCATCACATGGTGTAGCCCCTGTACATTGCAACTATTTTAAGGATAAAATCGAAAATGGGCGAAAACACAAGGACTGGATACGTACGATTGTCGGTTGTCAATTATGTCTGCTATCTTTGTCACATGTACTTGTTGAAACTGTATTTGTACTACTTCATGTGCATAATATGAGATGTCTGCAATATAGTTATATATATATATGAAGTGCGTCAAGTACGCATGTAATAACTTGCTTTCTAAGAGTACGTTGGTGCAAATGACATTGGAATTAGCGCACGACCGATAACACAATACAACAAACACCGCAATTTGACACGTCCGCGGCCAGAGGAGCAGAGCATGCTGTCGTTGTTACCTCATTAATCGCATAAATAGAGAATAGTAGGTTAGTGCCGTGAATGGGAAAAAATATCCGACAAGGCTCAATAATTTCTTTATTTCTCATCAGAAGTATATGTTGTGACCACTCATTTGAACCGTCTCGCCGAGACGGTTCAAATGAGTGGTCACAACATATATTTTGGTTCAGAAATAAGGAAAATAGATTGTGAATAGTAGGTTAGTGCCGTGAATGGGAAAAAATATCTGGCAAGGCTCAGGAAACGGGATGGGCGAGGCTCTGCCGAGCACATCCCGTTTCCGTGCCGCGCCAGATATGTTTTCCCATTCACGGCACTAACCTACTATTCTATTTATCCCGTCAACACCTTCAAATGACTGTAAAATGCAAAAAATTGTATTGACTGGATATCAAAAATGTTTCACGGCACCGTGTTTCACGGCACATACGCACTGTGTTGATGGGATAAAGCATAAATCAGAACAGTGAAACCTCTCTAAATCGGAAACCCTGGGAGCCCCCAGGGTGTTCGGTTTAGAGATGCTTCACTGTAATTCCGATGAATGGGCACTGAAATACATGGATGTGTGCTTGTCAATCACGAAAAGCAATAACTATCAGATGTATTTGAAAGTGAATCGATCATAATTTGACACAGATGACTCAAGGATGTCCGGTTTAGAGAGGTTCCATTGCAATTTGTTCCTGACAACTGCAAATTCTTATTCCCAATATGCTTTGTCTTACTATGTGTTCCCCAATTATATGAAGTCTGTGCTTGCTTTTTCGCATTTAGCTCGTTCCGGAAGTTGCTGAGATATGTTGAAGGAACAAATGAGACACGCCATGCGATTTTGTACCTTCGGTCATCTGCGTAATTTCATGAAATACGTTTACAAACTTTACAATATTTTCCGTATATGGAGTCAAAGGTGGACAAAACTTTCAGAGTACATGCGGACTCTGACATTTGTCAACTTTTGACTTTATTTATGAAAATATTTTAAATTTTGTGAACGTATTTCATTAAATTACGCAGATGTCCGAAGGTGCAAACTCCACCGGGCCAAACCAATTTTGACCCTGAGTTAAATATCTTTACAAATCTGACACAGAATTTATATAGTGATTTATTAATTCCTACAGGGTTTCGTCATAATTGATTCGTGAAAATAATATTTGTTTTAGAATTTGTGTATATACCGTGGTCCAGAGTTCAAATTTGAAGTTGAGTATACTTCAGAGTATTCATTAGGTTTAAGACTTTATTTTGGTAGATTGGCCATTGACAATTAAAAATCAAAAACATTAACCAAAAATATCGGTGTAGTCTGACCTATTTAAAAGGTCAAAGGTCAAATGAGTGCAAAATATAATATGTATTATAAAAAAATCACAATAAAACTGGCAAAATAGCAGAAAGCATATAATCAAGCATATCAGCAGTTGCAAAATTGAACTGGCTTTCCAAATATATACATGGTTATTTGATAACCTTGCTGTGTGCACGGAAATTAAAGATGGCGTCCAAAATGGCGTCCACTTTTCCAGTAACTAACGTTTACCCTTCATATATATTTTAGAATAACTTGCAAAGTGTAACCACCAGCATATTGTGTTGACCACTGAAAAATGCAGGAATTTCAGAAAATATAGAAAGTTTATGTACCAGTCAAATATGTGAAGAGAATTTCGAGATAGCACCCACTGCGTAATTTTTTATTATTTACCTGAAATTGTTTGAAGCAATGAAACAAAATACTATTCATAAACGACATTTTATTTGAAATACATGAGGTGTGGCTATTCTTTTGTTTAGCTGTGGGGATCGTAGCTTATGATTTAATATTATTTAATGCATATTTACTCAGTGGCATTTTTAAAAATCCAAGATGGCCGCCATCACCTCATGCAATTACTAATAGCAATATAACTTTCAAACAAATGGCTCTAGAGCAATATTTCTGGCTGTGTAACCATATTTTCGACCGTTATACATGTAATGCTACGTGGATTTTATTACACACACCAATAACGTAATTTCTGAAACCAATATGGCCGCCACAAATTGTCAAATATGAAGTTTACATTCATATATTACTGACACCAATTAATCTACCCATGTTTTCAAAGTAAAGTGATGGAAAGAAATAATTAGAATAAATTTGTTAATTATAATTAGTGTAGAATTCGTGTTGGTATCCCATGCGTTTTAAATCTGTATAAAATGTATGTCAATAAGTCTTTATGGTGACGACAGGAGACAATGATTGTTTTGCTGAAGTAAATGTAATGTAGCTGCCTCCTTCAAATGGTCGCTTCTCCGGGCAGACAGGGCAGATTACACTAAACAGTGTCGAATTCTTGCCTGACAGAACATTAGCCATGAATCAGAGTTTGTGGCTAAGGATGCACGGAAGAAGCAAGTCGTGGCTCATGAAAGGAAGATCCAGCAAGTGATGGAAGCAATGTGTGATTGGCGAGACCCATTTGAAGGAAGTAGTGACCTCTGTCATCTGACAGACAACAGGAATAGATGCCACTCCAGAGATTGAATCTGATCTGCTTGAAGCACATGACAAAGGGCTGACAGTTATTAATAATTGTATACACGAGAGACTAGATGTAGATGGCAAGTAGAACTTCTATAGCCCTATAAACAAGCTTAATTTTAAAACATTCGAAGCAATGAAAAGCAAGGAAAAAAAGACAACTACCAAAGAGGTGCTTAAGAGTTCCCGTGACATGTTTGCTCGTTTGTTTCTGATTGGGCAAATACGCCACATTGATACTGCCGAGCTGATGAGTTATCCGTTAGGAGGAGCTATTCCACTCGAAATTGCTACCCCTGGTGGAGACTTGGCGCAGACCGCAAAATCATCCCTACTGACAAAGCTTGAAGAGCTGGTTGACACCCCTGGCAATGTCCCGACACACAATGTTGCCTACCTGCATAATGCCATGGCAATCCTGCATAGTGTAAATCCTTCAGACAACATGACATATGGTGACTTAGCTGTTGTGATAATGAAGGTCGTCGTTAAAGACAAGTCAGCCGACTGTAGGATTGATCTGGTAGCTGACACTTACCTAGATATATATATCAAAAACCCAGAGCGAGAAGCTAGGTATTATGACCAACAGCGATCGCATTGGAGCAGCATAAGCAGCAGCTCTCAGCGGGAGATCAACAATTCAAATCTCTTATACACAGTTTCAGGTGTAAAGAGTCCTTGATATTGTTCATCGTTCACGAATGGATAACAAATGCATATATGCTATGTACATCGGACGACATACATTGTATTCAACAAGTGGGGAAAGCTGTTATAAAGTAACAGCAACCGGTGATCGAGTTCAATCAACATTAGTAGGACTACTCACAAGTACACAAGAAGAGGCTGACTGTCGTCTGATGGCGCATGTATCTCACGCAGATAAGTCTGGAATTGAAACCATCATAATTCTATCCCCGGACACAGATGTAGCGGTCCTTGGCGTCGCCCATTCTGGTATCAGCGCCATCCAAGCAAGAATACTGTTTCTGACCGGGACGCAACACCGTAAGTGATACGTCGATCTCACTAGTATAGAACAGAAGTTGGGCATATATGTCAGCAATGGGTTAATTGGGGCACACACTTTGACCGGATGTAACTCCGTTAGTGCATTCATTGGCCACGGAAAGACAACTGTCTTAAAACTGTTGCGTAACAATGAGACATTCTGCAATGCAATGCAGCAGCTTGGCTGTACATTTGATGTAACAGATACTCTTGTTTCCAGCTGTCAAACCGCTGTGTGTACGCTGTATGGCTATCCAAACCAAACCAGTGTCAATCACGTTCGATATATAATGTTTGGTAAGAGAACTACCGATCCCAGTCGAATACCTCCATGCGCCGATGTCTTAACTCAGCACATTAGCCGGGCAAACTACCAAGCAGCACTTTGCACTCTGGACCAATATAAAGATGATACGGTTTCAGACAATGAGGACTCTAACATTGAATGAACTCTGTATGTGTTCCCTTGACACACACCACAGCATGTGCAAAGCACTGTTGCAGATCAAAACAGTAAAATAGTTATTGTAGAAAATCTGAACATGATATTCGGCAAATAATACTATAAGCAGTAAAATATTATACTGAAATATACTATTTATGCACATGCATTACAAAATACTACATACTAGTATATTACAATTTATTGATGATATGTATATTTATATTGTTAAAACAGATTTAATTCTCAGGTGACACATACTACATTTGTATAAAATGATCAATTCTGCTGAAGAGCATTTTTTCCGGAGGATAATTATGCTTGCGTAATGAAACATTATTCAAGGCATCCATATTTTTTGTTTTATCAGGTAAAACTTTCTACTCCATAGTACTATTTGCTGAATATGGTGTCGAGAACATTGTAACATGTACACACATAATGGTAATTCCACTGGGTTGTTTTAGTTTGGAAATTTGCTGAATCTAATGTTGTTCAATTTTAAAGCATAAGTGATACATTGTTAACTTGTGCTGAAATATCATTATATATTGCAATGTCTTATGTCTGTTTGATAAGTATACATCCTTTATACCGTCCGGAGGACTTTGGGTCATTTTATTATTTTCTTTGCCAAAAAATTGTACGCATTTCACATGGCGAATGGTAATTGACAAATATTAGTGTGTCACCATAAAACTAAAAGTAGTGAATATATTGTTTTGATATGTGTGACCATATTACCATTTACATGTTATGCATAAAACCATGTGCATTATTTTAAAAATATGGCAAATTTATATCCTGAATATGATGTACTATGTTTACCCACCCCACTGACTCTCTTTCAACAATGTACTGTGATGCCCACTAAATGTTTAGATATATTGAAATGCGAACAATCTTGGCAATTAAACATATGACATGACTGCCATCTTCAAATACTGCCCCGATCCATTGTAGCCTTGCGTATTTTTCAATCATATTAGATAATTCCCATTCATATAACTTTACACATTCATTACACTTATTACAGACATAGTAATTTTATCAACTTAACTCGACCTATTTAGGAATCGTCATTATACGTACTAAAATACATTTTAAATGCCATCTGCATTTTTTCAATAAGCATACATGAATGCGAGTTTTTTAATGCATATTTTCAATACTGGTTTGTTGAAATTATTGACATACAACTTGGCCAACTTTGTATCCTATTTTTTAATTTATTCAATTATATATATGGTAGTTTTGCGAGTTTTGTCTTCATGGCGGCTATTTTGGACGCCATCTTTAATTTTCAAACATATCAATACACATTCACATTGTTATTATTCCAATACAGCAGCATATTTTTCACCAAAACTGACATTTGAATTAGTTGACAATGTCAACACTTTCCTAAACACACGCAAGAAAAAATCTCCGAAAATTGTGCAAATGCGTAATCTGGGCGCCATCTTGATTTTGTCCAAAATATTAAATCAATATGATTTTGGCTATTATATATTCTGAATACACATATACTAAGACACATTTTGATATAATGTTGTACAGGCTGTGTATCATATGTATTGATTTATTTAAACATATGTATACGGTAGTTTCACCATTTTACTTAAAAAATGACATAATTTGTGGACGCCATTTTGGATTTCTCTAAACATGCGTGAGCTGGAACACATTGGATCACATTTTCCGGAAGTATGTTCATTTCTGTAACTGATGATATTGTCAAATAGCTGTTCTGTTCAAAATTATGATTTTAATTACAGATATTGCATGCACGCATTTGACCTTTGACCTTTTAAAAAGGTCAGACTACACCAATATTTTTGGTTAATGTTTTGATTCTTTACTGTCAATGGCCATTCTACCAGAATCAAGTCTAAAATCTAATGGATACTCTGAAGTATACTAACTCCTTATAGAGAGGCCGTACAAAAAGTAGACCACGGTCTATATGTTATAAAATCTGAAAAGGCTTCAACTAAGGTCTGGAACCGTCTAGACCTTTGTACTATCTAATATTAAACGGATGACCGCTTGACCTGTCGGAGGTCATCTTGGATGCCGCAATCATTTGATTTCGACAACGATTGCGCAAAAACGACGGTCCCGTCGATACATTCCATTTGATATATGCATTTAGTGACAATATTCATAAATTTGACATGACACATACTTATATTATGTCATGCCTTTTGGTATCACGATCTCCAGAAGTAGTATCCAATTAGGCTCGACGAGACACAGGGGCCCATTTCACTAAACTTCTTACCACTAAAATCTTCGTACGTGCAAATTTAAGATCGTCTGTAAATTTCAATTTATGGATTTACATTTATGTGCCACCGTAGCTGCATGACTACCAACATAAACTAGCATGTTACATGTATCCTCTATGACTGTTAGCTACAATAAATCGCCTTCGATATGTTATCTACCTCGCGAGAGGTACATGTATGGAGCGGGTTAGCAATTTTGTTTCTATATAACTGTATGTCCTGGTTGCTCGTATACCGAACATTCAATGGTATATGTCTAAACAGGACACACTGGTGAAGTCACATGGTGTCCGGTTTAGATAGGTTCCTATGTACTGCTATTGAGTTGTTGAAGTCAATACGTTGTACAGTGGAACCTCTCTAAACCAGGTCCTCAGGGTGTCCGGCCATGAGAGGTTTCACTGTCAATCGGGCATTTTATCATTCTGATCCATAGTACTGTGCTATCCGAGTACGAACAAACATTATCATCTAAGATAAATGACCAAGACACTGTGTCCGGTTTAGAGCGGTTCCACTGTACCAGTGAAATACCGTCCGTGCTACCATTCATTTTGACTGACAATGTTGTCAGGCACCAAGCACAATAATTCTCCTACACTTGCCTATATCAAGGTGTATGATCACGTGGTACTAACAACAGCAACAAGTACTGACATTTCCAGAATCCATCTGATTCAAAGTAAGTATTCTTTTATAATGTCCTTATTACGTAACGGATTTTGATTTTGGTGGTCTCTGTATTTTCGCCCAAACTTCTGTCGTTTTTGCGAAGAATTGATTTCCGTGTCTCCGACACGGAAATCGATTCTTTGCAAAAACGACATAAGTCTGTGCCAAACTCCATGGACCAGCAAATGCAGTTCATGAATACGAATTTGCTGCGCCATATTTCATCAACATCCGTTGCATATTAAGGAAAATATCAAATAATACTTACTTTGGAGTGGGCGACGTTGTTGTTGTAACCACGTGATCATGCACATTGTATATGTGGCTGTAACTCCAGAAGTGGGTCTGTGTCACCAGTATAGCTCCCAGTGATCTAGCGATCTCATACAGCCTGATACGGATCCCTGCTGTTTGTTAAACGTATGACAAATATGTAGCACGGACTGAATGTCCAGCAGTACAGACCATGACCAGACAACGCGCATGTGCGGACTAGTCTTGGTCTTTGCTATACATTGACCATAAGCCAGAATTTCCCAGTCACCGCCGCGTATTTATCTGGACAGACGAACATTGAAGATAGCCAGTTTTCAACCAGCCAAATATGCTGTCTACTAGCCAATTGGTGAACCGGGAAATGTTGAGTACTATAAGGTTTCATATGTTTAGCATGTTTCACAATTGACCTAATTAGCATAGTAATTAGGTCAAATCACTAAATGATGCCTATCTTCCTTAATAAGCCACATATATACTTAATTTTGGTGCCTATACCCATGTTTTCGACCCCAAAGAATCGATCTAACATAGTCCCAAGCACACAAATTAATTAAAACATCTTGAAATCCAAGATGGCCGCCATTTAAAGTGAAGTAAATGGTAAAATCGTCCTAGCTCAGCTACATTTGCATATAGATAATGTGTTTGATGTCTAGCCATATTTTGTCGACACTAGGGTTTCGATTTAGCATGTTTTCAAACCCCAGCACTTTTCTGAACACTCATTATTATGTAATATGGCCGCTATTCAAAATTAAGAAAATCATCAGGACCCATCAATATCCATAGATAGCGACTTCGTTTTGGTGTTTATTTTTACCATAAATTCATTTAGAATGGTTCTTAATATATAATTTTGAACAACGCATAATTATCGAAGAATGTATTTGATATTATTTCCCCGTTCTGCCCTTGCAGCTATAGAAAAATACGATATGGACGAGCACTTCTCATATAATTGTACAGGTATGGTCATTGTACATTTGCGACGTATGCACTGTGGTTTTCAGAATATTTGATGGCACAGTTGAACATGTATCGCAATGGATATTGGATATTCCACGATGACATCAAATATACAAAAAAAAAAACATCAACAGTAATGGTTAATAATCCAGTAAGCACTGTGAAACATTATACAAGACTGGAGAGTCATCAAAACACATAGCATTGCCCACCATAATAAAAAGATTGAAAAGGTTTAACGTCCGACCAACAAGTACCGGTAAGTCATGTACAGACGTGATCAATGTTACATATCTTATCTGAGAGACAAGAGGAATGGGAATGCTACATGTATGTATATCGTCGTATCCAGATCGATGATTGAGCACACAAACACCTGAATGTTAACATATATGGCAACACGTTACCAGGAGACCCCTGCATCATCATCCTGCAAAACCATTCATGAAACCGTTACAACGTAACTATTATTTTATACACCTGCAGCACTTCGTAAGACTATGTAAGACTGTCGTAGATGTCAATTGAAAATTTTAAATCAATTTTGAATTCACAAAACTTTCAATCGTTAATTAAGTAATTGGTGGACACAATCACTGAACATATACGTGCATACTAAAAACATTATTGTTACAGTAGCAATTGTGTATGTCGACAAAATGTATGCAAACAAAAACACAATTTTTACGAACTTCTTAAATGTTACGAAGTTTAGTGAAACGGGCCCCTGAACTTATCTATAATTATATCTTAAACAAAATTGGTGAATCAACAGGATCAAAGGTGGACACGATCTGTCTCAGTCATCACTTTCATATTCATGGTCGCGATCGATATCCTCTTCCCCTTCGTCAACGTCTCCTTCATCATCATCTCATTGTGTCCTTGCATTATAGCACTCGTCCCCTCCTTCGCATGCACAGTAGCTGGTGCAAGACAGTACATTTGCTGTGCAACTACACTTCAAGCAGCATGCCTTCCCCTTCGCTCGACAACTGCAGCTGATTACGTCCATGAGTGTTGCATGTGCGATATGTTCCTTGGAGAGCACTGGCATCACTTGACCATTGTCATGAACATCCCATCCGTAGTCAGTAATTGTGACTGCAGGAGGGTCAGCCCTGTCAGCAGCCTTCCACAACATCATTTGGAGATGAGCTCACTGGAGATAGAGGGCCAGGTTGGTGTTTGTTGGTGGAAAGGACTTGCGAAAAATATCATACCTAGCAGCATTCAATGAAGAGCTCTTCTTCTGGGAGTAGAGGGCCAAGAAGAAGCTGGTACTAGTTGCCATCAGGTCGGTCTGAGTTGAACCAGCCTCTCATAGAACTGTGTCGAGTCCAGCGATGTCATTCTGAGTGAGCACTCTCAGGGCGGACACCTTGCCTTTCCAATTAGGGTATGACACAGTGTCACATCCTGAGAGCGCATGCATTACCAAAATTCCTTTGCACTTCTCCCCGAGTTTGGCGACAGTGGCATTGATGTTGAGTACTGACCCATCCCACTTTTCCATCTGTACACTGCAAAATACGCTTAATTTCCAGCACCAGTACACGAGAAGAACGAATACATCTGTATCATCTCATAGTATACGTACAGTCCTAACTCCCGCTAACGCAGCGTGTAACATGTAGCTGATGAGGGATATGTCTGCTTCATCATGGCGCGCAATACCATTGGTTCGGCTGACAAGTTCAATGTTGCTACCTTTGTCATATGTGCAGAGTAGGTGTGAAAGTTGTCGCTTGTTGCCCTTGTTCTTCATTATGGCATCACGGCCATGGAGAGGCGAGTTGAGAGTCAGTTGATATCCATTTGATCCATCGCCCGCTCTCCTCTGTCTCTCGTGATCCTCTGCGCTGACACCATCATAATGATCAAATATGACAAATGTCTTTGCTCCACTGTAGTCGGTGATATGAGATTTCATGCCGTTAGCTACATCTGCCACTGTTCCAACGGATGGCCAGAAAATGTGATGCAGGAATTGAGGGGCGTCCACTAGCAGAGTATCAGGTGGTGGAAGGTTTCTATGACGAATCCTAGACGCTGAACCAGCATCGACTTGTTTCCCTTTCGAAGGCAGCCATACTCGTCGATGAGTGATGGAGGCACAGGGCACAACTCGTGATGTAAGACTGTAGGTAACTGGATGTTCCTCTTCTGTCAAAAAACCAGCAGACGGGCGAATATAGCGTCTATGTCATAGACGGATTTGCCTTTCACCTTTACACACCGCTTCAGTACCTGCATGGTCTTCACCTTCTTCTTGATCTGATTGTGGAAGCCATTATGTAGCGATGCGGCAAAAGCTTTCTGCATCGCCTTCCCGATCTCAACAGCATTATGTACGTTGAAATCGTCTGTTGACGATATTGTACAGTGATGCTGATTGATCAGACAGTGGATGAAAATGTTTTCGGAGTTCATCCCGGATCTTCTGTCGGTCCTAGCTATCCAACTGCCGTCTCTTTTCACCTTCTTGAGTGACTCAATCCAGATAGCGACTTGTTCAGGGTTGGTGGATATACATTTCATGCCTCCAGCTTGCTTGCATTGTTTAATGTATGTTTGTTCCACGAACTCGTCACCGGACACAGCAGGAGCTCCTTCTGAATGTCGACAAACATGTGCTCCATCGAGGAGATCCTTCTTGGCATCATGTGGCAGGTGTTGCATGTCCCGCAAGTGCCAGCTAATGTACAGCGCATAGTGATGATGGCATGTTGCAAAGAAAAACGGCACCATCATCTTCAAGCAGTGCTGCTGTAGTAGCAAGTTACCCTCGCGCTTAGCTGTCAATAATGTGTGGGCCAGCATAGTCGGCGTGATAAAGCAGTCGACCCAGAGTTTGCCTGTGAGACATTCTCATGCCTTCTCGAGGTATGCAATGAGCTCCTCGTAGGTTTGTTCTCCATCGTGCAGAAAATCGTGAAGAAATGCAGCGGCAACCATACGAAATGCTCACATTGCCTTTGGCCAGGCTTTCCAGTTGAAAATGCTGGTGATACCACCGTATGCAGCACTAACGAGCTCTTCGACACCGGTAGCTCTCATGTTGCATCCGATGAAAGACATCAGTGTGTGCATCATTCCTGGTCTCAGAACCACAGAGTTCCATCTTTCAGGGTCGTTCCACTTGATGAGGCAGGAGATGATGTAGAGTTGCATGTCCAATGCCAGGTGGATGTGTGTTATGCCAAGGCTCTTGAGCGTCTGATCGAGGTAGGCCATAATAGTCAGGACTGTGTCAGGATGAGCTGGAGGAGAGTCAATCAATGGGCCGAAGACACATAGTGGCTTGGGCTTATGAATGCCAACCTGAGCCCGATCGTTGTGAGCATTAAATCCAGACCATTCAACTGGTTTCTCGGAGTTAAGCTGGGAGAAATATGCTGCATCCTTGGTCTGGGCGTTGGCCAAGTGGAGTGAGATTAGTTCACTGTCTGTCTGAGACACAGTAACCTCTGGAAGAGCCGGTGGATTCAACTTCTTTGGGCCGGTGTAATTCTCAAGGAGTAGCACTTCCAGGGTTTATAATGCCAGCCTGATGCTGCGTGCCATAGCGTGAGTAGCGCGGCGGCCATTCGGAGTGAAAACGACCAAGTCATAGTTGTCACACCAGCTGCATATTGGACCTATGCGGCGTTCAAGACAGACCCAGTGCTCTGTGGTACACATCACTATTCTGAGATACATACTTGGCAGCTGACTTCCTGCAGCGTAATACTTCATCATAGGAAGAAACTAGACCATGTTCGTTTAGTGTGCTTATAAGCTTTGAGCTTCCAAAAGTATGGTGCAGTTTTGCTGCGAGACCTAGACTAGTTTGATTAGTACTTTTGCTGACATGCTGCTGGAGATACTGGGCGAGATTGAGTGATACTTTGGACGTCTCACCATTAGACACAAGACAAGAGACACATTTTAGCAGAGTTGAACTTGTGTCTTGAACAGTTTTCTCATACCTAAAGCTATTCAGGTTGTAATCCCGGGGCAACACAATTTTTCTGACTTCTGCCTTGACTCTTCTGATCAAGCGGTCAACATCATCATCAACATCAGAAACAAGTGACTGCTTGACCAGTTTGAGAGACTTGCCAACAAACTTCCGAAAGCCAACAAGTGAAGAACAACCTTCTAAATGCAACACGACAATCTCATCACCAAAGTACTTAGTCAAGTGTACAATCATTTGTTTTCTTGTTAGGAGACCGGAATTGTGAGTATAAACATCATGTAGTCCAGCTAATGTCCACGTAACGGAAATGTTAGTTTTCATATGGTTGATTACAGACTTCAATGATTCATCAACATGGTTTAAAAGATTCAGATTTGGTTGAGTCAATGGTCACCTGTTTGAAAGTAGGTTGGCCAGGCCTAATAAACACAATGTGTTCATCTTTAGTGATTGCCAAATTATCACAACTATTAAATGCACCATGTACCTCATTATATGTGGCGGCCATATTTTATTTCAGGCAGATTCAATTGTTGTATCAGGCTGCAACTGTGTTAGATTGGTTCATTGCGGTAGAAAACATTGATGTACATAAACATATAACGTTTCTATTTTAGTAGTTGCATATTTATTGCGACTTTAACAGTTACCTCATTATGCATGGCGGACATCTTGGATTTCATGAGATTGAAATGGCTGTATGAGCCTGGGACTGTGTTATAATGATTCATTTGGGTCTGAAACATGGGCATAGAGACCAAAGTTAAGTCTATAAAATGATCTATATGCAAATGTAGCTGAGTTATAACGATTTTACCATTTACCTTATTATAAATGGCGGCCATCTTGAATTTCAGGAGGTTGGAATTAATGTATGTGCTTGGGATTGTGTTAGATAGATTATTTGGGGTCGAAAACATGGGTATAGGCACCAAAATTAAGTCTCTATGTGGCTTATTAAGGAAGATAGGCTTACTTTGGTGATTTGACCTAATTAATATGCTAATTAGGTAAATTATGAAAAATGCTAAAGATATGAAACTTAGCATCCGGCAGTTTCTGAGTCCTGAGGACATTTCCCGGTTCACTATAGAACATACAGGGATGGTTAGTAGACTATATTAATACATTAAAACATATAATAAATCGTATTATTATACACGTGGAATATGATGCTATAATGCTTCTGTCTAGCGGCTATGTCGTCAGATTAATGTCTCCTCATGGTTTATTGGGATGATAAAACAGATTTTATGTCATTACGTCTTCCCAGATAGTTCACATGACATAAATAAATGCGGCTCGACCTTACACAAGGACGTCGGAACAGGTCTGGCAGGTCGGCGACTGCCGGATCAACACTTTTAACATACTTTTAATTCATGTATAAACAAAAACGGAATGTAAATATTTTTCTGCAATTTTTCTCATTTCTCATCAAAAGTGTATGTTGTTACCACTCAGTTGAACCGTCTCGGCGAGACGGTTCAACTGAGTGGTAACAACATACACTTTGTGTAGATACCGGGGGCACCCAGTAGATTCGCCGGATCAACCTTATGATGCTTCAGGCGCCTCTGTTACATGTAAGTGCGCCCATCCTGTTGCCTACATGTAAGTGTAACATTGAAACTTGTGGTAGATTCTCCGATGTTGAATACATGAATCATTCTTGGATATGTTCAAAGTTAACCCTTTCACCCATAAGTAACTGAAATGGATTTTGATATGTTAATTTCTGAAAAGGGTGTATTTTTCAGTTTTCAAAAAATTACAAAAAGCGCATCTTTACGAGCCGGCTCATCTGGATCTGCACTGTTTGCATACACCGCTATAGTGCGGTTTCTGATTCAAAGGGTTAATGCATACGTATACACAAGGTATACTTATCACAAGTTTGATACTTTTTCGAGTTTTGTTTCTGCAATTACACCGCTCATGGGCAATGTATTTACACGAGGATGTGATAACACAGTTAGACCACGTTCGTCCGCTAAAGCTCGTGGATTACCTCCTCGCTCGTACATGCGGACGAGCCTTGATCTTAATGTGGCTTTAGAGAACATGTATTTCGAGAAACCTCCATGTAAATATGGAACACCCGGTACATGTATGTTTATGCCTATGCGATAGGATGGGTGGCGTCGCATTTGCTTTGCTCCTGAGGTTCCGTCCGCACGTTTGTGATCATTTACGTCGTAATGTTTGTAAGAGCTACATTTATTTTTTTTCATATCCAGTCAATACTATTTTTGCATTTTACAGCAATTTGTAGGTGTTGACGGGATAAATAGAATAGTAGGTTAGTGCCGTGAATGGGAAAAAATATCTGGCGCGGCACAGAAACGGGATGTGCTCGGCAGAGCCTCGCCCATCCCGTTTCCTGAGCCTTGCCAGATATTTTTTCCCATTCACGGCACTAACCTACTATTCTCTATATCTCACTTAGGCTACACCAGTGCGTCTAGAAAAATAGGTTTATGAATATTTCTTGACTTTGGGAGGCTTGACTAGGTGTAATATTTTTTTTAGAGTATGTCATAATTCCACGAAACTGAATGTTAGCTCCGGTTGATTTTGAAATCTTGGAAAATGGCGCATGCTATGCTGTCTCGCCGGTATGGTTTCGCGTCAGAATTTAAGGTATTTTTCGGGCATTTGTAGCGAACATTTGAGGTGTTTATGGCCCCGCTTTGGAATAATTTTCAGGAAATGGGGTCACAGTGGTGTTACAAGTGATAGAAGAAGACATAACAAAGTAACTTTGTAAAAACATAATCAAACACATCTGATGTGGTTACTTTATTGTGGCGTGCGATTTGTACTTCATTTGCTAGTATTTTTCAATATTTGTCGCAAGAGCTTAACTGATTGTGAAGGCGCTGATTTTTATAAGTCACCCGCCGCCCTCAGAAAAGCAGTCAATTTTGGTTATTTTCAACCGTCCCGTGATGCCTTAGCATGACAAACCCGGTGGCCGTTTCACTAAACTTCGTACGACTAAAATGTTCGTAAGTGCTTAATTATGATAGTCAGTACATTTCACATATCAGTGTGGAAATTTACGTCGGATATAAAATGTATACTAATGCCAATCAATACGTGGGGTAATGGTGAATTAATATTTATTTTGCCAAAAAATGTCTCAGATGATGTCTCTGATATAAAGAACATGTTGTGCCTACTGAATGGGCATGTACCTTTAGTATAAGTATACGTATATTGAAACGCTTTCAAAGCATCAACTACAATTGAAAAGGGGTCAGTGGAATAAGGGAGCTAACTCCATCATGGAGTTAGCCCTCTTCTTCGACTGATCCCTCCACCCATCATGGAGTTACCCCCCTTCTTCGACTGATCCCTTCACCCATCATGGAGTTACACCCCCCCCTTCTTCCACTGATCCCTTCACCCATCATGGAGTTACCCCCCTTCTTCCAATGATCCCTTCATTCATCATGGAGTTACCCCCCTTACCCCCCTATCCACTGATCCCATTTACCCATTATGGAGTTTTAGCCCCTTCTTCCATGATCAATTCACCAATCATGGAGTTAGCCCCCTTCTTCCACTGATCCCTTCACCCATCATCATGGAGTTAGCCCCCTTCTTCATCTTCATCTGATCCCCCTTCACCCATCATGGAGTTACCCCCCCTTCTTCCAATGATTCCTTCATTCATCATGGAGTTACCCCCCTTATTCCACTCATCCGTTTACCCATTATGGAGTTAGCTCCCTTCTTCCATTGATCAATTCACCCATCATGGAGTTAGCCCCCTTCTTCCACTGATCCCTTCACCCATCATGGAGTTAGCCCCCTTCTTCCACTTATCCATTCACCCATCATGTAGTTACCCCCACCCTTCTTACACTGACCCATTCACCCATCATGGAGTTACTACCGCCCATTCTTCATCCCACTGATCCATTCACCCATCATGGAGGTTATAACCCCCCTTCAATTCCACTGACGCATTCACCCATCATGGAGTTAGCCCCCTTCTTCCACTGATCCATTCACCCATCATGGAGTTACCCCCCTTCTTCCACTGACGCATTCACCCATCATGGAGTTAGCCCCCTTCTTCCACTGATCCATTCACCCATCATGGAGTTATCCCCCCTTCTTACACTGACCCATTCACCCATCATGGAGTTACCGCCCTTCTTCCACTGATCCATTCACCCATCATGGAGTTAGCCCCCCTTCTTCCACTGACGCATTCACCCATCATGGAGTTAGCCCCCTTCTTCCACTGATCCCTTCACCCATCATGGAGTTACCCAATTCTTCCACTGATCCCTTCACCCATCATGGAGTTAGCCCCCCTCTTCCACTGATTATCCCTTCCACACCCATCCCAAGGAGTTATTACCCAATTCTTCCACTGATCCCTTCACCCATCATGGAGTTACCACCCCTTCTTCCACTGACCCATCACTTCCATCATCGATGTACCGCCCCCCCCCCTTCTTCCACTGATTCCTTCACCCATCATGGAGTTACCCTCCTTCTTCCACTGATCCCTTCACCCATCATGGAGTTACCCGCCTTCTTCCACTGATCCCTTCACCCATCATGGAGTTAGCCCTTCTTCCACTGATCCCTTCACCCATCATGGAGTTAGCCCTTAATCTCACTGATCCTTCACGCCATCATGGAGTTCCCCTTCTTCTTTCACTAATCCCTTCACCCATCATGGAGTTACCCTCCTTCTTCCCATTCCCCTGATCCCTTCACCCATCATGGAGTTAGCCCTTCTTCCACTGATCCCTTCACCCATCATGGAGTTAGCCCTTCTTCCACTAATCCTTCACCCATCATGGAGTTAGCCCCCTTCTTTCACTGACCCATTCACCCATCATAGAGTTACCCCCCTTCTTCCACTGATCCCTTCATCCATCATGGAGTTAATCCCCATCTTCCACTGACCCCTTCATTCCACACCCCCCTTCCAAATGATATTTCTTTCTCCAGGCCCCCTTGATCCCTTCACCCAACAATGGAGTTACCCCCTTCTTATCCCACTGATCCCTTCACCCGCCATCATGGAGTTTACCCCCCTTCTTGTTTCCACTGATCCCCTTCACCCATCATGGAGTTACCCCCCTTCTTCTCTGATCCCTTCACCCATCATGGGAGTTACCCACTCCTTCCTTTCCAATGATCCCTTCTACCCATTTCATGGAGAGTTTACCCGCCTTCTTCCACTTGATCCTACCACCAATCATGTGGTCCCTTAGCCCTTCTTCCACCCTGAATCCCTTACCATCATGGAGTTAGCCCTTCTTCCACTTGATCCCTTTTTCCACCCATCATGGAGTTTGCCCTTCTTTCAACCTAATCCCTTCACCATCTGGAGTTACCCGCCCTTCCTTCCATGATCCCTTCACCATCATGGAGTAGCCCTTCTTTCCACCCTTGCTCCTTCACCCATCATGAGTTAAGCCCCCTTTCTTTCCACTGAATCCCTTCACCCATCTTGGAGTTACCCGCCCTTAGGCTTCCTTTCCACTGATCCCTTCACCCATCATGGAGTTTAGCCCCTTCTTCCACTCCGAGTTAACCTTCTTCCACCCATCATGGAGTTCCCTCATCCCATCATGGACCCGTTAATCCCGGCCTTCTTTCACTGACCCATTCACCATCATAGAGTTACCCCCCTTCTTCCATCTGATCCTTCATCCATCATGGAGTTAATCCCCCATTCTTCCACTAACCCATTCACCCATCAATGATTTAGCCCCCCTTCTTCCACTGATCCTTCACACCCATCATGGAGTTATTTTTTTTTACCCCCTTCTTCCACTGATCCCTTCACCCATCATGGAGTTACCCCCTTCTTCCACTGATCCCTTCACCCATCATGGAGTTACCCCCTTCTTCCACTGATCCCTTCACCCATCATGGAGTTAGCCCCCTTCTTTCACTGATCCCTTCACCCATCATGGAGTTACCCCTCTTCTTCCACTGATCCCTTCACCCATCATGGAGTTAGCCCCCTTCTTCCACTGATCCCTTCAATTGTACAACTATTATCCTGGGGGAACGTTGGTCGACTTAAACGGCCATTGTGTCGTCAGAAGCAGATATTAAGATGATAGCATCAGATATGTACCAGAGTCTCCTGTCGAACATTTCAGAATTTGAGAAAACATTAAGTTAATATGTCTCGTGGCTAATCGCTTCAGTGAAGAAACGTGTTCATATAGACGGTACTAACATTGTGTTATTATCTTGTATTCAGACTAAAGCATGTCTGTCTATAGGTGTCTATTGCATTTTACGGTAACGTCTCCTGTGCAAGACGGCAATTTTCATGAAGAGTTGTTTTGTTGAAAGATTTCGCTTTGCCGGAAAACCTGTGCCAACCTTATACTTGTACATGTATGTAATTAACAAACCTTCCGCAGCACTGCGCTATTTTCAATTGCACTTACTGAATAACAGACCCACTGTTCATTCCGGCATAATACCGTTAACAATAACAACAACAAAGATGTATGCTGTCTGCTAAGTGCACATGGCATATGGCATCCTTTCCATATTTCGAAAAGCATATTAAATTATTAACGCTTAGACTGACACTTAAAAACGAAAATACGGTTCCGAATTGTGCATTTCATTCATAAGAAGGCACAGCCACCTAGCTCATCCGCCATAAACGTTACTACTGTCTGTTCCACGTTTTTCTGCCGACGAACTTTTGGCTATTAAACACATTAAATCTAAACAATATTTAAAAGTAAGGATCAAAAAACGAAAACTTTTGGAAATTGATTCCGAAACCTGGCGAGATAGCTTGAAAATCATGTAATTAAGAAAATAAAAGTTAGATTTTGAAAATCGGTCCACAAATAAAAATATATTTTAAAATATCTATTTTAGCCCCCATGTTAAATTCCCATATGAAAATCGTTTTTTCGCAATAAAATCAATATTTGATGGAATTTCATCAAATAATTTTTGTTGGGAAGGGTGTCTTTTTTCTTATTGATAAACAAAGTCAGTACTTTTAAATTTTTTTTTTAGATTTCTGAATGTGTTTAACAGCCAAAAGTGTGTCGGCAGCAAAACGTGAAACAGACACTGGCAGTAGGTAAGACATTGTGGAGATAAAAAAGTCCAAGGCCATGTTAATCGTGGCATGCATACATTATCTCGATTATGTTCAGACGTACATGTATCACGTGTCCGAATAAGTCAGCCTTCAAGTTGTGTTGAAATGATGGCATGATGGAGAAACTATATATACATTTATACCAGACAATATTCACCAGAGACATAAAAACAGTCCATAATCCGTGTATATGCGAAAGAAAAAACATGTGCCAGTATTATATACATTGTAGATAAACATAACTTACACTTTACTTTGTAGCGGCTCAGTAGCCTATTTCACAACATGGCAAAGTATACTTATCTAGCAAAGTATTCTTTGAGGGAGAACTTTTCAATTTTAGGATAAGTTTATTAATTTTTAGAATACTGAATTTATTACATTATCACAACCATTTTGGCTGTGATAATGTAATAAATACAGTATAATAATTCTGCATACTTTGAATCATCAAATGTATGCAGTGGTTGGTTCTATATGAAATGATGCATTTTGGAAAAAATAAATGATTACTCCCTCAAAGTATACTTTGCTAGATACGTATACTTTGCAATTTTGATGAAATCGGCTACTGGTATTACCAGATAAACATAACTTACACTTTACTTTGTAGCGGCTCAGTAGCCTATTTCACCAACATTGCAAAGTATACTTTAGTAGCAAAGTATACTTTGAGGGAGAAATTTTAAATTTTTTTAAAAATTTATTAATTTTTATTATACTGAATTTATTACATTATCACAGCCATTTAATGGCTGTGATAATGTAATAAATTCAGTATAATAATTCTGCATACTTTTAATCATGAAATATATGCATTTGTTAGTTCTATATGAAATAATGCATTTCAGTTAAAATAAATGATTACTCCCTCAAAGTATACTTTGCTAGTAAAGTATTCTTTGCAATGTTGATGAAATAGGCCCCTGGTATTACCGCTTTTATCCCATCGATATTTATCGGTAGAATTGATTTCGAAAATAGTTATAGATTATTTGATTTGTATGTGAATATATGCGCGAGTTCCGCAGCGTGCGATATTGCGCGACTTTAGGAGCACAATATCGATGCGCGGCGGAACGAGTGGCATATATCCACATACAAATGAAAATGAAATAACCTTTTGATTTTGATTGTATACGTACATCACTCGTAATTTATATGTGCCTCAAATAATATCCAAAATATAAATAAAATAAACAAATTAGTAGTGATTTAGAAGGAACTATTTTGCGAGTTGAAACGTAGTTCCGGCACCGACCAATATGAACTCACGAGACGTCAATATGGAAAATATATTGCGTTCCATTGTGTTTCAATGGGATATGAAAGTAGGTATATAATAAAATGCAATATTGTCTGTAAATGACAATATATTTTGACACAAAAATCAGAGCTGATGAGCGTTGAATACTTATATGTAAATGTTTAACATAATTTGACAACTTACACGTACACGTATGTCTGATGTTAAAACGAAACAAATATCGACGTTTGAAGACGTAACGCCACGGAAGGTAATCGAAGAGCCTCCTCGCCTATGTATTATAGCTGTCACCTGGGGCCTGTTTCACTAAACTTCGTACGACTAGAATGTTCGTAAGTGCAGATTTAGAATAGTCTGTAAATTTCAAGTGATGGCTTTACATTTATTGAGCATAGGCTGCATATGCAGCCTATGCTCAATAAATGTAAATCCAATAACTGTTTACAAGAAATCATTGTTAATGTGAAATTTACAGACCATCATAATTTTGCACTTACGAACATTTTAGTCGTAGGAAGTTTAGTGAAACGACCCCCAGATGAAGGCCCTTTACGGTAGCTAACGGCCATCAGTGTCGGCTCAGGTTACGTAATTCCCAGCGTTGACTGGAACTTGATTCCTACCAACATGCTTATGGGTACATTGTATGTGCAGTGATACCTCTCTAAACCGGACACCCTGGGGAGGTCACCAGGGTGTCCGGTTTAGAAAGGTGTCACTCACTGTAAATCAGACGTTTGATAAGTCTGAGCCATAGATGTGTGCCATCATGAACATACATTATCATCCGAGTTAAATGACCAAGAAACTCATCAAAAATAAGATCACGGGTGTTTTATTGGTGTCCGGTTTAGAGTGGTTCCACTGTGGAATCAGAACGATATGCATTTATTATGGAGCAGAGAGAAAATATCATATACCAGGCGCGGATCCACGATTTCGGGTTAGGGGGGGGCATAACTTGCTAGGGTTTTTTTTTGATATCTACGTCGCATTTCCTGCGTTCTGGCGCATTTTGGAGCAAAACAAAACCGATAAACAATCATCAGATAATTTAACCATCATTTGACCCAGCATTTGATTCTTTTATTCAGATGTTTTGGATTTGGATGAGTCGAAATATCGCAAAACAGGGAAAGGGTTAATATCACAATGTTCGTTTAGCGTATCACTTCGCAGTCAGACCATATGTATTGCAGATAAACGTATGCTTATCTGACATGTATATAAATATACTAAACACATTAAAGTTGGTGGTGTGACTGGAGAAAAGTGGATATATGTTTGCTTCTGACCAGTTTAAAAATAAGCAACGGGTGAGAAAAACGATGGTGTGACATGCGCGACATATGCGAGCTGCGTCGTCTTAGATCAGCTTGCGCTTTCACGCAGTCTGAATAGTATAATTCCTGTAGCTGTAGCAGCCTTACTCAAAACAGGAACACGCATAAATGATAACTTACGAGCATAGTGTATTGGATGTATGTGCAATATGGTGTAGCTATTAATAGTACTATCATTGCCATTGCCACAAGGCTGTTTTCGTCAACTGGCGGCCAATATATACAAAACCCACATCTTCATCCATGGAACCAGATATCAAAACAAACGTTGTTTATCAGTTCAGTGCTCGATAAATACACTGTTCACTGGTGCCAAGGTTGTTAAACATACATGTATACGTTATATGTGGCTTTAACCAAAGAAATTGGGTTTATGGGTTTTGCGACCAGTGTAGATCCAGATCAGACTGTGCGTCCGCACAGTCTGATCAGGATCTGCACTGTTCGCTTTTCCATCAATGAAATAACCGACATGCGTTTGACAAGCAATATAGATCGTTATTAGGCTATAGGGGTGACTATACATTACAGTTGGTCATAGAACCCATACGGCATATATCTGCAGTCACAGCCATATACAAGGTGTATGATCACGTGGTACTAACAACAACAACAAGTACTTAATCTTCCAGAATCCATCTGTTTTGAAAGCACGTATTCTTTTATATTGTCCTTATTACGTAACGGATTTGGATTAAATATGGCGCATCAAACGCATCTTGTTAAGCTGCATTTGGTCTTCTCGGTATTTTCGCCCAAACTTCTGTCGTTTTTGCGAAGAATCGATTTCCGTGTCTACCGACACAGAAATCGATTCTTCGCAAAAACGACGTAAGTCTGTGCCGAACTCCATGGACCACCAAATGCAGCTCATGAAGACGCGTTTGCTGCGCCAATATTTCATCAAAATCCGTTTCATATTAAGGAAAATATCAAATAATACTTTCAACATTTCAACACTTTCAGCCACTGTTGCTGTTGTTATAACCACGTGATCATGCACCTTGATATACACGAACGCTGAATCGAATGCGCTGGCTGGCCTTGTATTATATCGGCGGCAAAGGCAGTACGCCTGATTGTGTCTGATAATGTCTCATTAATCTGACACACCGTATACATGTGCATATACATGTAGAATGTTTCTGTACGGTTCCTATGTAGGGAAATTCCGCCTTTTCGTTCATTTGCCGCGTAGAAACGAGACTTAAGAGCATTACAATTACTTCCTACTTTTTCAAGCCGCGTAACGACAAACGGTAAAAACAGTGTTTATAGTGTGTGAGCTACCCATAAAAATAGGATCATCAGTACCACATGGCGGTGGTGGGGGGTGGTATTTGTTACTATAGGAATGAATGGCCTTTCTGTGGAATTTATCGGGGTATAAACTTGGAAAAGTCGCGGGAATACTGGACGAAGGCCGGAAGGCCTCGTCCAGTATTCCCGCGACTTTTCCAAGTTTATATCCCCGATAAATTCCACAAAAAGGCCATTCATTCCTTATAATTCCAGCATTTTAATTAAATTAATCAAGAAAATATGTTTATTTTCCGTTTTCTTAAGAATTATTTTAACTGCGCCTCACGGTTACGGAAAGTAGTTCAGCATGGGAGTTTACTGGGATATAAATTTTGGACAGACTTGCTACGGACCAGTCAAATGTTAGGGAATTGTGTAAATAGTTTTGTGCTGGAATTATTACATGTATATTTTATTGAAAGATGTGCATTTATAGATATTATTGTCGCATGATAGAAATATGTACGTATTTGTTAAAATAGTTTATGCCCCTAAAAGTAGCATCTCCTTACACGTTCGGTTACAAAGTGTGCACTTTCTGAGACAATTCAAGCAACATCAATACCAAATCGTGTTACCTCCATGTTCTAAAAATAACCATTTTCTGACAGAACATGTTGCTGTTAGGGGTTCCACTTACTTTTATTAATTCGTTCCTACGAAATAACAATAAGTTCCCACGAAATAACAATTCATTCTCTCAATTTAGCAATTCGTTCCCACGAATTAACAATTCGTTCCCACGAGTTAACAATTCGTTCCGTCAAATTAACAATTCGTTCTCATGAAATAACAATTCGTTCCCACGATATAACAATTGTTATTTCTTGGGAACAAATTGTTAATTGTTTATTCGAGGGAACTAATTGTTAAATTGAGGAAACAAATTGATATTTCGTGGGAACGAACGGTCAATTCGAGGGAACGAATTGTTAGTTCGTGGGAACGATGTTGTTAATTCGTGGGAACGAATTGTTATATCGAGTGAATGAATTGTGAAATTGAGGGAACGAATTGTTATTTCGTGGAAACGAATTAATAAAAGCAAATACGTCCCCTGCGGGGCTCCGTAGTAGAAAACGAATTGTTATTTCGTGGGAGCGAATTTTCAATTCGATGGAACGAATTGTTATTTCGTGGGAACGAATTGTTAATTGGTGTGACTGAATTGTTATATTGAGGGAACGATTTGTGAAATTGAGGGAACTAATTGTTATTTCGTGGGAACGAATCGTCAATTCGAGGGAACGAATTGTTATTTCGTGGGAAAGAATTGTTAATTCGTTAGAAGGAATTGTTATTTCGTGGGAACGAATTGTTAACTCGTAGGAACGAATTGTGAAATTGAGGGAACGAATTGTTATTTCGTGAGAACGAATTAACAAAAAACAGCCATGTCCTCTGTGGGGCTCCGTAGTAGAGACACCAACACGTGAATAGCCTGAATCGCAAACGGATAGGCATAATTTGTCTTGTCGCGTCTACAAAATCGTTGCCACTTCGGATGTCTCCGGAAGCACTTCTGCTGCGTGGCTGCGATTTGCTGAGAATCAGCGCAGATAATTTTGTGCCGCTTGTGAATAATTGGATTGCAATAACCATCGACTGGCAAAATGAGGCCCGGTGTTGCAGTATTTGAAATATATGTACATGTATAGGGCCGTATCCCGTTGTTATATGCGGTAACGTAGCATGTACATGATGTAGTCCATGTGGGAGTATCTGTGGCAGATTTCACCACAATTGCTAAGCATACTCATCTAGCTAAGTATACTTTGAGGGAGTAATCATTTATTTTTCCCGAAATGCATTATTTCATATAGAACTAATGACTGCATATAGTTGATGATTAAAATATGCAGAATTATTTTCAGAATTTATTACATTTTCACAGCCAAAATGGTCGGAATTATATTTCATTTCATTAAATAACAATTAATAAATTTATTTTTAATTTAAATTTCTCCCTAAAAGTGCACTTAGCAAGATAAGTAAACTTTGTAATTTGGTGAAATCGTCTGCTGTAGAGCTACGCGTCGGCAACTAACAATCTCAATGCATGTTCACGGAGTGATAAACAAAGTTTCCGTGGTTAAAATATGTAAACGATATTGGGGGATAGTATGAGGTTGGAGTAAGTGAACCTATTGTTTAATTCATGCAGAACCAGTACAGACTGACTGCATGTCATGTACCAGTAGGTCCCACAGCATCCATACGAATAGTGAAAGTAGGAGATACTGGCCTTATTAAATGAGATTCGGTTACATTATATAGTAAAACTATTTGGTGTGTTCTAACCATGTGGCTGTGACTGAAAATAATGGGGCTTCTGGCATTTATAACCAGTGTAGCTCCAGATCTTATAGCACACTCATGTAGCCTGATATAGATTGCTTGTTAGAAGCATGGTGGGTGTTTCATTGATGGAATTGCGAACAGTGCAGATCCTGATCAGACTGTGCGGATGCACAGTCTGATCTTGATCTACACTGGTCGCAAAACCCATAATACCCATTTATCCAGTCACAGCCACAATTAATCCCCTCTCCCTCCAATATATAAGACTTAATGTACATTTTCAAATTTGTGTACTTAAAATAATTGAGACCACATTCAAATTAGACGCCATGATCGGAGGTGCCAATTTATATTACTCAGAACATCCATAAACCGGAAGTAGAAAATCCCGAGACCTGCAGTTAATTAATTTCGTCTGGCCGTCGGTGCACCATCTGACACTATATTTCATTTGGCAATTTTGCTTCCTATCTCATACTTTGATTTTCTAAAGAGGTTACGCAAATATTAAGTGAACTATCAATAATGTTTGCCGGATATGGATCAATATATTTCCGGTCTGTCAGAGACTGAAGGATTTAATAATTGTAGATACGATACATGTCTGGTAAACATACTACGTTCCGCTTATTCTGCAGCCACTGTTTTGTTATAATTAGTCCACGCACCGTGACGTAGTTCATATTTGTGTTCTATTTGAATGTTTGTTTCTGACGTATCAAAATTACGCAATCTACTTAACACGTAGTTGGTGTGCGTAAACCGGTAGCGAGTGGTATCAAGACCAAGATGTGTGAAACCTACTGTGTTGTCTGAATACTATTGCATGGAGGACAAAGTGTTCTTTTGACGTTTGCGACCAGCCTGGGACCAGATCATACTGCGCAACATTGTTGCGCAGTCTGGTCTGGTCCCACGCTGTTCGCGATTCAGATACACAAGTACACATACTACTGTACATTCATCTACATCTAGTAAATGTCACATACATGTAGTATATCATTATATTCATGACTGAATGTGCCACAGCTCGGAGAACTATGCTCGTTGCACCTGCAATGAGGTCCGTTGTCTCAATCGTTGGCCCAATTATCTCGATGTGCAGAAATTGATAGAGCAAATAAACGAGTCTGTCTCAGAAACCACAACTCACTGTAGACACGTGGAATGAAAAACCGACTGCCGGCAATCTCGATCTCCGACAACATTTTACTCAATATATAATTTAGTCCGCTGGTGTATGAAAGTCACCGCAGCACACATGAACTGCAATAACCCGACATTCACGCAGGGCGACGTATACGGACAGCAAATTCGGGTTGGAGCTGCAAGTGTCTGTCAGTCTTGATTGCGTCTATCAAGGTCGATGGACACCAAGCAAATATCGATGTCTCGACAACATTGTACTCGATATATAATTTAGACCGATGGTGTCGGAAAGTCACCACAGCACACATGATATGCAAATGTCTGAAGCTATAAAGGTCAATAGGCGACGAGCAAATCTAGAGCATTTTATTCGATATATAATTTAGACAGATGGTGTCGGAAAATCACGACAGCACACACGAGATACAAGTGTCTGTCAAAATCATGACTGCAGCTATAAACGCAAGGGGCACATTGAGAGCATTTTATTCGACATATAATTTACATCGACTTTTTAGGAAAGTCACCATAGCACACATTAGACCGCTAGTGTAGGTAGCAAAGTCACATTGAATTCACGCATGCGCTGCAAGTGTAGATCAAAGTCAGTTCAGTAACTATTAAGGTCAACGGGCGAAACATGTACTCGAAACATATTTAGACCGCCTTGACGACAAGTCACCACAGCACGTTCCAGTAAGTATGTATCAACGTCATTACAGTAACTGCACCCACCTATCAAGACTGGCCTGTCGGCACATAAGTGTCCACGGTGACAGATTAGAGAAACTCCTGCAAATCCCTTAATTGGACGCACCGACACACACACGGACGCACACATGGTTCAAACACTCCGTGTCTTCCGGGTCCACGCAGATCGACGGTATTTAGATGCAGACTTCTAGTGAGTAAATAATAAAAGGAGAACGTCCTTAAAGCGCATTCACGCAGAGTGGATTTCAGCGCGAGTGCGCATGTCAGGGGCGAGCCCCATGTAGTGGCGCAAATACGCTAGGCGTACTCGCGCCACTACATGGGGCGAGCCCCTGTTAAGGACGTTCTCCTTTTATTATTGTATTGGTTGCAAACATGATAAGGTGCATTACGTGAAACCATGACCCATTTGATCCATGTTTGAATAGAACAAAAAAAACGCACGATCTCATTTCCGTGTTTGCCGCCAAGGAAATCGACAGACAAATTCAATAGCCGCTTTCCGAGATATTATCATTTTATGAGGCTTATGGGAAGTATTAAATCTCTTTGGAAAACACCGTTGAATGTATCCGTAGAACAATCACCAGATTTCGACATTATACACATACATGGATGACTTCAACGTACACGTCTGTCTGAAAGAAATACATTTACAGAGGAACTTATCTAACCCAGACATCCTGGGAGGTCCCCAGTGTGTCCGGTTTAGAGAGTTTCCACTGTAAATTCTTATTCAGCTTATATTTAAGGAGGGGGGGGAATGGCTCGAACACCTTCCATACCTGCACTCCACTGTAAAACAGACAAATTACTACTTCAAGAAAAGCGTGGAGCATTGCGATAATGAATATACATTATCACTGGATTTAAATGACAATGAAACACCTCAAAATTAAGTACACATATCTTTTGTTTGTGTTCAGTTTAGAGAGGTTCAACTGTATACAGTCATGTAACCGTTGCAACGGGGGTTTCCAACTCACTGGATATAAAGTGTCTATAACGGGAGAGATGACGCTGAATGAACACAATCATACCATGTACAGTGTGTCGCTAAATGCAAACATGGTACTATAGCAGTATGGTACTAGCACGGTATGAGTAATTAACCCATTTCATGCTGAGGATATGCCATTTTGATTGGGGAAAATCATAAATACTTTCTTTACATGTGCTTATAAGTATATGTCGCGACCACCATTTGAACCGTCCCATCGAGACGGTTCAAATGAGTGGTCGCAACATATGCTTTAATTGAGAAATAACACAAATAAAAATACAATATCTGAAAGTAATAATACCGGTAAAGGTTTATTCCGCATGTAATGGGTTAATACGAGTTGTATTGTACAGTAGTATCAACAGCTGACATACAGAGTTTGCTCGTTTGTCTCTATCGAGTGTATTGTTGATTTGCTTTGATGTAGTTCGATCAACAACAAAACAGCCATGGAATGCATACACGGTTCATCGATTCACTCGGGTATGTATGGAAGGGTCCTAGTGCCAATGCTAAAATATTTTTATCTCCTAGGTCCTAATTAGGAGATGCTAACTCATAATTAGGAGATAATATATCTTAATTAGGAGTTAGTATCTCCTTATTATGACTTAGGATATCCTAATTAGGAGTTAGTATCTCCTAATTAGGACTTAATATCTCCTAATTAGGACGTACTATGTCCTAATAAGACGTATTATCTCCTAATTAGGAGTTAGCATAACTATATGTTTCAATGCTAATGAAACTAAGGATATAGTACGTCCTAATTAGGAGATAGTCAGTCCTAATTAAGAGATAATAAGTCCGAATTAGGAGATAATATATCATATCTCCTAATTAGGAGTTAGTAACTCCTAATTAGGAGTTAGTACTAAGTCCTAATTAGGATATAGTATATCGTAATTAGGAGTTAGTCTATCCTAATTAGGAGATACATTTATTTTAACATTGGCACCAGGATGCTTCCGTAGGTACATGTATGCATAACTGTAACTACAGTGTTATACAGTTGTCACGAAACAACATAAATTCTGAATTACATCTACACCGTCTGCATCAGATACGGACCGACGACAGGAGACGAATTCAACATTCATCCCGCGATAGTACGACTGCAATTGTCTGGCTAGATGAAATATCATGCCAGGATATGAGGATAATTATGTAGATTATGATAAAATATCACACGTCTGTAGCCTATATTGCTTGTTAGATGTATGTCTCATTGATAGCGAACAGTGTTGATTCTGATCAGTCTGTGCGGATGCACAGACTGATCTGGATCTACACAGGTCGCAAAACCGATATGCCTCATGTCTCCAGTCATAGCCGCAAACGTGTCTTAGATACATATATTCCATATACAGTGGAACCTCTCTAAACCGGACACCCTGGGAGGTCTGCTGGGTGTCCGGTTTAGAGAGGTTCCACTGTAAATAAGACTTATGTCCAGTCTCTAATGTATTGGCGTGATTTGTAATCATGAACATACATTACTATCTGGAATAAATGATCAAGAATCCCATCAAAAATAAGATCATAGAGGTTGACTTTGTGTCCGGCTTAGAGAGGTTCCACTGTACTTGATTTAGCTTGGAATCTCTGTAAACCGAGCACCCTGGGGACATACGTTCCATGGTAGTTGTTTGGGAAAGATTCCACAGTTTTGAAAATGAACAACCCTTGTCGTAGATCCACGAATGGGGATGCATGTACTAAATGTACTAGCATTGGCCTAACAGTTGTAGCGTTTGAAACATACAGCAAAAATGAATGACATATTAACTAATAACATGTGGTACAACAAGTTGCAAGGATTTACAACGGGCTATCATTTATATCATGCCAAATGTATACACCATGATTAAAGGTACATGCTCACGCAGTATGCACAAAATGTTCTTTATAGGAATTAAATAAATGTATAATTATGTCACTATTCCACCAGTTCTAAAAATTACGAGTGCCCGCTATACAAATATAATCATTTATTAATTATCAATTTTAAATTACTGTTAGCGACGCGCGGCGGTAACAGTCTATTTTGATAATGTGCGGGGACGACGACTTACACATCACGGCTTGCGGTGCGCATGCGCAGTATACTACGCGCGCCAGTAGGCTTCCCAATATGTAAACAAGAATATCAACATGTCGAAACGTCCAGGACGGAAATTTTATGAAACGGCGTCGGCCAAAAAAAAGGCAAAATGTCTGAGGGACAGGCAGTACAGAGAGAGAGTGGTTAATATTGGCGACCAGATCACCAAATGGAAAGAGTTACGTGGAGATTTAGATTTGGACTCGAACAGAGATTTTTCTTCTCAACTTCCGATACTTCACTGCGCATGTCAAAGATGTGATATGATTGACCGTGTCACGTGACGCGTGTTGGTAAAAATAGCAAAAGGTCGGAAAATACCCTTTCTGGTCGCGGCATATACAATGCGATTTAACACCAATTAACACGCGCCGTAATTAAAAATAACTCGTTAGTGGGTAGACAAATGGCTCATATAAGGCATGACAGAACATGAAAAGTAGTAGTACAGTGTAACCTGCTGCGTGGGCATGTACCTTTAATACATTGGTTGTACATTCTCATTACCAACATCTACAATGGCCATGTTACGCTGTGCAAATCGGCAGTTTCCTTCTCACTCCTTTAATTTTAGAACTACATGTATGACAATCTTACCACATATAGTCTGCTAGCAACACGTTTATGATAGCATCACAAGTCCATATATGTACAACATCAATGTTTTATATTGCATTCAATAGAGTATATATGGTACACATTGTAAATACTCTGTGTACAGGTAAACTAGCCTATATGAATGTGCACTCTCAATAGCCTGTGTAGAGATTTACGTTTTTTTTTTAAAAATAAAATGGGCACATTTATCGTCCGAAGTGCGACTTGATATTGACTTGGGTTACATACAACGGATATGCCATTGTAAATAATTTTTAAAACATATTACTCTAAAATGTATTACTTTTTCCGTCAAATACTGTCAGTGTGTAACGGTCCAAGAGGTGAAACTGGCCGATTGCTTGTCCATGCTAAGATGGCTCAGATGGCAACTCAATACACAGTATAGTATACTCTAAGAAGAACAGGATGAGATCTGGCGTGGCACGGAAACGGGATGTGCTCGGCAGAGCCTCGCCCATCCCGTTGCCTAAGCCTTGCCAGATATTTGTTTCCATTCACGGCACTAATCTACTATTTTCTATAGAGGGCTAGACTCTGATCATTGTGTTGCTGGACGTTCATCTATATGTATTTCAGTTACTGAATAGCGAACACTGCATGCCCTAATCAGACTGCGCGGATGCATCAGGGTCTACGCTGTCCACACATCGGCGGTCATTGGTGACTATCTACTGTCTGTTGCACGAAACCTACCCACATTTTACGGCCATATAAGCAATACAAAAACAATATTTATTTCGACAATATTAATTTTATAAAAATTTAAGAAGTAGTCTTCTGTTTATTTCGTCATATTTTGTCAAATATTGATTTTATTACGACAAATGGATTTGTCTATGGGAATTTAACATTGGGGAAAAGGAGATGGAGGAGCCAAAAACGAACAAATTTGAAAATTGACTCCGAAATCTGGCTAGATAGCATCGAAATGATCTTAGTATTCTTCATACGAAAGTCTGAAAATCGGTCCACTATTTCTGAAATTAGAACAATTTACATTGTATCTTAAATCCCCATAGACATATTCACTCTGTCTATGGGGTTCTTAAACATTGTTTCCGCAATACAATCAATATTGGACCAAATTTCACGAAATAAAAAGAAGGGTCACTCTTAAATGTTGATAAAATGTAATATTATCGAACACAATACTGTTTTTGGATTGTTTATATATCCGTAATATTTGGGCAGGTTTCGTGAAACAGACAGTAGGTTGAAGGTTTATCAGAACGTGTTTTCTTGAGAGATTACATTAACACAGGGAGTATCAGAGGTGACAGACACTCCTAACAATGCACTTGTGTCCATTACTCGATGACCGTCGCTAATGGACATAATGATATACGGCCGCAAGGCTGACATATATAACATCATAGGCTTTCCTATATCCCACATTGTACATTTGTGGAGTGTATAGTGTGCCATTTGCCCTGTATAGTTGGTTGCGAACAGTAACTATTGCAATCTACTCCCGTACCGTCCGTAGCTACGGACGGTACGTGATTAGATTGCAAGAGTTACTGTTCGCAACTATCGCGAGCAATACGTCATTTGTTCTCACACCCACGTTAGTGACAATTTATACATAGTTGTCATAATTGCGGCGTAGGCGTCAAACGCTGTCGTCGTAGTATAGGGATTGTCCTTTAGGCGTCATCAATTTTGGACGTACTTCAAAATGTTGAATATCTCCTGATATGTTCGTCTGATCTTTACCAAACGTCACCAATGGCTTCCTCACGTTGGTGGCTGACAGTCCTGTAACATTTGGGTGAACTTAGCTTTCGTTGGTGAGCCACTCCCCGGCGATTGCCTTGTATACATATGACAAAACGTTGATGTGTTTAAGGACTGACTATATGAAATATGACCGTAGTTTTTTCAAATATTTTTATTTCTATGTGACCCTAATTCACAACGCTTATTTTCAAGCATGTTTATTGCATGTACACTGTATAATATTTACTGCAATTTCCATGTCCAATTGCCCTATTTATCATATAAAGAGTAACGCAATAGAATATCATAACCACATGGGACAGATCATATATTTGCTTATCATTTCGTATTCAATTTTAAGTACAGAAATGTGTGGCTGTGACTGGAGAAATGGAGCTTATGGGATGGGTGACCAGTGTAACTCCTGATCAAATAGCACACTACTGTAGGAATGAATGGCCTTTTTGTGGAATGTATCGGGGTATAAACTTGGAAAAATCGCGGGAATACTGGACGAAGGCCGGAAGGCCTCGTCCAGTATTCCCGCGACTTTTCCAAGTTTATACCCCCGATAAATTCAACAAAAATGCCATTCATTCCTTATAATTCCAGCATTTTAAATAAATTAATCAAGAAAATGAGTTTATTTTCCGTTTTCTTAATAATTATTTTAACTGCGCCTCACTGTTACTGAAAGTAGTTCGGCGTGGGAGTTTACTGGGATATAAATTTTGGACAGTGGATTTTGGATTTTGGATTTTGGTACGGGCCAATCAAATGTTAGGGAATTGTGTAAATATGTTTGTGCTGGAATTATCGACCTATAATTACTTGTTAGAAGCAGGACGAAATGGTGAACAGTGCAGATCCTGATCAGACTGCGCGGACGCACAGGCTGATCTGGAGCTACACTTTTCGCATAGCCAATAAACCACATTTCTCCAGTCAAAGCCACATATCAGATTTGATTGGAAACGTGACTCAACATGAACAATAAGTACTTGACCCATATTGACAACAAACACGATTTCCATTTATTTAATTCTACTGACAATGATATGTATCTATGGTAACTAGTTGAATATTCACCTGAATACACTTTGACCAAAATATATGACTCTAATTACATGTACATTACATTACATATAATTTATGAATGAGTAGTACATGTACATGTAGTTCCAAATTTATTATTTTGTTACGTTCTACTTCGTGGAGAGTGACCTAATGATTTTGCTAATACATGTACACACTTTATTAGGTGAATTGATGATACATGTAACATTCTCGTAATAGTTTTGCCGGTAATGTGAGTAAGAATATAGCGCAATATGAATGTGAACGTACTGGGGATATTCGCTAAAGCGGCCCTCACATATCGGTCGCGGCGCCCGCGCGAATCCTAAAACGGGCCAAAAAGGGTATTTTCGCGAGGCGTCCGGCCGGATGCTGCCCGATTTCTATGGACTCAGCTGCGATTTTTAGAAGCAGTCGTGAAAACCTGACTCCCAAATCTGCGATTTTCCAAGCGCGATTTTAGGTCGTGGCAAGCCCGTAGATACGTCGCTAGGCCCCGCCCGGCGGTCTGCGGAAACCGACCAGTGATCTGGAGGCCGCATGAAGATTTTGACGAACATTATTGGGAAAAAATCACGGATCCCGCCAGGACGCCTACCGATCTGTCCTTTGATCAGCCGGCGCCCGCCAGATTATATAGCGGCGTCCGGTCGACGCCCTAGCTGGCGCACTATCTACACTGCGATACAATGTTCAAAGGGCACTGCCCGGGCCCCGTCTAATATGTGAGGGCACACGTCGCAGACATGAAATTCGACGATTCATCCACGGGCTCTAAATCTCCCTGCGACTCCTGCGATCAGAAATCTCGCGCGGACGCCGGCTGATATGTGAGGGCCGCTTAAGACCATAGCAAGTTCTTTCCCCGCTAAGAGTCTGCGTGCGGCTATGTTTTGAAAGTAGTTCTGTCAAAAAAACAAACAAAGGTTAATGCTATTTTACGTAATATGAAAACTGATTGGGGGACCTGTCCAAGTATTTAATCCGTTCATGAATGTCCACTTAATACGTTTAATAAGAGTATGTTCTTCTCTTTTTTGTAAAGTTTGTTGGCTGAAATTTATATTTATGCTAAATACATTTACCTTCGTTTTTGTAAGGCCTTGTTTGTTTTTACCGAATACGTATTTAGGTTTTGGTCACCTGGGTGGACGCTTAACATAGAACAGATATTGTATGGCATAAATTCTAGTGCGCGGAATGAAAATCATATGCAGCCTATGCTCAACAAATGTAAATCCATCCATTGAAATTTACAGACGATCCTAAACTTGCACTTACGAACATTTTAGTCGTACAACGTTTAGTGAAACGGCCCGCAGTTGGACAAGCCGCTTTATTCTACTGACCCTGTCAATTACTGTGGATCCAATGCAATTGAAATGTACAATGTAATTCCTTTAGTTGATATTAGTGAACATGTACATGGCATGTATCAATCTAATGGAGTAATGTACCTACATATACACGTGCATGCAGAGCCTACCAATTGTTAATATTCGACCCCGGTGCAGGGTAGCAATGTGTTCCCCACCCAGGAGGCGTGGGAGCGGGTCAGCAACAGTGGCTGTGACTGGATAACTAGTGCTTATGGGATTGCTGGAAAGTGTAGTTCTTGATCGAAATCGCACTTATGTAGCCTAATAATAATATATAGTAGTGTTTGTTAGAAGCCTGATCTGGATCTACGCTGGTCACAAAACCCATAAGCCCCATCTGTCCAGTCACAGCCACGTATTTTCCCATCAGTGGGCTGCTTTCCCAAACTGACCGTTCCAAGTTCGTACCTGTGCAGTAACACCTTCTAGTATCGCTTTTCAATATTATTTTGTTCATCTCTTTACTGGAGTTTGTGTTCCGTCACGCATTCTTTGCAATCTATAAATAATATTTCATGTTGGGAATATGTCATTTTTGACGAGCTCGCTTGCGGAAAGCGAGACATAGTAATGACAATGACGTCCGGGTGTCCGTCCGAAATATGCATTAACGTTTTTAAATACCTTATATCTCTGCAGTCCTAAGTCACATTGACTTGAAATTTCATATGCTTATTAGTCATCATCCATATATTTATGCTGTATCCCACTCATGCAGCCCCTGTGCACAAGGTCAAGGTCAAATGACTTAGAAGAAGTTTGCGTTCCGAAATCTGCGTTAAAGTTTTTAAATACCTTATATCTCTGCAGTCCTAAGTCACATTGACTTGAAACTTCAAAATGCTTATTAGTCATCATCCATATATTCATGATGTATCCCACTCATGCGGCCCCTGTGCCCAATGTTAAGGTCAAATGACTTAGAAGCGCTTGCGTTCCGAAATTTGCGTTAAAGTTTTTAAATACCTTATATCTCTGCAGTCCTAAGTCACATTGACTTGAAACTTCATATGCTTATTAGTCATCATCCATATATTCATGCTGTATCCCACTCATGCAGCCCCTGTGCACAAGGTCAAGGTCAAATGACTTAGAAGAAGTTTGCGTTCCGAAATCTGCGTTAAAGTTTTAAAATACCTTATATCTCTGCAGTACTAAGTCACATTGACTTGAAACTTCAAATGCTTATTAGTCATCATCCATATATTCATGCTGTATCCCACTCATGCGGCCCCTGTGCCCAATGTTAAGGTCAAATGACTTAGAAGCGCTTGCGTTCCGAAATTTGCGTTAAAGGTTTTAAATACCTTATATCTCTGCAGTCCTAAGTCACATTGACTTGAAACTTCATATGCTTATTAGTCATCATCCATATGATTCATTCTGTGCCCCACTCATGTGCCCCTATGTCAAGGTCAAATGACTTAGAAGTTTGCGTTAAAGTTTCTGTCAAAATTTGCGTTAAACCTTTCACATATCTACTATCTCTGTAACCGGAAGTCAGATTTGCTTCAAACTTTGTATGCTTATTGACCATCAAACTTCAAATAAATACACTCTGATACCATCAAATGCCTCGGCGGGCTCGATATGCGGGCCGCGGCCATCTGGTGTTCGTGAAACAATCTAAATATATATGTCATGTCCACCACTTGAACCGTCTCGTCTTTGCATAAAACAGACGAGCTAACTGTGGTGGTCATCACATCATCTACAACAGGCACAGACAACATACGACTAAGCGCACGGTGTACGGTATTGCAAACCAAATGTCATATCCTCAACATGAACTATTATTAATATTAATGCAAAGAATACGAGTCCGGAAAACTAGATTGGAACTATTTACTGGAGTTTGTGGAACACAAACTCCAGTAAATAGTTCCACCCTAGTTGTCCGGACTCGTTGTCGTCCTTTGTTATACATTTTATACTTTCTATGGATTTTAATTTCCATTCGAACCGTACACGTACAAAAGCTAGCTGTGCTTAATTTTGATACGTTTCCTTGCCATGTGCATCCAATGATAATATCTGTTCATGATCGCAATGCACCCACGCCTGTCTTGAAGTAGCCATTTGTCTGCTTTACGGTGGAACCTCTGTAAACCGGACACCCTGGGGACCTCCCAGGGTGGCTGGTTTAGAGAGGTGTCACTTTGCATGTTGGCATATTGGTGTATAGCCCTTCGTGTACGATATGTTGGTCGTTGCGGTGGTGGTGGCTTGCATTCTCTGATTGCAATTTGTGAATTGAAATGGTCAGTGAAATATAAAGGGCTAAGTCTTGTATGGACGTAGAAAACGCCAAAATAAACGTAAACTAGTCTGGGTTCCCCATAATCATCTCTAATCGCTACCCAGCCATACTATATCACAGTCTCATAAGCTGATGGGCGCCATAGAAGGCCTCAAATTATAGGTTACCAAACCTGCAAAGATTCTCCTATATTTGGCACACACTTTTGGAGCCTAAAGAAATGCAACATTTATCACAATTCGGAAATATAACCCAGGCCGACGATCATCTGCCTGCTTCTTCTTGAACGTTTACTATAGGAATGAATGGCCTTTTTGTGGAATTTATCGGGGTATAAACTTGGAAAAGTCGCAGGAATACTGGACGAAGCGATAAAAAATTACAATTTTCGAAAATTGTAATTTTTTTCAGGCCTCGTCCAGTATTCCCTCGACTTTTCCAAGTTTATATCCCCGATAAATTCAACAAAAATGCCATTCATTCCTTATAATTCCAGCATTCGAAATAAATTCATCAAGAAAATGTGTTTATTTTCCGTTTTCTTAAGAATTATTTTAACTGCGCCTGACAGTTACGGAAAGTAGTTCGGCGTGGGAGTTTGCTGGGATATAAATTTTGGACAGAGACTGGCTACAGGCCAATCAAATGTTAGGGAATTGTGTAAATATTTTTGTGTTGGAATTATTGGGCTATATCCCGGGTATGGAAGGTGTTAATTATAAGCAGAATGAATAAATGAATTATGAACGTAGCCCCTTCTTCAAATGACCCATTCCATTTGCATTAATCCTCTGGCGATGGTCGCTGCCGCAAATAAAACGTTGATAAAATGCATACGCAGCACAAACAGGAGCTATAAAATCACATGATAAAAACAAAATGTGAACTTATGTAATAACTACAAAACATTCATAATTTGCAATGCTTACACCCATTTACTCCAGAGACAGTAATGGGCATAGTGCAGTTTGCAATGAACCAACCTGTCGTGTTCGTTCTTGTGTGCACTTACACGCTGACCCCACTGTACACAGTTTGTAAGTATACAAAGTGCTCAAATCTGAGGCAGGCTTTGATATTACATCAATTATCACATCGCCAATGTTCGCTCGCACTGATTTAATAAAACGCTATTGTTTCACTAAATGGTGCAGAAAGTTTACAAAGACTAGAAGCTCATGCATAAATGAATTGTGCTAGAACTATGATAATACTAATTGTTTTCTAATTTTCTTTTTCACTGCCGTACAACATAAAAGCCTTCAAAAGCATACGATTGCCAACCTCCCGAGCACGACGCCTTGAACTATTGGTCAACTATCGACGTCATTACGGAAATATCGTATATGATATGAAACCAGTATCCTGAATTGGATAAGTAAGGTGCATGATCACGTGGTTACACCAACAACAACAATGGCTGAACGTGTTGAAAGAGCTCCCACTCCAAAGTAAGTAGTATTAGATATATTTCCTTAATAGTCAACGGATTTTGATGACATATGGCGCAGCAAAAGCGTATTCATGAGCTGCATGTTGTGGTCCTGGGAGTTCGGCACATACTTATGTCAGTAGACACGGGAACCGATTCTTCGCAAAAACGACAGAAGTTTGGGCCAAAGTACCGAGACCACCAAATGCAGCTTAAGAAGACGCGTTTGATGCGCCATATTTCATTAAAATCCGTTACATAATAAGGACAAAAGAAAAGAATACGTACTTTGAATCGGTGGGCTTCTGGATATTTCAGTACTTGTTGTTGTTGTTGTAACCACGTGATCATACACCTTGATAAGGGAGTACGTCCAGAGACTGGTGTTATTGCTCAGCCTCACTTAGCGTTGTCGTATTCCGTAGAACCATTCACCTGACAGACGTACATATGTATGTACACTGTATGTAACATAACCTTTCTGAAACCATGAGCATGATCATCACATAATTGCATTATCATTCACAGAAACCCATCATTATTCAGCAAATTATATTTTCTGAATAATGATGGGTTTATATGATGATAGTGTAATTACATGTAGTATTCCAATGTGCAAATCACTCTCATTCATTCCTGTTGAGAATCACACACGCACGTCTTGGAGTACGTATTTGCCTGCTCCGCACACAGGTTCAAGTAACGGACCGAGGTCTATAAACACATTAAATATGCCTAAAAGCATCAATAAATGAAAACAAAATAAGGTTAACTATTTTTTTTTACTCCCTATATATGTCTATATATAGGAAGTAAAAAACTTTGTTTAGCTTATTGTTTTTTCATTTATGGATGTTTTTAGGCATATTTAATGTATTTATAGACCTTGGTCCGTTGCTTCAACTTGTGGCTCTGCAGTGTATCATCTCTAAACCGGGCACTACTGTCTGTCTGTCTGTCTGTCTGTTCCACGTTTTTCTGCCGGCGATTTTTGGCTATTAAGCATATTAAATCTAAACAATATTTAAATGTAAGTAGTTTTTCACCACTAACAAAAAAGTGACCCTCCCCAAATGTTTTTGTTTGATTAAATTCCACATTGATAATAGTTAACATATTGAATTTTCAATAAAAAATTTTATTAAAAATTCAATATGTGAACTTTAACGTACTTTATGTTTACCACCCAACTATCGAAGCTCCGCCTAGAAAAGTGATTTCGAATCGTTATACTAGTATGTGATTGGCGGTGTGACACGAAGTGAGCGCGTGTGTGGGCGGTAATATGATTTGCGTCTCGTGAACTGATGATAAGAAGGTGTCAACTCAGTTCTAAATATAGCGTTGAACATTTAATGATTAATTTAATATATAGTTGCCAAAGCGTCGCAATTTGCAATTAATCGCCGAAATGCTGTTCTTTCATTGGTCTAGAAACTAGGGTAAATAATAAGGGAATTTTAAATTACCATTGACCGAATATGACAGTGTTCTTTTTCTATGTGGTCAGCGAAATGTTCAGACAATTTAAATTCGTTATTGCGCACTGTATGACACATGAAAGTTAGTTCTAAAAATCGTTCCACGTATACTAAACATATTTTTTTAAAGTCTAAATTAGCAGCGTGTTAAATCCCACAACGATGCGCAGTAAACACATTTCTATCATGTCTCGCAATGCTCATCTGCCTAAGTTAACGTGGTAGATGTACATTTGAACCCGAAAGCCCGCTATACCTGTAGCGGTATATGCAAACAGTGCAGATCCAGATGAGCCGGCTCGCAACGAGCCGTCTCATCAGGATCAGCACTTTTGCAAGTACTTTTCATATTTTTCAGAGCAAACACACCACCTTTTTTCATAAAGCGGACTAGTCTGAAAATCAGTTTGTGACGATTGGATTTATTGCAAAATAAACATATCAAAATCCATTCCAGGGATGCGTTTCACTAAGCTTCGTACGACTAAAATGTTCGTAAGTGTAAATTTAGGATAGTCTGTACATTTCAATTGATGGATTTACATTTATTGAGCATAGGCTGCATATGTAGCCTATGCTCAATAAATGTAAATCCAATAATTATTTACAAGAAAACAATGTTAATGTGAAATTTACAGACGAACATTTTAGTCGTAAGAAGTTTAGTGAAACGGGCCCCTGATATTTAGGGGTGCAAGGGTTAAATCGACTCCCATGGTGTCCGATTTAGAGACGTTCAACGTATATGCATCCAAAATCCCAAGGGCACAACAACAGTTGCAGATTGGCGTACAAAATAATTCACCCGTCCATCATTCAATGCCATACCAGACTTGGACACGCTATGTAGTACTGAACATGGTAAAGGTTATATAAATCGTAATTTCCACATGTCAATTCCGTCGGCGAGAGAAGGGTGAACTGTGAGATAGTGCTTAGCCGAAGATGATTGGGTTACTTAGATGTTTGGCATACCGACACACACATAATACAAATATATTGCATTAATTTTGTTTTTGATGGAAGTTATGGAAAACGACGCCCGAAGTCAAATTAGTGCTGCTTTGAAAATGTCTGTACAATGGTAAGCTTATTATTGCATGAATCGAAGTGTAATAACGGTTTACATATGACTATATTGTTTGTCAGAGGTTGGTAAGCAATTTGAACACCTCTGTAGACAAAATAAGAGTTTGCATTAATATGCAAACCTGGGCACGAAAAAGTCGTGTCTCACGGCAAACCACACACGTTGTGTGTGATATGCTTATTGCGTGAATGTATAGCTTGACAGAAGGAACACCGGCTAGCGTATCCCGGATCAGTCTGCGCATCCGCGCAGTTTGATCATTGCATATGTTGGTCGCCATTCGATCAATACCATTTCCTATGTTTACTACATGTCACCAATGTAGCAGTTGTTGATGTTTTGCGATCAGCGGAATGATTACACGTAGAACATAAAACGCTAATTTGGATGGTGAATGATGCTAAAGGTACACATATTCGCCGTACAAATACTGCAAGGTCCTTCACCGTGTCAGTGACGCATATGTACATCGTGTTAATGCCGTGGACAGATGTATAAACAAAAACATATATACAGACGGACGGCAGAAATGTCTAAACTATAGTGTAGAACAAAATGGATAATAAAATACGCAACGAATTGGAATCTTGTAATGTCTTTGTTGAAGAATTTTACGATGTTTCTACAGCATTAAAACACTGTAAAATGAGAACACTATGCGATATCGAATACATGAAATATCAGCGTAATTTATTACGCTCCGATGAAAACGTTGCATTTACAATATTATACCGGCAATTATGTCGCTGGTACAAGTATCAAATTTGCGTAATGAAGCGACTAAATAGGATCGGAGAAACACTACCGAAACATTATCAAACTAATTTTATAAAACAGTTTAAAATCAACGATTCGTTTATGGATAAGCGTTTCTACGATATCACTTTTAACGAAGAAATTGGAAAATTATTATTAGAAATTGGAAATTGAACTGAAAAAAACAACTACCAATATTATAATTTTAAGAAAATTATTAAATGGATAATACAATTCAATTGGAATTGTAAATTTTTAATGACTGTGTTGAAGAAGTTTACAAAGCTTACGGGGGTTATAATCCTGTGTATAAATTCTATAAAATGAGAACACTAGGCGATATCGAATACATGAAATACCAGCGTAATTTATTACGCTCCGATTGCATTTAAACGTTGCATTTACAATATTATACCGGCAATTATGTCAACTATACAAGAGGCAAATACAAACATTAAGACGGATAATGCGTATCGGATATGAAACTAAGGTGTATTATTTAAAATTGAAACAATTATTATTGAACAGAACTAATTTATGTTGTAATCACACCAAGCAGACGACAATGTTCCAATTACACGTGTTATGAACATGCAAATTAGGTGTCCCACCTTACACGTATATTAAGTGTCCATTTTATAGAGAGATTTACACGATTACGTCTTCCGGGATGGAAAATATATAATACAAACACGGATATTTATAGCCTTATCGATGGTATGTAAACGGACTATCAGTTTACACAGGTGGTGTGTACACAGTTTATAAACACTTAGTGAGGGTTATATAGTTCACGAATTTCCGGGATGGTTCGTTATTTAATTAAATAATTTTAATAAAATTATTTATAATATTTTCACCAACAAAGTAAGGTTTATATACGAGAAATAAACACAGTTCATTGGCGGGACGCCGGCACTAATATCTCAACAGTGAGATAGGTTTCGCCACATGTAGTTCACTCTGGCCGCTCTACACATTATAGCGGATGGAGGCAATGAAGAGGAGGGGTCCGCGGCATCGGTCCAATGATGGGGTGGAGATGTGAGCGTGACACATCCCACTAAGCCAAAAAAACGAGAAGAGAAGAGATTTAAAGGGAAGGCTTAGTGGGATGGGCCCAGAAGGGTTTTGCTGGCGCGGGTTCGAGCCTCGGTGGGACCTTAACTTTTTTTTTTAAATTGTTAATAATTTTCTTAATTTTTCAAAATTATTAATTAATAAATTGTTTACTGCACCAATATAATTAATTAATTATTTTTTAAAAAATTATTTTATAATGGTGCTGTAACATTTCCTCCGACTTTATTTCCAAGTTTTACCCTAAATTTATCCGAATCAGTACACTCAATTTTGGGCATGGTGGCGCGCGCGCCTTGATTCTTATATCATTTTTTAATTCTTCATATCGCCCCATTTCTTCCACCACGGATTCAAACTCTAAATTTGATATTTTCTTATCGGCCAACGCTTTGGACACCATAACGTCGATGCTATTTTTCTTAGACCTAGCAAGAACGGATATTCTATCATGTTTTCTACTTTTTTTCTCGAGTTTTCCACCCACCGCCCTAATTACCATACAAAGTATTCCAGATAAAAAGGTAATTCCACTCAAAACCCCTGCAAGTGGAACCGTTACAATTGTAGATAGCATTGCAGCAGTCCCCGCACCACTCATTACAGATAAACTTGCCAGAACCATACTAGATGCTTCAGCTATGTTCGCCGCGCTCTTATATTTGTTAGCGTGTCTTTTTCTATTTGCACATTCTCTAACTAAAATATCCTGCATAGCGACGATATTATTCAACCTAAAATCTGAACTTCTTTCGTTAATTGGATACAGTGTTGATGTAGTGGTATTGACAGTTGGATACAGTGTTGATGGATCGGTATTGACAATTGGAAGCGGTGATTCGTTCATATTTAAATTTTACAAATTTAGTTCAATATATTAGTATTTAAAAAATAAGTTCAATTAACAATGAGACAATAGTGGAAGAACTCTCTGGGTCACCGATTTTCGTAACAAAGTTAATAACACTAACTTGGGAAAGTCTAATTCGATCATTACCGGCGAACGCAACAACCGTCGAACTATCTCCAGAGATTTTAGTGACTCCATCCCCCGTTCTTCTCCATCTACTACAATATTTATCGCGACCGCGCCCATAGGTTTACCACTACCATTAACAGAGCAGACCGCCATTCGGACAACTTCACCCGCAGTTGTCATAGCGTATCCCCCACATTTATTACTTGCTTTGGCACCAAACGAATATTCATAACGTCCCTCAACCAATGGGCCCCGCTTCTCAGCCCAAACTGTTATGACACGTTTTAGCGTTTTCATTGTTCGCACTATTCCGGCAAGCGCACTGTTTGCGTTATATGACTCAGTACGAATCGTATAAGAGGCCTCCTCAAGAGCTTTGGTCGCGGCTATACGATCATGTTTCAGTTTATCGGAAACTTCGGTTATCTTTCCGTCTAGTTCAGTAAGTGTCGCTTCTCTGTTGAGAGAGTCCTCTGAGCGCAACGCCCCATAGGCCTCCGCAATGGCCACCTTGTGGTCTTCTCGGACCCCCTCAACCCCCGACCTGGTCTCTTTCAGAAATTCGGTTATCTTTTCGTCTAGTTCGGTAAGTGTCGCTTCTTTACTGAGAGAGTCCTCTAAGCGCAACGCATCATAAGCAACCGCAATGGCCTCCGCAAGGTTCGACTGGTGGTCTTCTCGGACTTTATCAATACCCGACCGAGTCTCTTTTCGAAATTTGGTTATTTTTTATCTAGTTCGGCAACCGCCGCTTCTCTTATGAGAGAGTCCTCTGAGCGCAACACCTCATAAGCCTTCGTAAGGGCTGCCTGGTGGTCTTCTCGGGCTTTCTCAATACCCGACGTGGCCTCTTTTCGAAATTTGGTTATTTGTTTACCTAGTTCGGTAAATACCGCATCTCTAATGAGAGAGTCCTCTAAGCGCAACGTAAGGGCCGTCTGGCGGTCTGCTCGGACTTTATCAATATCCGACCTGCTCTCTTTTCGAAATTTGGTTATTTTTTTACCTAGTTCGTTTAGTTCCGTTTCTCTGATGAGAGAGTCCTCTGAGCGCAACACCTTATAAGCAGCTGATCTTTCTCAATTTGTGCAGTCGCCGTCAGCACTTCTACTCTAACATCTGATATACTCCTGTGAATCCCGTTTGTGACCTTCGATATAGTTTTATTGATCAGGGCCTTGGTTTTTTCAGTAGTTAAAAAGTCGCCCTCTGTCGGGATGAATCCACCTTCTGCCGGTTCCAAATTCTTTGAATTTGTCACCCAATCGGAAGAACTACCTGGTCCGTATATACTCATAATAAAATTAATTATAATATTGGGCACCTATACTCAATTGGAAATTTCGAGAACTACCGAAATCGGGTAATAGTTATTCAACTTTCTCGCTTGATCATCGAGAATAGAGACCGTAAATTCGTGGATATGTCCCGCTTCCAAAACTTTCATCTCGGGGTGTGGGAAGTCTAAGGTCACGGTATCCCCAAAGAAACAGTCGCTGGCTTGCACGGTTTTCAGTAATGTGCTGGGGGATCCGTCTACCGTGTTGTACGACGTGTTCACCCGATCCAGGTGCACCCTGAGAGTTTTCATGAAGGCGAAGTCCACCGGGTTATCACCGACGTACTCACCCGGGGTAAACACTCCTTTGTTTGAGGAGTATGTCTCTCTAAAACCGAGTTGAATACCCAACCCCGGGGAGACCACTACCTAATTATCAGTGCTGATGGTCATTGTTGCGAGCCCGGTAGCCTTCGATACTGTGAGGTTGATTATACCGTCAAGCTCTGAGTTGACAAAATCTTTGAGCTGTCTTATTCCCCACAGTCCGTGAGGCAGCTTTACACCTAATTGTTGTCCATCCTTCACATAGTAAAACCCTTGGCTCTTCCCCACATTCTGCCATCCAACCGTGAAGGTGATTGACCTGAGGCCCACCCGGCGTTTTCCGCAGCAGTTGTCGATTGATTTTTGAAGTTCACAACTCTCTTTTTGAACATTAGTGATAGTAGCAAACATAATAATATCTTTCAATGGACACCAAAGCATTTAGCTTTAACTCTAATGCAAAGTACGCGGTCGGAGGTAAATACACGCAAAAATACGTTGTTAACCGCCTTGTACACCCAACCGTAACGGTTAGACCGGACAGCGGCTTTGCCACCAACTTCCCTAACATCTTTGAACAATATAGGCTGCCCAAGATTACTACGATGGAGGCGGTAAACGGGTGGAAAGCAACACCGATGAAGTTTTGGCAGAACCAAATAAATTTCGCTGTATGGTGCGCAACAACCGGGTGTGGAGTTTCACATAAAGACCATCTGACATCCAAGAATGTCATGCTCCGAAGTGTCTACAACTTTCACGCGTATTATACTATTATGAGGATTCTCAAAGAACTAGGTATTTCACTACCTCAAGACGACGCCTGGGATCCCATTTCCAACGCATACGACCGTATGGCGTTTGGAAGACTGTGTAACGCATTTAACGTTTCAAAAGACACGGACTGGAGACAGAAAGCATTTCCTACCAGCACCGGCCTCGGGGACGTTCTTATTCGGGGCCAGTCTGGAAATTGGGCACAGACTGATTTTAGACACGATCACTCCGGTGACCACATCGTCAGTCGGAACGCCGGGAATTTTGACCCCGCGACTATGACTTTCGGATCGGAAGTGTCTGGAGGTCGGCACTGTGGCGTGTTTTCTTGTAAAATGTTACCTCCGAAACTGGCTCACGTCGATTACATACAGCAGGCTGCTGAGGTTCAGGACGCGTGGGGTACATTTATGTTAGATACGGGTCTAGGGTTCACGCAGGCCGGGGTTACTCGCGTCAAAGACTCCATTCGCACATACGTCTGGGCCATCCTCGGCGCACAGAAGCAAACTCGCAGTTCTATACTGGGCACGGGAACAGCGTTTGATGCACAAAAACAATTCTTGGCACTTGTAGAGGACGCCATCTCAGCTAGGGTGGATCTGGAGAAGGCGATCCAGAATTATCAAGACGTTTTGCAGAATGCCAGCACCCCAGTAGACTATGTATTTGGAATAGGTCTTTATATGGCGCCGAGCAATATGATACTACGAGAGGACCCGGTTGACGGTTACAATAATCAGATCGTAATCGCCACCGCCAATCAAAAAATCGGCCACAACGGTAACGTGAACACGGATATCATCAAGCGCACCCCCAACATGATCAGGTTCAACAGTGGAACCGATTTCATAAAACACAAAATGGATACACCTCCCCCAATTCGTAAATTGGATACACAATTGAACCCAGTACCCTCAATTCGTAAATTGGATGCACCATCGAGTTCCATCAACAGACCAATCGCGATTGGAGAAACACCAATCATCAACACCAATCGTAGATTGGGTGAAATTGGAAGCACAACACACGAGGAGGAGAAATTAGGGCTCATCATCGCCCTCGTGGCGATCGGATTATTTACGCTTTGGTTGTAGGAACTCTCTGGCGAAGAATAGTAGGAGACCGGCGATTGCCACGATTAAAGCCCAGGTATTTTTGGCTAGCCATCCGGCCGTTTTTGATAATATAGATAGCAAGTAAGAAACGATACTTCCGATCAGTCCAGGTATTGCGGCAGCCGCCTTTTCGGCTAATTTAGCCAGGAGGCTGGCGAGGGCTTTTAGTTGTTTTTTTACCCACTCCTTGGCTCCACCGGAAGGAGCGGGTGCTGGTGCTGGAGCGGGTGGTGGCGCCGCACCACCAGTGAAAGCTAGAACTATGGTCGATATAGTTATGCCGATAGCAACGAGGATGCTTGCTATCGTGACGCCCTGCTCTCTGAACAGAGTGCGAAGACGCTCACCGAGTGTCGTCTCCTCGTGCAGGACCCTCGAGATTGATTCGCGGATCCGACTTATTTGTGTGTGGAGAGCCTCACGGTTAGCCGAGGCAGCCTCCAAGCGAGCTTCTCTTTCGTCCCGCAAAGACCGCAGTCGTTCGGCGATCCGCTCGGTAGATTCTCTATCGTCGCCGGCTTCCTCCAGTTTTCTTTCTTCTAGCGCGATATGTTCATCCAGCGCCGTGAGTTTGGAGAGGTTAAGGACCAATTCGCCCCGGACCGTTTGTAGAGCCTTATCGAGTCCACGGAGTTCGCGAAGAGGTAACGGTGGGTCATCGTTGAGTATTTTTCCCAATTGCGATTGGACGCTGAACGTGGTCTCCATCGTGTTAATAGCGTCGGTGGCTACTTGAGGGACCTCGCTGAGCTCGACCGTTTCTATCGCGGTGGCCGTCTTCGCCATAGTTTCGTCGGTAGACTGTAGGGCCACTACAGCGCGGGCCGGCATAATTGGTTTACCACGCTTCCAATCCGTGAATCCTAGTTCGTCCCTTATGAATCGGCCACCGTCCGGGTTTCCGGCAATGGTGCCCAGTGCTATGGGTTTACCGGTCCTCGCGTTGACTATTGGGAGATTTGATGATGCTTTTAGTCGCAATCTACCGTTCAGATCAAATTTGAACTTGGAGTAGTCGCGACCGACAGAGGGGACCAGACCTTTTTCTGCTGCCAAATTGTTGTAGTAGTCGTTTACAGCTCCCTCAATTATTTCCTGACTTTGACTAGTGGTAGCGCCACCCAATTGTGATTGGATTGGAACTGGAGTCTCGAGGGAATCCTCGAAATTATCATCATCACCATCGAGGTAATTGTCTCTGCCGATTTCATCCATTTCAACATCGTAATCAGCCATATTAATTATGTATTAAAGACAAAACCATACGGGTTTAATAGTTCCAATAATTTTTGAAAACATTAATTATGTCTTCGAGTCAATACGGTTGCAAACTAAATCCATACCGCAGACTGCGTGAGCCCCTCGGGGCAAAAGGCGTGAGACAGAGTGTCGTTATTACGAACAACCCATCGACGATCGACCAGAACCAGCAGCTCTTAGTCCGCTTCACCAACCTCGGAACTCACGACGTCATTGTGCCGGGTACTGTTCGTCTCGCTTTCACTATTTCGCTAACGTCGACGGACGCGGACCGAACCGTCGTTCAGAACCTGGGTCGCGCCATAGTCAAGAAGACTATGATAAAGATTTCTGGTAATTAGGTGATGTCGATCGACGACAGCGACGTCTACTATTGCTATCAGGACCTGTGGAAGACGGCACAAGAGTGTGAAAACGCTGTCTATCAGGGTATTGACACCAGCAAAAATAAGAACGTAACCAAACTAAGAATCAGGGCTGCTAACAAGGTAGATAACAACGCGAGTGACAACGCGGTCGCGGGCGCTTACGGCAACCGCTTCTACATCCCGCTAGACTTTGAGTTGCTGGAGAGCCATATGCCCTACTATCAGAGTGCTTTGGCTGACCGCCTCGAATACGAACTAACGTTCAACGACTACGGCCGAGTTCTCATAGCCAGCGACATGTTATCGACGTATACGATCGATAATGTTTCGCTGGAGTACGACATGGTCACGATGCCCGAACTTGCGCGATTGATCAGAACCCAGTACGCCGGGCGCGTTGCCATACTTTACGACCGAGTTCTTCGCCATCGCAAGATGACGAAAGACAAAGGCGACACATTGTGGAATATTAATGTCAACGTACCCACCCGCTCGATGAAAGGTATACTGATGTTGTTCGAGGATGCTCGGTTCGAGTTCGGTGCTAGAAAAACCGACAAATTCTATAACCTCAACATCACGAAGGTAGAGGTGACGATCGAGGGAGTACCCAATCAACTCTACAGCGCGGGTCTTCGAGCGCACCAGCAGTGGGACGAAGTAAGAAAGCAGTTTGCTGCCGGCTCTAAGCGCTCTCCGGAGGTTGCAGCAATTGCCAAAAACCTGCATCTCTCGGCCGTCTCCCTCGCGGAGTTCCTGAATACCAAATACGCGTTATGGCTAGACATGCGAGCCAGCGACGACGACCAAATACACGGCAGCGGACGCCAAGTTGAGAACGCTAGCGAGGGTGTGACGATACAGATAACCAAAGAGGCGGATGGAAATGGCGCATTGAACGCGTACTTATATATAATTACAGACGCACAACTCAACATCGAAGATGGTCGATTCGTCTCAGCGATCTACTAAAAAATCATCTAACGATTTATTTAATAATTCTAAAGATAATTTGGAACAAATTAAAATTAGCAATCAATACCAATTCACGATTGGAGATGCTCACTCTGCCATAATATGTGGAAAAACGGTTTTCATCCTAGACTTGCTCGAGGGCTCCTACCGCGATGCCTTTCGTCATATTGTGATCCTGTGTCCCACTGTGCGGCACAACGATACTTATCAGCGGCGCCCGTGGATATGGACCGACCCTGAGGTATACGTTATTGACCCCGGTGATAGGCTTCACGATTGGCTGCGTGGTTTATACCAAAAATTTCAGGGTGAGCCCACCCTATACGTGAATGATGATTGCTCAGCCAAGGCGGCGATGACCAAAAAGAAGGACATGCTCTCCGAGCTCGCATTTTCTGGCCGCCATGCTAGGCAAAGCGTATGGATATCCACTCGAAAGTACAACGCCGTCCTCAAGGATCTGCGCGAGCAAACGAAATGGGTCGCCCTCTTTCACTGCAAGGACCGAGACTCATTCGATGACTGTCTTCGAGAGAATGACGTTATCCCAACGCGCAAGGAGCGCCTGGAGGTTCGACAGATGCTTTCGGAAACTAAGCACGCCAAGCTTTTCCTAAAGACTGATCAACCAACTGCTTACGAAGTTGTCAATTAATTAATAATAATTTTTTTAAAAAAATTAAGAAATTACTTAACGCTTAATTTTAAGAAAATTAGTAACTGCCAAGTAAATGCTTAACAATTAATTTAGCAATTGTTGAACAATGCTGAACAAATGCTGAACAAATGCTGAACAAATGCTGAACAAATGCTGAACAATGGTTAACAATGTTAACAATTTGGTGCTCCGCTGCGAGCTTTCTTGCGAGCATAATGGTGATCATAAGTATCGGGTGGTGCGCTTGGCAATATGTTAAAGTGATGAGAGTTGTTAGAATAGTTAAATTAATTTTAAGAAAAATGAACTGCGACGAACTTCTCGATCAGCTAATAGAAGAAACCTCAACTCCGACTGCCAACAATAATGATCCGACAGAGCAATCGGAATCGGGGGTTGGTATTGGGTTGAGTGCAACGACTCCGAATGAAAATGAAAATGAGGTACGACGAGAGCGGCTAGCTGCGCTGGTTGCTGGGGGACAATCGGAGCATTATCTCGGTAGGCGTCTCTCAGTTTTTCAGGTGGATAGGATGTCAGATGCGGAGATCGATAAAATGTATACGCGATACGAATCTAGGTTAGGTGCGGAGATGACAAAAACTCTCGGATCGGCGGCTATTCATTTGTACGTAACCGCCGTTAGTATACTTCTCCCTATACCAAACACCGCGGGGTTGATTGATGATTTAGAGACTGACCCTTTTATAGGTCACACTCTTAGAACAGCCTGCTGCTCAATTTATCACAAGTTTGGAATGTACTTAGCTCCGCTGACAACCGCGTTGACCACGGGTAAACACTGTCAATTTGGACATATATGCCCACGAACTATAAGCCCTAATTTTGAAAATGATGACACAAGACACACCAGCGAGAGTGACGGAGTTGAACCCGATTGCTCCAACCCAATCGAACCCGAGTGTTACTCCGCCACTGGATGACATACCGCATATAAAAAATCCCAAAAGACAGGCAGCTGGGCGGGCGGCGGCTGCCACCCGAAAAGTTAAACAAGATAAAATACTCGCCGAGCTTCGAGAGGCTAAACTCCAATCGAGATTGGGGTTGCAATCGGGGACGGAGACAGTAAAACATCTGAAGACAGAGTTGAGTACAACAACACCCCAAATTCACGAATTGGAAGCACACTCAACACCCTGCCGTTGGAGTTGGGCTAATCCGATTGAACCCAAACTCGTGAATTGGAGTTGGGTTGTTGGTGGTGGTCTGGCAGTTGTTGGTGCCCTATGCGTGTGGAAATACCCGAAAAAACAACCAGCCAGTGTACAGAAGAAAGTTACGAAACACCAATCGCGATTGGATGCGCCCCATTTAAACATTGATCGCGACCCCTTTTATATGCAATAATTATAATGGCTGAACAAGATGGTAAAATGTTAGTGAATGCGCTTTATCACGCCGTGGTGATATCGGGTTTCAGTATCGGGTATGCTCGACTATCAAAGATGGCCCTAGGAGGAACCGCTCCCAAATTGGACTTTACTGTGAGAGACGTAGGGCTCGCGACCTTAGATGTAGCGGCCGCAGTTTGGACCCGAGATTATCTAGTTAAAGCTGGAATTCTACCAGTTAATATATGGAAATAAATGGCTTCAATCACAGTAATAGTAGGTGGTGCGCTTGTAAACGCATTGGCGTTCAGCAGTAGCAACTTTATATTCTCTAAAATGAAAAGCTCGAACGTGGATGAGGAGCGTAAGCGTCACGATTTAGCAGTAGAACAACTCAATAGCGCAAAGGAAGCGTGGTCGAAAAAACGAACCACCCATCTGGACTGGGTCAATGAAGAGCTTCACCGCGAAAATCACGCCGCGCAAACTTTTCAGAACGTTGAAGAAGCCAACCGCGAGTACGCGCTGGCATATCCGCACAAAAGTCTTGATCCAATGGATCCCGAGCCCCAACTTTCAGATTTCTATGTACCGTCAGAGGCCCAAAAAAGACCGCGAGATCGCGTTCATTCCGTCGTGGGAAATGGTGTGGTGGGTCTCGTCGGCTACTATATCCAATTTAGATTTTAATTTTTACAAAATTAATAATTAATGTTTTTTTTTTTTATAAATATATATATATAGAACGATGTTAGTTGACGAACTTTATGACGCTATGATCGATGTAGGCTACACTGCCCAAAAACATATATAACGTATAGCTGGTGCAAAGAGTATGATTTGTCTGGCCCGAGATTCTCTCGAGACGTGGCGCGAGGATGAAAAAGCGGCCACCCTTTTCGCAAAGCGGATGTTAGAATCCTCCACCAATACTGGGGATTGGACTCCTTCATCCAATCTCGATTGGGAGTTGAGGGATGAATTAGATTCCTCCGAGTTCCTTAAGAACTTAACCAATCGCGATTGGAATTGTACTTCCAACAAAGGTTTATTATTAACGACGCAGTTACCGGACGAACTGGCGAGGGCATGTTGGAGATTGTCCGATATATTAGAATATTTCGCATACGATGAACACGCTCAAACTTAATACCAAACTATCGGTTCGCCAAGCGTGCAAGCTAGCGAACACGTACTGTAGCCCCCGCGGGTACTGGAAGGGACTCGCGGCCATCAAGAACCTCGCGGCGGCGACCAAGGTTTCAGAAAACGCTGTCAAGGAATGGCTCAAGAAGCAGGCCATCTGGCAGATCTATTTACCCGCGCCTCACAATATTCCGCGCCCGAAATTCGACGTGCCGGTACCGAACCAAGTTCACCAAGCGGATCTCCTGTTTCTCCCTCACGATCGCGTCGGTCGCAAGACGTACAAGTACGCACTGACAATCGTTGACGTAGCGAGTCGTTATAAGGGGGCTGAGCCGTTGGCCACTAAAGAGTCTAAGGAGGTGGCCGAGGCTCTCTCCCGAATATATAAGAGGAGTCCTCTCAAATGGCCGAATCTTCTCCAGGTCGATCCCGGCCGCGAGTTCATGGGCGCGGTCTCTCATCTATTGTCTAAGCACGATGTTTCTAACAGACGCGGCCGCGTCAACATCCACCGGGACCAGGGGATCGTGGAGCGCTTCAATCGAACCCTGGCTGAGAGACTGTTCGGACACCAATACGCTAAAGAACTTGTAGACCCTCATTCGCGATCAACAGAGTGGGTGGCCAGACTGCCCGCCGTGGTCTCCGCACTGAACGGAGAGGTGACCAGATTGATAGGTAAGAAGCCTGTAGATGCTATCAAGTTTAAAAGGGTGACGAGCAAGCCCACTGCCGTCTCGCGCGGGCGACCCGTTGGTTTAGAGGAGCAGCAATCACCGATTGCACTTCCATCGGATATTGACGTCCGGTACCTCTATCAACCGGGAGAGCTCGAAGGTGGCAGCCGCCGCGCGACTGATCCCGTGTGGTCTCTCAATGTATATCATCTAGATCGATCTATTACCAAACCCGATGAGCCCGTGCTCTACTATTTGGATGATGGGCCATCTCGAGGTTTTGTTCGCGAAGAACTTCTTATGGTGCCTTCTGACACCCAGCTACCCCCGGATCGTCAGAGTCTTTAGATTGCTAATTTTCAAAATTATTAATTAAATCGGTTCTGTATGTATTCCGTCTGGTAACACGCGTCTTTTATCGTAGTATGCCGAGAGTCCTAATTTTTGTTGACAGCACGTTTTCATAACGCCGTCTTTCATTTTAAATCCTCTATTTTGTGCTACATCTATAATGTGTTTTCCATCTTCTGTAGTTTCACTTAGTACTCGTTTATATCTATCCCAATTTAAATTGTTAGTTCTCTTGGACATTCCTTTCGCAGAGTTTTTATTAATTTTTTCAAAATTAGTTGAATTAAATTTTTCTACAAAATAACACTTACTAGATAACGCTATCGCCCTATCTCCGCTAAATTCCATTTTGAAAAGTCCGGGCTCTCTTTTGCTCCATTTATCCCAAGCCAACCATTTCTTTTTTTCTTTTTCAAACCCGTCTAGTAAGTTAGGTCTAATCAATTCCTCTATCGTGTTTCCACTAACTCCTATATACATACTATCTGTATCCATCTGTATTAATTCAAAGTCTTCTCTTTTTACGTATTTATCTAGAAATTCGTAGTAAAATTCCAACATTCTCAATTTAGCTAGTTGATAAACCGCTATTCCACAATGGAATGGTCTCTTTACCGCACACCTGGGTTTTCTTGAAGATATTTCGTACGCATCTCCTATCTCTTCCAAATCGTCAAAGAATGCAGATCTTAATGCTTTGTCAACACAGGTTTCGTTTTGTGTATATGTCGTATTTAAATGTCTCTCCGTTGCCTCTATCATTTTTCCACAACACGAGTTTCCTAATAATTTCATTATGTCGGCTACTGGTTTCTTATTTGGTTCTACATCGCCTGTTCGTCTTGCGGCTGTAACTTCTTTTGCGAACCATTCGAATGGTTTTCCGCTAATATAATCTATAACACGATGAACTCCAGTTATTTCTAGGCCGTGTTTTAAATACCATTTCAACAGTGGCGCGTACAACAATACTTTAGTGGCGGTCATAGATCCCACCAATTTTTTTCCATCTCCTCTTGTTCGGCCAGTATCTTTTAAATATTTTAACATGTGTGTGGGAACTTCATCAACCTCTACTTCTCTGTTTATAAATATTGGGGACATTTCAGAAAACTTATCTTTTAAGTTGTGTGGAACTTCTATATCCACCTCCGCAAACCCAAATCAGTCTCCAGATAAAACTCTTTTACAAAACTTTTTAATAAATTTAGGGTTATGTGGGGTGTCTATATGGTGTATAGTTTCTCTCCCACACCGCATCTCTTTATTTAACGTAGATAAATATAATGCGTTTGCATCGTACCCCAAAACAGCCTTGCAAGGTTTGTTAATTCCTGTGGAATTAGATCTAATATTTGAAACACCAGCTTCTGCATATCATGTAAATACTATTGATGGACAGCCAACTAGAACGTCCTTCATCAGTTCGTATGTTTCTTCTTTTGGTGCATATAGAGCATCCTCCGGTATAGATTTTTGTTCTTTAATAGTTCCTCTCAATAAATATTGTATAGCTACTCCAGGTAGTGTTACCGCATCTTTGAAAATATCCACACCTTTGTGTTTATAAAATTCACACATTTTTTCCACCGCTTCTAGGAACGGTGCTACATCTAAATCGCTATAATATTTCAACCAATCTCTGAAAGTTTTCATATTATTTTCTTCGAAAATTCTACGACGTTTACTTAATTCTGTTTCATCTATTAACATTTTCCCAGATAGTTTGGAATACCAATTCTCTATATCCGGTAGTCCTGGGTAATCCAGTTTGTCTGGAGAATCGAACCACTCATAAGGAAATAAATATTTCTGTCCTTTGCATTCGTAGGCTTTTATCCAACTATCATAACTTGCACCAGGTCCTTGATAAAGTATTACATCAAGAAATCTAAACTCTGGAGTAAATAGAAATATTGTTGCGTTTGCACGTTTTCCGACCATTACTTTCTTTGTTGTTGATGCCAGTTCGCCTACTAGGTAATTTCTTTATTAAGTTTATATGGTACTTACTGCTGTTAAAACCTATAACCGGTACTTGCTCTATCCACTGTTCGATCTTGGCGATTTGGTTTTTACGTAAATGTTCTGTATTAAACCTATATCTTGACCACACTTCTTCTCTTATAGCTTTTCCCCTGACTTTCAAATCTTCTACGAATTTTTCTATAAGTTTTGCGGGATCTTTATCACAAATATGAGTTACTGTTCCTTAGAAATTATCTCCTATACTAACGCTTACCGGAACGTGCTCGGCTTCGTACTCTAGATTATTACCGAGAGTTTCAAATTCTGGGTTGAGATATGCCTCAAAATCGTATACTATCTGATATGGATAAAGAGTAGTGTCGCAACCGATCTTTATGTCTTTACCCGTTCTTTGAAATTCGCATTCCCACATAACTACTAGGTTGAATTCTTTGCTTCTTCTAATAAATGTATCTCTTCTCATAGTGGATGCGCGTTCTTCTTTTCTATGCTTTGCATGAATCTCACACCCGTGCCAGTAACAGCCGTGATATTGATATACGGTATTGGTTTCCGTACAGTATCCATCTACTGGAGCTCCTAAAACCCATCTTTCACCCCCGTGTCCACACTGTTCGTGGTGAATGTGAATTCCCTCGCGCTTTTCCACAGAGTACATCCAATCGATCGCCCCATAACTGTTATAACTTTTTGGGTAGAACGCTTTCTCGAACGACGAACGCGGGCGCTCTAAATAATTACCATCACATATTAATTCTGTCTCACCTTTCATACATTTTGGTCCGTGTCTCTTCATATTATTCGCTTTCGTGAATTTCTGCTTGCAATTATCGCAGGCGTAAATTTTAGATAGGTTTTTAAGGTTTTTTATCAGAAATGCGTGATTATTAAACAGTCCTATTGTCATTGGTTTATTACCTATTGCCTTATAGTGCGCTGGTACCTTTTTCCATACATTACATTCGGTGGGTTGATATACTTCTATACCGATTTTAAAAAACTCTTCAACCTTTTTCAGATCTGAAAAAGGAATTGGTGAAACCACATTACTACCAAAATATTGCTTACTAAGTTCTTTCGCCTTTTCTGTACATCTGTCGGGTCTTTTATCTGTCATATGCATAGCTAGACACCTGAACAGACAAAGGTCGTCATTATACTTATCTAAAGAATACATACCTTTTTTATTCTTCAGCCATTCTGGAAGTTCTCCTCCTGCCGCTTCTTTGGATTGTAGTCCCAAATATATTCCCCTACTACCCTGTATTAGCTTTATGAAAACCTCTATCCATCTTACAAACTTCCACTTTGTATTCGGTCTGTCTATTTTATCGGACATTATTCGTGCTTGCTCCTTATCTGACAGCCATTTTTTAACGGTTTTCATTGATGATAGTGGTTCGCTACCACCGAGATTTTTGTGCATTATTATAGTTACAGGTTTTCCATTTTTAATTTCCTCCATATGTTCTAGCTTGTAAGAATATGAATATCTCAAATAAAAATTGGTTGTTAGATACGGGGCGAGTTTATCGGACATGCGTTCAGACTCGTTAATGTTAATGTTTTTACGAAAGGATAATGTACCTACCCGTCTTCCATTTTCTACCTTTTCCAATGTTTCATCGTGAGCCCCCAATATTTCTTCACCTTTTTCCACTATCGCGCGAACTATAGATCTTTTATTTGGTATTTGGTCACCTGTGTGTCTAATTTGAGACAAATTATTTGTGCTTGAAGGTAATTCTTTAGAATTAATTACACTAGCCCTTAGCTACGCAATACTTTCTTTTTGAATTCTGTTACCAACTTCCTCCGCTAGTGAGAGGTCTTTAAATGCCCCTCTTTTATAGGCGCGGGTAAACCGCTTCATAAACGCCTCATTCTTTGTGGCATTTATCAGCTTTGTCAACCCCCTAACTCTCAACCGTGTACTATAAGTAATCCCTAGAGATTCGGCTTCTCTTCTCAAACTTTCTATTTCTGCTCTAGTTTCTGGCGTTATCATATTTTCTGTAATATACTTTTGTATAACCTATGAAATTTATCTGTTCAATTGGTCGTGAAAACATTATGTTTTTTTCACGACCAATTGAATATAAACATATACATATACATATATAATGGAGTGTGAGACTTGTTGTAAGACGTTTACGCGTAAAGACTATCTACGAAGGCATCTAGCGAGACGTAGAAAAATTCCTTGTGTCCCACCGCAATTTCAATGCCCAAGATGCCCTTGTAAATTCGTTCGTGCCCAAACTCTTTGTAGACATAAGCAACTACGCTGTCAGGTGGCTACAGGTGAACGTGGTAGACTAGAGTTGGTAGAATTAGTTGCTGATCTACGGAATAAATTAGCTATAGTGGAGGAGGAAAATGCCGTGTTGAAAAATAAATATGAGGTATTTATGACAACGAGACAAAAATAAATCATTTTCATTAGTATATTTTTATCTGTTCAATTGGTCGTGAAAATAACATGATGTATTTATGACACCAATCTTTGGATTTTTCGGGGGTGGTGGGGGACAATTTCCTCGTTAACCAATTTTTGATTTTTCGGGGGTGGTGGGGGTAGTGTAGAGGGGTGAAAATGATACCAACGTAGGTGGTATCATTTTGGCTCCCTATATACTACTTAAGTTGCTGGAGGTCAATCGATGAGTCCAAATATAGGTAGATCAGGTGTATTATCATATAATAGCCTCGTTTTCGTGCATAATAACTACATTATAAAGTGCACGTGCATGTTTGTCAATATAATAGTGTATCTTGGTGCGTAAAATATATATGTAGTGTATCTCAGTGGTATCGAAGCGGGAGAATATCCATACGTTTACAGAACTTTTGTTCATTTTATCTGGTCGTGAGTTCGAACCTCAAAAAATGCATTACTTGTGTCGATATCATTCTGTTCATTTTATGACTGGTTGCTGGAGAAGGGAATAAGTGAAACGGCGAGGGTTATCACTATTGATGTATGACCTCATTGTGACATGATCGGCGAGAACATACGAGTTTATATTGTATATTTACACATACATTTGTCACCTAAATTTTTGAAAGTGACATATAGGTCCATAGGGCCGGGTGTTTTCGTCAATATTATATTGTACATATTCCCTGTTTCGTTTAACACATTTCACTATACATGTAATAAACAAATTAATTACTTACTTACTCCCAGATTGTTCATGCAGACACATATCAAATATGCATAGTTGTTAGTTTTCTTCAAAGAGACACTCTAACGTTCTACATGTAATATATATCATGCTTCATTATTGTAATTTGTAAGAGCAACACACATAAAATGAAATTTATAATACAATATAATCAAATAAAAATAGTATGTGTATGACAAAATAAGATTCGAACTCACTACCTACGGCATTGATATCCGTCACTCTAACCCCTCGACTACATAAAACTTGATGACAAATCTGAAAATCAATATTGAAAAGGAATACTGGAACTGGTATATTTACCTGTCTCACATATTCTGTGTTTTGTTTATGACCGGTTTGTTTGTTTGCTTGTTTTTTTTTTTTTTTTTTTTTTTTTTTTTTTTTTCAGGTTTGAAAATATTTATTTTCCCCGTAATAGGTTTGTGGTGGGTCGGGGCCATCCCCCACAAACCGTACATAATATACATGTAATAGTCAGATACAAATACAAAATATACAATTACAGATATTCACCCTCTTTTGCTCTTGCAGTACTGGGTATAAATCATTTCTATTAAGACTTCATGGTTGAGTGGTACATTAGAATCGTCATTAATGAGAGACCTGAATTTTCAATAAAAAACTTGCACGTGTTATTAAAAAAAGACAGTAATACTTATATTAAACCCGCAGATGACAATGTCACTCTCCAGCGCTGCAAAAGTCAAAGTTTGATTTAGCATATGTAATACATGTACATGTAATTGATTATATGTTATCATTCATATTACCCATGATCCAACTGAACCAGCCCCACTCTGTAAAAAGTTAAATCCTACTGTGCATCTGCATGTTTAAATCGTGTATTGACCCTTTCAAAACTACAGCCGTTTATATAGGTGTTTCTAAACAGTGTAGATCCAGACGAGCCGGCTCATCAGGATCTGCACTCTTTGCAATTAATTTTCATATTTGTTAAAAAAAATAAATTATAAATAGATTATTTGAAAAGTATTTTGTGTTGAATGGAATTGACCGAAAATTAACATATTATATATAATCCATTCCAGTTATTTAGGGCTGAAAGGGTTAAATGTTACAGTTGTTCGTAACGTTATGTATTGACAATCCAATGTAGTGTAACAAACGCAAGCGAGCAGTCTTACGATTTGTTGTTGTGTCAGGATGGCTTATGGAGAGTCAATGGAAGATGTTTATTCAGGTATTCAGTTTACTATCTGAATTTTATTCTACAACACGCCCATGACGGGTACTGGTTACAATCAGGTGACGACTACTGGTCACTGGCGAGAATACGCCACATATATGTTATCATTTGCTCTTATGAGCTGAACCATTCGATCCTAGCCATTTGTGTTGTATTTATAGGTTATGAAACTGTACCACATGATGTCACTTGACCAATCATGATGTTTGGGCGTCAGGCAAATCTGTCAAAAATGTCAGCCATCTTGCCAGATTTGCGAGATCGCCAAAAATGACGTCATCACCATGAGACTTTTAACAATTTCACACATTAAAACAGCTCAAAACCTATCTGGCACATCCCAAATATGTAGTTTGTATATTTATCTTGGTATTTACACAGGTAATCAAGAGTGGTTCAGTGATTTGATAACTTTATGGGACAATTTTGATGCGGAGACGCTGGCGTTTTCGCATTCAAAATTGAGCGCCACTTCAACTTGATTTTATCCTTAGAATCAACCAAAACAGGAATTTACAGTCTGAAACTTTGTGTAGATGTTCGTCTTACACATTAATTAGGATTTACAAAGCAAACCTCGTGAATATCTGATTAAATAGCCTTAATTTAGCAATTATAATGTGCTTCTCATGATCTGTCAGATTTGGCAGGTCTGCCAAACATGGCCGCTGTCAGAGAGAAATCATGAACATGTCAACTTGCCAGACTTGGAATGTAAACAAATATAGGACACAATAGGCATGCATGATGTGGGTCAAGACTCTCATCAGATATTAATTTTTGCAAGAAAGAGTGAACTAGTCATTGAAACACTTCCATCATCCTAAGAATAAGACAGCCAGACACTGTCAGCAAGGTTGCCAGACATGTTTGTCAGTCCTACCACAATTCTGTCAAGTTGCTAGATTTCTTCATGTGGCCATAAAAGATATCAGGCATGTTTGTCTTAGTGAAAATGTGGAAGTATATGCCTGAATTACCATTATATTAGCTACAGAGTGTAGATATGTCAATAATAATACCATATTTAGCTTGTCAAAATGAATCGTGTACCCCACCCACTCACTTTGCATGGGGGTTATAATTACACTCAGGTTCTATTCTGTTACAGTACAATCTGTTCCCACACTGATCATAAAACAAAACGCGGCTCGTTCCGTCATATCATGGTCTTTGCTTGAACCTGTATTACTCTGTGTATATTATATTATTCTACCAGATTCATATTTATAATGTCTTTATTTCCCAAACCTATACTATGAGGTGGAATGGGGAGTGGGGAGGGGGTGGGGAAGGGGTTAAAACAAAGAAAGGAAGAAAAAGGAAGAAAAAAAAAACCGCACAAAAGCATAGATTTATTATAGCACCCGCAACTAGCTCAGCTGAAGATGAAATCTTATTTTGGTATTTTTGTTACATAAATTAAACTTTTGAAATGAAATAGAGATAGTATTTAGTTTCTAATAGTATTAATTGTTTGAAGATACTTATTGTTTTTTCGTAAATCCCAAAGATGAATGATTTTTCGTTACTTATAATAGTTATATTTTCGGTCCCTAACCATTCTTGAAGTTCCCTAAATATGTTTTTTGTAACCTTACAATCCCAAAACAAATGTTTTATTGTTTCCGAGAACTTCTTACAGAATGTACATAATGGACTACTGACAATTTTAATCTTATTTAGGAAATCATTTGTGGCCAGAATATTGTGGTTTATTCGGTACTGGAACCATTTTCGAGTTGTGTCTTTTGTTATGATATGCGGCCATAAATATATTTTCTTCCATGTTTCATTGTTAAAATTATAGTTGGAGTTCCATTTAATTTTACAAGCTGGAGTTTCATAATTGGAGTTTAATGCGAGGTACATGTCTTTTGTCCTGGTTTTGTTTTTTAGGGATATTTTTAGTTTGTATGGAGTAAATGGCATTTGTAACTTTTTTTCGATATTGATAAGTTCCAAACTTTTACCCCAATCTTTTATTGCTTTGACAAGGCCATAATATTGAAGAAAGTTTATATTTATGTTGAAATTGTTTTTAAGTTCATTTTGAGAGGCAAAAGTTCCATCAATTTTGATAATGTCATTTATAAAACATATTCCGATATCAAACCATGCCTTATTGAAGAAGGTTGTCCCACATTTTATGTCCTTATTAAAAAATAATGGGCTGAAAGAAATGCATCCATGTTTATCGGCTTAAGCTTATTTTGTAATTTTAGATGAGCTTTTAAAACATCCCGCCAAAAAAGGTTTGAATTTTTTCCTATTTTTTGTTCGATGTACATATCTCCCAATTTAAAAATATTATCTGTATCAATTTCTGTATTTAAAATGTTTATAAATTTGTATTTGTTGCACACTATTCTTCTTACCCATGTTGTTTTTAAAGACGATATATAGTCCTCAATATTTGGCATTTTTAGTCCGCCATCCTCATATTGATTGCATGTGATAGTGCCTTTTACTCGTTTACCTTGCCATAAAAATGCATACATAATGCTGCTGATATCTTTAACACATGTTTAACTGGGGTTAGGTAGGGATATAAACAGGTTTTTTAAAGATGGGAGAAGAAGAGACTTTATGACAGTGATTCGGCCTAATGGTGTTTTGTTCCAGCAGTTGATTTTTTTCTTTTATGAGCCTCATTTTTCCCGAGAAATTTATGTTCACAATTTTTTCTAAATCTGTGTCAAAAGTAATTCCAAGCAATTTAAATCTGTTATTTCCCCACTTTAGTTTCCGTTTTGTTTTAATTGAGTCTTGGCTAAATATTTTTACCCCAATCCAAATAACTTGTGTTTTATCAAAATTAACTTTAAGTCTGACATATGGGCATACATTTCCAGTTCATTAAGTGTTTCATTTAGTGATTCACTTGATCCATCCAAGAAGACACTAGTGTCATCTGCAAACTGTGTTAGCTTATATTCTGTTCCATTTATGTTAATTCATTTAATTTTATGATTTTTGCTTATTCTGATTGCAAATATTTCTGCGCATAAGATAAATAATTACGGTGAGAGTGGGTCCCCCTGACGACAGCCTCGATGTATTGAAAAAAAAGGTGAGAGGTTACAATGTTGATTAACTGATAGTTGAGCATTTTTGTAGAATAATGTAATCCATTGCCTAATATTTGGTCCGAATTTAAAGTAGCGAAGTACTTTATGAATATAGTTCCACGATATAGAGTCAAATGCTTTCTCAAAGTCTATAAGAAGAAGAAGTCCTGGGATATTGTTTTTTTCAATATATTGCATAATGTCGTATACCTGCCTAGTGTTTTTCCCCATGTATCTTCCTGAAATAAATCCTGTTTGGTCCCCATTATTAATTTGTCTAATACTGTTTTTATTCTATTAGCGATAGATGCTGATGCCATTTTGTAAATTGTGTTTAATAATGAAATAGGTCTATATTTTTTTTAGAAAATGTCGAGATTTATTTTCTTTTGGGATTAGTGTTATTATAACCTGCCGTTGAGTTATAGATAGTTCAACCCTTCTGATAGCTATAATTTATTGCCCTACAAATGAAATCACCCAGTTTATGCCAAAACATTTTATAAAATCGCATGCAAATCCGCTTGTACCTGGGCTACGGTTGTTCGTCATGTTTTTTAGTGCAAAGGCTAGTTCAGTTTTTGTGATTAATTCCTCTAGTTTTTTCTGATTCTGTTTCATTTAATTTTGGTACATGCGTATTTTCCAAAAGATTATCCAAATCTAAATCTTTGTAAGCAGCTGTGTCTTTATTGCTATAAAGTTTGGTGTAAAATAGTTCTGTTTCTTTTAATATCTCTGACTGATTTGTAATTATTTTGCCATTTTCTGTTTCAAGTTTTGGTATTGTTTTACTTATAAAGTTATGAGATTCGAGTGCACAGAAATATTTTGTTGGTTTTTCTCCTTCATTTATATTTAGAGCCCTTGATCGAATTACTGAACCATTTACTTTAATTTTACGAATTTCCTGGAGTTCTAATTTTAAAATTTCAATTTTATTCATGTCTTCTTTCTTTAATTGTTTTTCCATGCCTAATATTTGTTCTATTAATGATTTTTCTTTTTGATTGGTTTATTTTTTTATAAAGGAAGAATAAGAAATAGATTTTCCACGTAGTTCCATCATAAGTGTTTCTAGAAAAAGTTTATCTTTAATTGTGAATTGCAATTCGTTGTTTGGTATTTCATGTAAGTTTTCTCGGTTATATATTGGAATAGCATATTGATTTTTTATTTCTTCTATTTTTTCATTAATCATGTTTATGTAATTTATGTCCTTCAGCATTGAATTGTTATGATTCCATAGTGGTTTTCCCTTTATAAAAGTGTTGAAACGTAAACTTAACAATACAGGTGAATTATCAGATATGTAGCTATTTTCAATGATGCAGTTTTTAATTGAAGGTAAAGTATTTTCAGAGATGAGGAATAAATCTGGTCTTGCTTGCTGAAAAGGCTGTCATCGTCTCCATGTGAACCTTCTCATTAGGGGGTGATTTTCTCTAAAAGGGTCTCTTACATAATTTTCTTGGATAATTTCTTATAATTTTTCTCTAGATTTTTTATTATTTATATTTTTATAGTTATGATAGTCTAAATCTGGGTCCAAAACAAGGTTAAAATCTCCGCATAAAATATATTTATCGTTATTCATTTCATCAATTTCTTTTGATATGTTCTGAAAAAAACATAGCAAGTTATCGTCTGCGGACTTTTTTTTATAGTCTACAGTATATTTCTGTTTACGTATAGTTTAGCACGTGGAAAGACAATTGTCAACGACACAAATAGGGATATAATTGAGGGGCTTCCAGTAAGTAACAGAAAAGTGTTATAAACCTACACCCACTCATGAAGTGACATATTTCATCAGGTCTCAAAAACAGTGCTATATATATATATAGCGGATATTACTTGCGTGATGATTTACTTTGATATGTATTAACGAGTTTACTGATGTCATAAGATGCTATGCTGAGTTTCTTTATAAATCAGTCAAGGAGCTTTAATAAATATAATATTACATCAACACAAATATTGGATTTGCTTTATTGCAGAAGCACAGCATCATACTAAGCATATACTGGTCACCTAACGTGTTTTATTTTACCAGTCAGATTTGCACATTTATTACACTAGTGTATAATGATATTGAATATAAACTAGTACCGACCTTTTAGAACATACGAGTCAAACTTAAGCTATGCTTAGTGATAACTTGTGATCAGTGCATATTTAAGATACAATAAAATAGCTGTAACGCTTTTTTTGGCTCGAGAACATTGTTCACTTGAACCCAGTTACACAACAATAGGACATAATATGTTTTACGCTACCTACGAACGTCAAATGTATGCATTATCATAATAAAATGCATGCACACGTGGACTGGCATATAACTATGATATACTCTGCATTTTGACTGAGAATAGTTCATTATCGTACAAATGGTCACGTTTCATTGTTGAATGACAACTGCCTCAATCACTGAAGTTTAATCACTTAAGTAGGTGTATTACTGAAACTGCATGTGAAAATACAGTGGCTAAACATATGAAAGATTCAATTGTTAATGATGTGAACTCTAGAGAGACCCAACTGATGATATATGACAAAAGAGATGTCCTAGCGTATTTTAAAGAAACAGTGTCTCACACGATGTCTCAGATGATGTCGAAGATATTCAATTTTCCTTTAATTTTCGCTTTATTGACTCCAAATGCCATATACAAGGACTGTGTGCTTTCTTATATACAATGCACTACAATTGACTCTGATGAAGAGGGGAGATAAGTTGGTAACGCATTTCCGTTCGCTATTTCAGTACCAGGAAGCACACTTTGTGGAACATTACATTTTTTTAGTTTGAAATCAAAATACTGTTCCACACATATAATATTTTGATATTTATAGACACAAGTGGAATTAATTCAACTAAAGAACTAAGCACGATTTGGTTAAGACAGACCATGTAAATTTACCATTGAATTATTGTTTCCTAAATTAAACATGTTTCATCACTTTATGCACATACCGAATTTGTTGTTTTAATTATGCTAATAGTTTTCATTCAATGTCATGTCATTTTCTTGGGATTATGTATGTGTTGTGAAATTAATTATTGAACACCCCTCGTAAATAACGTTTATATCTAACCAGCTAATAATATATATATATGCATTCATATGCTGCACGTACAGGTACAGTTGTACGCACTGCACCAAGGGATGAGAGGCCCTTCAATTACAAATATATTCTATATGGTCGGGTGCTTATCACTTCGTCGATGTTTTGACATATAACTGCTGAACGTAAACGTGGTGGGCTATGTATACACGTCTAAATCGGACACCCTGGGGACCCCATTCCGTTTCATTTATATGGCATTGATTGTAGTTTGTTCATGGTTGAAAATGAGAACAAATATGCATGGCCTGTTTAATTATCCCCTTGCCGATAGGCAAGAGGGGATATAGCGTTAGTCCATGTACTGCATACGTACGTACATGCATACGTACGTTAGTAACACCTTTAATTTTTCAAAAACTCATGAACCGCTTCACCGATTTTGATAATATTTGGCCACGATGTGCTTCGTTTAACGCTGCCATTTATTGCTACAGTGGTACCTATCTAAGCTGGACACCCTGCGGACCTCCCAGTGTGACGGTTTTCAAGATATTCCACTGTACTATTTACTTATTTGTTATAGGGAAACGAGTTTGTATTGATCCAATACGTACTGACTGATAACATACTACCGTATAAGGAATCTACCTGATAAGAATGTCCTGGTTATAACGAATTGAAAAGTGGCGTTCTATTGGACGAACGACGTCACATGACGTTACCGAACGACGTCAGACTAATCACGTAACGTAAACAAGTCCGCGTTCTTTTCAACGAAAACTATTTTAAATTTGATCATTGGCTAGCATAAAACGTTACCTGATAAAAAAATCTAGTCTAGTGTCTTTCGATATCAGGATAATGAGGCTCGGCTCGGAAACGGTCTAGTCTTGCCTGATAAACTGGTATTTCAAACTACACTAGCCTGGTAGTCTTTGTGAATAAGTATGATTTATGCAAGCATGTTCATCCAATGCATATTATACAGCATCATTATTGAGTGCTTTCTTCGTATACGTATACGTTAGCCATCAAACAAAAATAATAATGAGAAATGTGTCAATAAGACACGTATACACCTACTGGCAGCATGCGTACATGGATGTTATTGATCGGCTGTCATAACTGTAGAGACAGTTCCTTTAATGTCAAATGGAAATTAAAACTAACAAACGGTAGTGAGTAAATAGATGTGTAAGCCAGTTACTGCCCTAATCGATGCGTTCATGTGCTTAAACAACCTACATGTGCCCATGAAACACAGAGCCGCTTCGCGGTTCGGTGTTTCATGGGCACATGTAGGTTGTTCAAACACACGAACACCTCGATTAGGGCAGTAACTATTACGTATTCCAATCATTGTTAAATTTAATCAATTTGAAATTCATACCGCGAAAGAAAACACTTACTAGGAAATCAGTATGTCTTCAGCGTATGATGATATTATTATGCAAATAATATTATCTAACAGTTGTGAACCTCCTCTCTTCTTATGAAATCAGTATACTCATATAATATATAGATACTTATATTAAACTATTTGTAACAATGACAACGTCACTTACAGAAATTAGAGCTAGCATTAAATATTTAGAGCTAGCATTACTTGTTTCCGTTTATGTAGATTTGGCGTTCCTGGAATTCCACGTCTACATAGACTCAAATAATAATTGCTAGTAGAGCTAGCATTAAACATTTAGAGTAGAATTACATATTTAGAGCTAGCATTAATTATATGAGTTATGTAGATTCGGCGTTCATTACTATAACACATAATAACCTATGGATGGTGGCTCTCTAATTGGTCCATTAACTATTTTGTTCGTAACAAATAACAGACTCATACATATACCAGAGCACATTGGTGGGCCAGTTTTTAGTCGTGTGACTCAGTGGCTGATTTATGTCATCAATATCAAATGACGTTGCTTAATACCACAAACATGGACTTTCTGTTGGTGCCAATAATTTTTGCTGGGGGCATATTTTATCATAATTATATTTGTAAGTAAACGAGGCTTCCGGAATACGCCCGCGTGGGCCCAGGTACCTCTATATATATATATTCTTTGATGTTAAGTTTAGTGACGGACGGACGGACAGACGGACTCCAGTATACCCTCACAACTCGTTGCGTGGGTATAATTATACACCAGCTGAACGGTCCGGCTGTGGTACAGTGGGGTCAGCGTGTAAGTGCACACACGAACGAACACGACAGGTTGGTTCCAACCTGTCGTATTCGTTCGTGTGTGCACTTACACGCTGACCCCACTGTATGTGTATATTATCACATGAAAACCTGGTTATGACGTGTTGTAGTCCATTTCACAATTGTGATATGACACGCGTGTATTATGTATTATGTGATTGGCAGTGGCCGCATCTCCCTAATTACATAGTCGTATTATGCGCCAACGTTACACCAAACAAACAAAATGACGTCACTAATGGCGAGACAAAGCAAATATGTTTTGATGTTGTCGTCATTCTATTTTAAGCGTCGGTGACTCAGGAAAATGACTTAAATACATTCTTATTTGGTAATAATGAAGTCCTTAAAATGTACGTGAACCTATAATACGGCATATTTATATTATATTTATTGCTAGTATTAAAGCTATTTTTTTCTCCGTGGTGATTTTCAATTTGATGCAGAAATAGTCAATGGCATCTTCTCACTGAAACGTATCGAATATCTGTAAGTTTTCTGAACCTCCCCGAACGACCACCTCTCTACAACAACACCCTCTCTGTAACAGCCGCTATTTTATATCCCAAATTGATGATTTCCTCTGTGTCTAACGCTTAGACTGCTGAGCATGAAAATTATCATCTGATGTTGCTTTTACACATGTTTTGACAGCACTTTAGAATCATTTCCATTGGAAATGATTCTAAAATGCTGTCAAAGCATGTATTTGGTGAGAATTATCGAAGAAAATAAATAAACATCAGACGATAAAATTTAGAATTAACCTCCCTACAACAGCCACCTCTCTACAACAGCCAGTTTTGCGTATTCCCATGGGTGGCTGTTGTAGAGAGGTTGCACTGTATTTGGAGTGTGAAGTCATGTGTTGAAAATACTCTTAAACTCGTTTCCGATATAATATTTGTGAAACTAGTCAGCAATTTTACACACCGAGCCTCTAAATTGGAGCAATTTTACGCACCGAGCCTCTAAATTGGACATGACTCGTTTCATAAATCGCAAATTAAATAGAAACTTTTTTGAGATCCTCTATATATATGAGTATTGATTGCTGAAGATTAATACGCTATTCGTGACGTATGAAATGGCGTGTTGCACTATGAGCGACTAACGTATGTCACGTGACAAATTTATGTGTAACGTGTGTACCTACAGTGGGGTCAGCGTGTAAGTGCACACACGAACGAACACGACAGGTTTGAACGCTGACTCCACTGTATTTCATGTATTAAAAAAAATGTAAATATTTTTCTGCATTTTTTCTCATCTCGCATCAAAAGTGTATGTTGTTACCACTCAGTTGAACCGTCTCGGCGAGACGGTTCAACTGAGTGGTAACAACATACACTTTGGGTGGGTAGCGAACCAACCTGTCGTGTTCGTTCGTGTGTGTACTTACACGCTGACCCCACTGTAGGTTCATGTACATGATATTAATGTCTAAATTATTTATACATATTATATAGAGAATAGTAGGTTAAAAATAGCTGGCAAGGCTTAGGAAACGGGATGGGCGAGGCTATGCCGAGAACATCCCGTTTCCGTGCCGCGCCAGATATGTTCCCCATTCACGGCACTAACCTACTATTCTATTTACCCCGTCAACACCTACAAATAGCTTTAACATGCTACAAAATAAACCCAGCCGCATCCTCAAAATCGGAGAATCGACTATGACAACCGCACATATTCATACGCAGTGATTATGTCGTATTGACAGGATATCATAAATGTTTCACGGCACCGTGTTTCACGGCACACACGCAATGTGTTGACGGGATAAATAGACGTATACTATGCTTTTTATTTTCGTAAGTAACGTGGTAAAATAAAATATGGGCCAAGTGGATTAAAACCCAAAATAGCTTATTTCGCTGATTCTGTCTGATGGAACTTGGTTTTCTGGATTCGATGCATTATTGTTGGCAAGTTGACGGATTTGCGAGCAGTGTAGACGCTGAACAGATCATGCTGAGTTTAGGCTGGTCAGGCACTCAATTCAATAGGTCGGTTTATTCTGCGAAATAAAATAAAAACTGTTAGAAATATGAGGTGTAAGCAGATCCGCCACTCTCGGATACATGCAGTCACTTAGTTGTACCGCGGCATCCATCTAACAACTGTGAAGCTGACATGACTACGAGTAATTAAGTACAGTGTAATACCATACAAATTCCATTAATCGCTGATATCGCTGAAGAGCTTCTTGTCATTCTAAATGCCTTTGGCGACATTAATGACGTTGATCAGCAATGAAATGTAGATTTCAGACTCATGTGACCAACGAGACAACTCATGTGATTTTGTACCTAAGAATATATCATATTAAGGTTATTTACAAAATTTAGTAAGTTGACGAAATTGCTATGAACATTTGGTCAACTTACGACGTAATTTGCAGAAGATATCACGGTTTCCATGATAAGTTTTCATGAAAATTCCCACCTGTTCCTAGGCACAAACTTTCATGGCTGGTCCTCAAATGTGTGACAGACATCTTAGTGCCAACAGTTGTCTTTGACCGGAGAACTGAGGACTCATGGCGTTTGCTAGTTGCGAACAGTAACTATTGCAATCTACTCCCGTACCGTATGTAGCCGCGGACGGTACGGTGGTAGATTACACGAGTTACTGTTCGCAACCAGGAGTTTGCGACCAGCCGTGTGAAAGTAGACACATATCAAGGTATACACTGTTCACAATTATGTCAGTAAGGCAGGCGGTGTGGTTCTGCATTTTAGTGTAGATTCGCACCAGTCTCGCTGTGCATCAGAGCAGATGATAGACTGGTCACAGCGTCAGGACAGGGTGTGTATGGTTTCAGGAAGCCATTTGAGTGTGTATGTACATGTACATCTACAGATGTTCAGTTTGCCAGGTGAATGACACGTTATGTACATACAGTACAATGTTACCTATCTAAACTGCTCCCAGATTCCCAGGCAGATTACCAGGGTTTCTGGTTTAGAGATGTTCCACTGTACTTCTGGGAGTTGGCCATTCCAAGACATGCATGTGTGCTTTTCAAGCATGCATTCACAGTGGTGAATAACTGTTGCAGTGAAGCACATCGATTCAACCCTTTCACCACTACGTAACTGGAATGGATTTTGATATGTTAATTTTGCAACCAATCCAATCGTCACAAAATGATTTTCAGACACCAGAAAACTCGTATTGGTGTTTCTAGTATCGTGCTACAAGGTGTGTGGCTAAAACAATAAGAGGCAACAAGGTCACCGTTATCCTCGTTTACCTTGTACAACCTGACACCGGGTGACAGTTCCGCGTATTACGTTGTACATGCCAGGTCCATTGTCTCTATTATTAATATAAATACAGTTACACCAGGGGCGGATCCAACATTTGGGGAACGTGTGTGTGGTTGTCTAGTTGCGTAACTCTTACAATCTACTCCCGTACCGTCTGTAGCTAGCTACGGGCGGTACGGGAGTATTTGCAAGAGTTACCGTGCGCAACTAGGGGGTTGTCCTATTTTTGAGCTCTTCACAGTCTGATCAGGATCTGCACTGTTCGCCGTTCCATCAACAAAACACATACACGTGTCATACTTCCAACAAGCAACATATATAGCTATCAGGCTACATGAGAGGGCTAGTTGATCAGGAGCTATACTGATCACAAATTGCATAAGCCCCATTTCGCCAGTCACAGCCTCATTATGTGACATTACCCAGAAGCCTCCGTCCTTGTTTTCTAAGTGCCATAAATGTAATGTAGTTATCGTGTATTTGCTTTCGAATTTAATTGTATTGCAAAGATAATGACTTGCATTAAAATATGCGCACGGTCCTGACGAATGTGACAAACCATGTGATTTTGTACCTATTTTCCAAAATATATGTAAATGTACATAACTTGTCAGAAGCTGTATTTTGTAGGTCAAACGGCAAGCGAAACGTGATACACTTGCCATGGTAACTAACTAAACAGAGTAAGTCGTAAGTTGACAAGATACGGCGATATATTGCTCTCTAAGCCCATCATTTTGACAGCAACTGACATGTTGATTACAATATTTCAAGATTCTATCAAAGCACCGGTTATCTTTTACGTCATTAAAGATAATTTGAATCGTGTTATTCCTGCGATGCACCAGTAAACACGCAAACCAGAGTCGTCCAGCTCAGACGGCAGTGAGTGTATGGAACGCCAAATCTACATAAACTCAAATCAGTATGCAAGGTGTATGATCACATGGTACTAACAACAACAACAAGTACTGAAACTTCCAGAATCCATCTGATTCAGAGTACGTATTCTTTTATATTGTTCTTATTACGTAACAGATTTTGATGAAATATGGCGCATCGCACGCGTCTTGTTACGCGACAATTGGTGGTCTTTGTATTTTCGCCCAAACTTCTGTCGTTTTTGCGAAGAATCGATGTCCGTGTCTACCGACACGGAAATCGATTCTTCGCAAAAACGACATAAGTCTGTGCCGAACTCCCTGGACCACCAACTGCAGCCCATGAAAACGCGTTTTGGTACGCCATACTTCATCAAAATCCGTTGCATATTAAGGAAAATATAAAATAATACTTACTTTGGAGAGGGCGATGTTGTTGTTGTTGTAACCACGCGATCATGCACCTTGAGTGTAGATAGTTCTAAATAATTAGAGCAAGAATTACATATTTAGAGCTAGCATTATTTGTTTCAGTTTATATAGATTTAGCGTAAACGCCAAATCTACATAAACTAAAATAATTAATACTAGCTCTAAATAATTAGAGCTAGCATTAACCCTTTGAACCCGAAAGCCCGCTATATCGGTTTATGCAAACAGTGCAGATCCAGATGAGCCGGCTCGTAACAAGCCGTCTCATCCGGATCTGCACTGTTTGAAAGTAATTTTCATATTTTTTGAGAACAACAAATACCCACTTTTTATAAAAGCAATAGTCTAAAAATCATTTTGCGATGATTGGATTGGTTGCAAAATTAACATATCGCAGCCCATTCAGTTACTTAGGGGTCAAAGGGTTAAACATTTAGAGTTAGCATTGCTTATTTGAGTTTATGTTGATATGGCGTTCATGGAACGCAAAATCGACATCAACTGAAATAAATGATGCTAGCTCTGCATAATTAGAGCTAGAATTAAATATTTAGAGCTAGCTCCAAATGATTTAGATAGCTGTAAACGATCTTTAGCTAGCTCTACATATTTATTAATGCTAGCTCTAATTATTTAGAAGTAACATCAATTATTTCATTGTATGTAGATTTGGCGTTCCATACAATGTATGAGTGAATGTAATGAGATCCCCTTCCGAATATATTTTCGAGATTTCCTGTTTGATATGTTACTTAAATAGTGTTTATTGCACAAAATGGTTACTCGCTGTAATATACGTAAATAGCTTAAACAATATTATAAAATGTACACGTTGAGACTAATTAGAACAACTTCAGAACGTAGTTTATTATAAACAGATTTTATTCATATTACATTTACATGACATGTACATGATTTAAATCAGGAGCAAAACTCGACGTAATATGAATGGGATTCAGAAGAAAGCACCTTGCTTCTGCGAATCCGTCTCCCATATTGTCGGGATTGATTATGCGATATTTAAAGTTGTGGTGTATAACGTGGGTATTCGCTGTGTACATGTAATAACATAATTGTATATTAAAATCATATACACCTGCGCATTCCTTAGAACCACTTCAGAATATATTTTAGATATTTTCTGTTTGATAATTACATGCATATATAGTTTATCCCATCAACACGGTGCGTATGTGCCGTGAAACACGGTGCCGTGAAACATTTTTGATATCCTGTCAATATAACCTAATCACTGCGTATGAATATGTGCTGTGGCTGGGGTTATTTGTTTTTGAATTTTAAAGTAATTTGTAGGTGTTGACGGGATAAATACAATAGTAGGTTAGTGCCGTGAATGGGAAAAAATATCTGGCGCGGGACGGAAATGGGATATACTCGGCAGAGCCTCGCCTATACCGTTTCCTAAGTATTGACATACATTTTTTCCCATTCGCGGCACTAACCTACTATTCTCTATATATTGGCAGTTCCAACTCGCAATCAAGCAATTTGATTGTCTGAGCTTGAGGTATAGCTATATAACACCGTCCATACATAGGATTGCCTCTAACACGACGTCGACGTCATGTTAGAATGGAGTGGCTGCGTCAATGTAGACCGAATGCGTTTCCTCTTCACCACTGGCGACGTCATATAAAGCATTTTTAAATTGATAGTGCATTATAAATCATAATACAGTAGACTAAGTGTAATAATGAGAATCACTTCATATTCTATTTTCGAGATTGCCTGTCTGATATGTTATATATGTATTATATACTGGCACCATAAAGAAACGCAACACAGTAAATATGCTATATTTTTCGTAATATCTGGGTAGTATATTTCAAATTTTGCATACGTTATTTCTTCTTCTCTATATATCCGAATATCGCATTGTTGTCAGCATATAGCTAACGGTTTACGCTCGGGTGGACGTAAGTTGAAATGCAGGTTTTTCCCGTGCATATGCACACGGTGTTATCTAGTCCACGTAAAAGCGAGGATCGGAGGATTTAGGATTGGGACAGAAAAATCATACGATAGAAGTTGATGAAATGTGTTAGAAGCTATGTTACGGTTGCCGCCAAATCAACGTAATGAGACAGTCAGGATGCTACTTAATGAAACTAGTCAATGTACGATAGCTAGAGTTCTACATGTGAACCGCAGTACCATTTCCCGTCGTTATCAACCCCTTCGACAGACAGGAACGCCGGATGACCGTCATCGGAGTGAACGTCCGCGCGTAACGTCACCTCGTTAGAACCGTTATATTCAACTGACCCATTTACGTCATCGATTTCTTACTGCCACAGAAACTGCTAGCAACACACCTGGGGGCCGACTAAAATATTCGTAAGTGCAAAATTATGATAGTCTGTAAATTTCACATTAACAATGTTTTCTTGTAAATAATTATTGGATTTACATTTATTGATCATAGGCTGCATATGCAGCCTATGCTCAATAAATGTAAATCCATAAATTGAAATTTACAGACGATCTTAATTTGCACTTACGAACATTTTAGTCGTAAGACGTTTAGTGAAACGGGCCCCATGGGCTCACAACAACAGAATAAGCAGGTCCACTGTGTTTGTGTGAGGCTCACCTCAAGCCATACCGTCCATACATAGGATTGCCTCTAACACGACGTCGACGTCATGTTATAATGGAGTGGCTGCGTCAAAATAGACCGAACGCGTTTCCTGTTCACCGCTGGCGACGTATACTATTCACAGACGAGTCTAGGGGGCCGTTTCACTAAACTTCTTACGACTAAAATCATTTATGTTATGACTATCCGTGAATTACCGTGTTTTACCCGTGAAATCGAAATCCATCTTACACCCGTGAAATACCAGATGCGCCCGTGAAATATCGATTTCGAAAAGTCACAGTTTTGCCGAACTACTTTCTTAGGCTCCCCCCAACTGGGGAATTTTAGTAGTTGCATGATTATGTCCCTTGCACACCTGCGATTAGCTCCCTTGCTGGAGAGCAACATTTGTTATCTGCTACCGAAGGAGGAAGGAGGAAATCGCGGAACTGGACAATTTGCTTTCGCAAATAGATACGAATCAAACATGAGGACCCTCAAATAATACCATTGCCTTACATTTAGCATGTTTAGTAAAAAGAAAAGTAATGGTAATCAAAATAACAAATAAAACATGATGAATATCTTAAAATATCCAGCAATCTTCATTCTTGATCTTGAAATTGTCTGTGCTGAATCAGGTGCTTGTATCTATGTTTGTAACACAACTGTTCTACTTTATATTCAAAAGAACAGTCGCCACAAGACCAGATATTTGCAACCTGTACGACAATGTTGACATTTTCTGTGTAATCCATGGAATTCCATTAGAATTGTCAATCTTCATTCTTGATCTTAAAATTCTCCATGATGAATCAAGTGCTTGTATCGATGCTTGCAACACAACTGTTCTACTTTATGTTCAAAAGAACAGTCGCCACAAGAACAGACATTTGCAACCTGTACGACAACGTTGACGTTTTCTGTGTAATCCACCAGAGCGACACTGAAATATTTATACCCAATTCTGTCATTTATCCTAAATCTCTATGCTACAGTAGTCAGAGAAAAGCATGTCAAATTTAACTCTTTGAATGCTAGTGGTGAAAATAACCTCCAAATATATCGTGAACTTTCATTATTTTCAGAGAGCAATAAGTAAACAAACATCATTTTGACCATTTGTGAACCGTAACTTTCAATCTACTCCCGTACCGTCCATAGCCACATTTATGATTCCACACATAGGCCTTCTCTGTGGAATAGCGAATCAGGCAGTCTGATTCGCACTTTAGCAGTTAATTGTGAAAGATTTTCTATAGTTTTGAACTGAAATGAGTGTTAATTTTATGAAAATAACATATTCAAGTACTTATGACATAATATTATATCTGTATTACTTTTATAATGCTAATATATTTTTCAGATGGAAATTCCGAAAATATCTCCAATATGTCACAATTAACTGCTAAAGTGCGAATCAGATCCGATTCGCTATTCTGCAGAAAAGGCATATAAGTAGAATCGTAACTCAGCCTACGGATGGTACAGGAGTAGAATGAAAGTTACCATTCGCAACAGATTTTGACAGGCTGTCTCAAAAAGAAAGATAAAACACCGAGAGTTGTCCACATACCAGTAATTTTAGTTCGACAAATTGAAACAGAGTGCTACACAAAGAGCAAAAATAATGAAAAGCAACTTGAGAATTAACAGTTACTTAATTTGAGTATTGTTCCTTTCAGTGCCAGAAAAAAAATGATCCAAAAGTTGACCGATGATGGCGTGCCACAAAATAAAATAATACTAATATCAAGCCACAACAAAAATGCTAATAGTTTATTTAAACAACTGCAGCCATCTGAACACTTGTGCAAACAAGAAACATCTCCGACATACTTTGTAACCAACAAAAAACAGAATCTAAAATACAACATCTGAGAAAACATACCCCATCCACCTACTTTACACATGTCGCACGAATGAAATATTATTATTAATCAATGCGCCAACCAGTCTCATCTCTCCAGGATTTTTTGTTCATCCAACATTCAACGGAAATGTTAGCTTCACGTTTTAGAACCAGTCGCTGTCCAAACAAAATACCACGAATCCGGACCCGTTCGGCCGTTGTTTCTAAAATGGCGACATCAGTTTCAGCAACACGATATGATCCACTTCATTCCTCGCCTGTGATCCTTGTCAAATACTAATGCACTACAGCGACAGTGAATAGGAAATGTGTGCAGCCATCAAATGTTGTTCAAAACACTGTTAAACAACTTTTTGTGACACTATTATCGTTAGTTGGATAAACATAAAATAAAAGATGGCGGCACTTTCGTTTTCTCGCCTCATTATATATTCATGTTTATATATTCATGTAACATATTATTCCGCATTTTGCTGTTGCCATGACGGTATTTTTGCGTACAAAATCCATAAAGTATACACATCGAATTGTTAATTTATGTTAAAGCTTACATAGTTTTTCATATTAATATGATTTAGTATCTTCTATAGACACGGGATAGTTCTGTTAGTCATAAATATCCTCCACAAAAACGTAACTACTTTGTAATGCGGCGTGTGAAAGAAGAAATTGGAATTTGAGGCACCCCAAGGGTTACGATAGAAACTGGAGGTATCTAGCGGGAACATAAACTAATTACATAATGCAACAATCGGTAAAAGAGGCGTTATATAGTCATAAAAGAAACAGAACATTTGTTTTCTTCAGTGTAAGACCGAATTTTATTTCATCTCGTGGACGAAAAATGTCTGATTTTCACTCGTGGCTTCGCCACTCGTGAAAATCCGACATTTTTCTTCCACTCGATGAAATAAAATTCGATCTTACACTGAAGAAAACAAATTTATTATATACCTACCCATGAAATACATAGTTATACCACGTAAATAAAAGTCATATGTTCTCATCGACTTCCGCTATCTATATTCATAACACGCACCTGCAGTGCCGGACGGCAAATAGGCTGCAGATACACATTCATTACCGTATACATGGTATACAGTCTAAACAACTGCTAATTTCCATGGAGCGGTATATAATAAAAAGAATATTCATATTTTTGCAACGAATATGACATATATGTTCATCTCGTGGTGTGAAATGTCTATATTTCACCTCTATACCCTCTATATCTAACTTTCGCGCCCACCTTACCTGTAGAAAGTCTGCATCATTAGCGGCGATTTTTATTATAGGAATGAATGGCATTTTTGCGGAATTTATCGGGGTATAAACTTGGAAAAGTCGCGGGAATACTAGACGAAGGCCGGAAGGCCTCATCCAGTATTCCCGGGACTTTTCCAAGTTTATATCCCCGATAAATTCAACAAAATGGCCATTCATTCCTTATAATTCCAGCATTTGAAATAAATTCATCAAGAAAACGAGTTTATTTTCCGTTTTCTTAAGGATTATTTTAACGTCGCCTGACGGAAAGTAATTTGGCGTGGGAGTTTACTGGGATATAAATATTGGACAGAGACTTGCTACCGGCCAATCAAATGTTAGGGAATTGTGTAAATATTATTCTATTATAGAATTATATGGAATTATATAGGAGACTATTACCTTTTCTTACGTAACTTTTAAACTACACAACCGATTGAAAATGCACAAGTCACATTTTAAACTTCAAGTGCAAAATTATGATAGTCTGTAAATGTCACATTAACAATGTTTTCATGTTAACTGTTATTGGATTTACATTTATTGAGCATAGGCTGCATATGCAGCCTATGCTCAATAAATGTAAATCCATCAATTGAAATTTCCAGAAGATCCTAAATTTGCATGAACGAACATTTTAGTCTTACGAAGTTTAGTGAAACGGGCTCCCGATTTCTACTGTACAAGCCTGACCGTCGATAACGTGTGTTTCGACGTAAGGGCGAACGCTACTCGAATAACTGCGTGGTTGAAAGTGATCGGTTAGGTGGGGGTGACGTTATGGTGTGGGGTGGCATCTCCCATGGCAGGAACACATCGCTTGTTGGCATTGCTGGGACCTTAGCAGTTCAAAGGTATTGTGACAATGTTTTGCACAACCAGTCGTAGTGCCTTTTGTGCGGGACCATGACGTTATCTTGCGACAAGACAATGCACGCGCTCGACCTTTGGCAAGGCTAAGTATGGACTTTATCCCGTCAACACAGTGCGTATGTGCCGGGAAACACGGTGCCGTGAATTTTGTTGATATCCTGTCAATACGACATAATCACTACGTATGAATACTATGTGCGGTTGTCATAGTCGATTCTCCGATTTTGAGGGTGCGGTTGGTTTATTGTTTTGCATTCTAAAGCTATGTGTAGGTGTTGACGGGATAAATAGAATAGTAGGTTAGTGCCGTCAATGAGAAAAATATCTGGCGCGGCACGGAAACGGGATGTGCTCGGCATAGCCTCGCCCATCCCGTTTCCTAAGCCTTGCCAGATATTGTTTACATTCACGGCACTAACCTACTATTCTCTATTTCTACACACAAACAACAGTGACGTGATTAATTGGCCACCTTACAGTCCCGATTTCTCGCCCATTGAGAATATCTGGGATATTCTAGACAGACGTCTAAGGCGACGTCAAAATCCACCGTCAAACCACCACTAGCTACGTCAGGCGGTGATTGAAGTATGGCAGAACATTCATATCTCGCAGGTAAACCGTCTGATTAACTCGATGAAGAAACGCGTACGTGCTGGACTTGCTGTAGATGGGGGACATGTTCGGTACTGAGTGCTGATGATTTTGAAATTATTCGGGAATACCCCTGTGTCAAGGTCAGTTTCGTTATTCTCGCTTTTGGCAGCTGGTGATCATTGTGTTTACGTCTAACTGATAGCAGACATATTGAACTTATATTAAATTGCAAATTCCTTATAAGAAGTCGCAATGTGTTGAACAAATATTGCAATCCATCCTCTGTTGCGTTTCTTTATGGTGTCAGCATAGCATGGACTGGAGTATATGGTGTGTACATGTACATGAAAATACAATTAATGGTGTAATAGAACCATAACACACTTGCGTACTAATTAGGACCACGTCAAAATCTATTATCGAGATTGTCTTTCTGATTATTTTAAAATACCGTACATGTAGTTTAAAAGATAAACTATATGCTTTCGCAGTATTATAACATGATGTGGTATTCGAAAATAGAAATCTACATAATACACGATCTGTAGTCAGTGCAGCTTCTAGTTATGATTCATTACGTATGCAATCATCATATATAGGATCTGATAAAACACGTCATCTATATAGTTACGCTGCTGTGACTGGAGAAAGTGTGGCTTATGGGCATTGAGACATTGTAGATCCAGATCGGCTTGTGCACCTACGCAGTCTGATAAGGATCTGCAATGCACACCATTTCATCAATAAAATACATGGCAAGCTTCTAACAAGCAATATAGATCGTTATAATGATATTGGAGTGAGATGTTTGATCAGGAACAACACTGGTCACAAATCCCATAATTCCCATGTATACAGTGTATGCAAGGTACGGAGCCCCGCAGGGGACATGGACTTTTTTTTTATTAATTCGTTCCAACGAAATAACAATTCGTTCCCTCGAATTAACAATTCGCTCCCTCGAATTAACAATTCGTTCCCTCGAATTAGCAATTCGTTCCCTCGAATTAACAATTCGTTCCCTCGAATTAGCAATTCCTTCCCACGAAATGACAATTCATTCCCTCAATTTAACAATTCGTTCCCTCGAATTAACAATTCGTTCCCATGATATAACAATTCATTCCCACTAATTAACAATTCGTTCCCCTGGGAACGAATTGTTAATTCGTGTGAACGAATTGTTAATTCGTGGGAACGAATGGTTAAATTGAGGGAACGAATTGTTATTTCGTGAGAACGAATTGCTATTTCGTGGGAACGAATTAATTACACAAAATAATTCTACGTCCCCTGCGGGGCTCCGTATAAACGTGTTTTTGTAAATGTATGTTCTCGAATGCCGTGCTACATGGCAATTGAACAGGTCTCATTAACTTGCCCAGAGTAATCACCATTACACATCCGCCTGCGTTAATATTACACAGATGATCAACTGTTCTAAACATCTACATGTAATGTCAATTCCAACTCACAATCAAGCAATTTGATTGACAGAGCCTGAGCTGTAGTACAGGCTCAGTCAATCAAGCTGCTTGATTTGAAGCAAAATATTTTCAAATAAAGACATGTACATATATTGGCAAGATTGGCGCAGGTGGTAGTGTCTAATAAGAATAAACGAAGACAGGACATACATGTATGTACGTACATGTACTATACAGGTGGCAGTCCTCACACATTTTAGGCAATTTATGGACTTTTCGGGCCCGCGACACCAGCCGAAACAAATTTAGGAATATTTTAACTTCAAAAAATCACATAATCTGTTTGATGCATGCACTGACTACCTGATAGGTACAAGAGCTATATTAACAACAAACGCAAACTCAGACATAATGCACAGGCAGTCAGCCCTCTGCTATGTTTACACAAAATGTGCCCAAATCTGCATTTATTTGGCCGCGGCCACACATTTCACAACATGGATTTCAAATATCCCATGCGGACACTGCACTAATACTTGCAAATTGTACCAAATCTGCAATCCCACCTTGTCACACTGATCATAGTCTGTACTGGTACCGACCGTTTTGTTTTTCAAGCAGCAGACCTGCCTTTCTGACAGATAAAATGGCTGCCAATATTTCGGACGAAAATTCCGAGCAGCAGTTTCGCACTCTTCTGCAACTGAAATCATGCCAGCATGACACAGATGCAAGCAAAATCACATATTTTTGCAAAAAAGTGTTTTATGCAGTGGAAAACATCATATGATGTTGGCTAATTAATTGTAGAACATTTTCATAAGCCACAGACATGTGTTTTTTATTTGTTTTTATTTACTAGAGAAGGCCCATAGGAAAAATTCGAAACTAACCAAATCGCCCGAGGACTGCCACCTTAAGAACTTTTTTTTCAAAAAATTAAAAAAATTGTACCCGCTCACGTCACTGCCACATGGAAAGACATCAATTTCAAGCAAAACCATGCAAATTATTGTAGCCCAAGTGACCTGTTAAGCCCGCAGTCAGAATTTTTGCTCAAGACCCGCTTGCGGACAAATTCAGCATTTAAAGCGCCGCCTTTCCAGCACTGCCCACATGTGCTGAAAATGGAATTACAGAACACAGAGATGACTTTCACACTGTCCATTTCTTCCACTGGTTGAGGAATAGATGCAAGAACACCAAAACATGCAACTATGTCACTTTGAGGAAGATTCATGTCACTTTCACATGTGGCAAGTTCACCGTACGAGCAAAACGAGCAAAACACTGATCAACAGGATCTGCAGCCTTAAAATTGCTCATCTGTTCCCTTATACATGCTCACAAAGTCTGTTGGAAGCTTACTTGTGAACTGCCATGTCACATTGATGAACTGGAATCACTATCAGATGATTTAACGACTCGTCCATCTGGTATTAAAGTATCTAGACCAGTGCGCCATTCACGTTGCAGTGGCTCTCAGATTAAGGGAAGTACGGTAACTGGCATACAAAATAAATGTACCCCTGCCATACAAACAGCTCTTAGCACCTGTAAGTCAGAATTGGCTACAAGTGATTTCTGTGACGGAAATTAAGCCATTGGTTAAGTATTCGTGCAATTACCCCTCATTTGAACCATCTCAGTGAGACGGTTCAAATGGTGGGCTAAAACATGAAGTTCCTGTACGGAACGGAACGAAACGCAATGTCTAAGTTTGGTCAATGTCTTAAACTGTCTGGCAGAGGTGGTCTAGAATGTTTAGGATGTAAAATAGTCCATTTGATTATAGATAAGTGGTTATAAATAAAATTATGGCAGATGGCAAGGTGGCTTCATAGTGCACACACCTCAAAATCGAGTTCCAATTCTATTGCTGTCCCGTCCACTGGCGGTGAAACACCGGTGATGTTCCCAATATGGCAGTGACAACTAAGCTGAGCGGGCAAGAACTGCTGGATCATGAACACGCGTAAGTGCGGCAACTCAAAGTATCGAAGGCAATTCCGTACAGGTTGCGGCCGTCTGAAACAGACAGAAACGAGGCATAAATGAAGGGAAATGAGCAGAATGAAAGAGATGAAAGCTGTGAATATGCATATGAATAGGATCATTGTAGCTGAATTGAGGGTTTGCAATGTGTATACATACAGTCCATTCTGCCATACAATAATGAGGGAATAGATGAGACAAAAAGGGACAAATTTAATTAAAGAACAGTCAAAATATAACAATATCAGCCGGTATATGCAAGTAGCAGTGACTAGTTGTTTTACGACACATGTGCAATACTCACATAAGCTTTCGCATGTTCATATGCAGTCTCATCTGGGTCTACACTGGTTGCAAACAACTAGTTGAAGCTATTTGCATCTACTAGTCCATAATGTAGTTACTAAAAGTGCGAAATCAATACAGAAACCTGAATGAACAAATTTGAGTTGCCATTTCACTATGTGTAAACATAATTCTGTGGTAAACACTATGACTGGAGCAATCACAGTATAGAATAAAGGTCCATCTACTCCCAATGGTATGGGCTTATTTGTATATTTGTATGATGTATGGACAGGATTTGTGCACAGTTTGTTGGGACATACGCGGAAACAATGCATACGTGGAGGCAACGTCATACCTGGGTTGGATACATAACAACGATGGACTATAGACTAACAGCCGCATCTTAGTTTGCCTTGACAGGCAGTTGCCGTGACAATATAACCATCTTTATTCTTACAACCACATCAGCTATTACACTGCCCAGAGATTCCAATGTTCTTGAGAAAGCTTAAATTAATGTTTTTATGTACCAGCGGCCGATAATTTAGACTGGTAAAATGATACCGCCATGTTCGTGGGTATCAGAGGTTGTCGGAGGGTGCTTGAACGTTCAATAACGGTAAATTACCTTCCGTAAACCAAGAGAAACTGGTAAAATATGCAGAATACGAGCTCAAGAGGAACGTTACCATGATAAAATGACTTAAACCGTGCCAACTTGCACACCTGAGTGAATAATGAATGACCACGGTGACAATTCAGATTTCATCTATTTTCACAATTTTGCTTCTAAAAGATTACCTCCCTTGGTAAACAGACAATTTATGTGAAGACAGCAAAACAAACTGGATAGAAATTGAAATAGTATTGATCGCAACACGACACACTCACAACTGACACAGAAAATAATTCAATTGTGGACATTTTCTGAATCACCATTTTCTGCTTAAGGTGGCAGTCCTCACACATTTTAGGCAATTTATGGACTTTTCGGGCCCGCGACACCAGCCGAAACAAATTTAGGAATATTTTAACTTCAAAAAATCACATAATCTGTTTGATGCATGCACTGACTACCTGATAGGTACAAGAGCTATATTAACAACAAACGCAAACTCAGACATAATGCACAGGCAGTCAGCCCTCTGCTATGTTTACACAAAATGTGCCCAAATCTGCATTTATTTGGCCGCGGCCACACATTTCACAACATGGATTTCAAATATCCCATGCGGACACTGCACTAATACTTGCAAATTGTACCAAATCTGCAATCCCACTTGTCACACTGATCATAGTCTGTACTGGTACCGACCGTTTTGTTTTCAAGCAGCAGACCTGCCTTTCTGACAGATAAAATGGCTGCCAATATTTCGGACGAAAATTCCGAGCAGCAGTTTCGCACTCTTCTGCAACTGAAATCATGCCAGCATGACACAGATGCAAGCAAAATCACATATTTTTGCAAAAAAGTGTTTTATGCAGTGGAAAACATCATATGATGTTGGCTAATTAATTGTAGAACATTTTCATAAGCCACAGACATGTGTTTTTTATGTATTTACTAGAAGGCCCATAGGAAAAATTCGAAACTAACCAAATCGCCCGAGGACTGCCACCACATACCAGCCATCTATTTAGAAAAGTGAATGTTTACACATATAATACAATGTCTGCCTCTAATCTGGTTCGCATATGTGAACCAGTTACACGGAAATTAATTTGGCATACTATGATACTCGAAGTATGGGAAAGTCACTAACTTCCTGACTGTAACAAATACACGTGTATGAGCCCGGCTTTCAAATTACCACCTAATCATATCGTCATTTTTTTGCCAATATCATTTCCGAGCATGATTCTAAAATAGACGACCAGTGCTCATGCGGAATAGAATGCCGCATCTATTTAGGTCTGATTATTTCTGTCCATTTCAGATGTCATTTATGCAGTTTTCCCTGTTCTGTTTTTAAATCACAATCTGCGAGAAAAGGTTGTGCAATATGGTAGGTGATACCACAGCAGGCATGGAGCCCATTTCAATAAACTTCGTACGACTAAAAGGATCGTATGTGCAACTTTAGGATATTCTGGAAATTTCAATTGATGTGTACATGCATGCATGAACATGGCAAGCCGGCCAGATAATGATACATCATTGTGCTCTGCTGATACGGATATATGAAGGCAAAGTACGTCACCCATAAATAGCTGTTATGGACTGGTCCGTGCTAAATTTTGGATGAGTTGAAAATCTGAAAAGATTCTGACAAATACTGTAGATCTTGGTGAGACGGCTCGTTACGAGCCGGCTCATCTGGATCTACAATATTTGCCAATGATTGCTTATATGGTTGGAAGGGTTAAACTACCTTGGTATATACCTCGTATCGTGTTTTATCCTACGCCAGTGTTACGCTATTGTGTGTACTATTTATCCCGTCAACACAGTGCGTATGTGCCGTGAAACACGGTGCCATGAAACATTTTTGATATCCAGTCAATACTGTTTTTGCAGTTTACAGCCACTTGAAGGTGTTGACGGGATAAATAGAATAGTAGGTTAGTGCCGTGAATGGGAAAAAATATCTGGTGCGGCACGGAAACGGGATGTGCTCGGCAGAGCCTCGCCCATCCCGTTTCCTGAGCCTTGCCAGATATTTTTTCCCATTCACGGCACTAACCTACTATTCTCTATGACCCCTATGGGGGCAGTGACCAGTTAATTTAAAACTTATCAAGTTCACGCCCTTTATTATTTTTGTTATTATTATCTGAGATTTAATGGTGGAAATTGGCTCGAGGACCTTCCAAACCCGGGCATTTGAGCCCAAAAATGGCAGGCCAATGACCGTTGGCTCGTTTGTTTCCGAATTCACTAATATCTGCCATACAGTCGAAATATGTGCATTAAATGAAGGAGGCAATGAGGCGGTTAATTTAACCTAGATAGTTCATTCTCCTATCGCACGAAGCTGGTATGTAAGACCGTGACAAAAGCTGAGTGTGAGTGCCTTTTTCACGGTCTTACATAAATACATTAGGTCATGCCTTTTGTATTTGTATATTTACGTAAAGCCGAATAAGCATATGCAACTTTTAAATGACACCCAGCTTATGATAGTGATGATGCATCCCGCAAGGTCACAGTTTAAGTTTAAAGGGGCATGCATGCATTCGAAGGTAAAATATGTCTGAAAATGTTGCCATAATATCTGTGTAAATAGTACAAAATACCCGCTCCACCCCCCTTACCGCATCGCCCCCCCCCCCCCCTCCCCATCCCCCGAGAAATAGAGGGGCTTAAAATAATTATGCTGTTAAATGCAGTAAATGTCCCGGTAAAATGCCCCGCAGTACAGGGTCATTTGGTTGGTGAACGTCGCAGCACATTTTTAGCAACAGTTAAAGAACCTGTAATGTCACCGCAGTGCAGGACATCATCGGTGGTTAAAGCCCCGGTGTATGCCCAATATGTCCAGATAAAGCCCCGCTACTCCCCCCCCCCTGGAGGGGAGTGGTGCGGGAATATACATTGACTGATGATAACATATGCTTTTAAAATCTAAAGCTGATCTCATTTTAATCATCTAAATAGAACACCCAATGATTGGAACATTATTATATATGTAAAGTGTATTGGTTATGTAAATATTGAACAGGCGAAACTGACCATCGGTTAATAATTTGTACCATAATGTTTTATATTTAGTTACTATTATCATAGAAGTTTACATTTCATGCGATAGACTATATATCACAGACATGGATATTACAAAGTAATATAACAAGAGGCCCAAATGGGCCTGCTTCGCTCACCTGAAATTATTATCCAAATAATAAAGTAAGTCAGAAATGGTCGAGACTGTCTATTACATGTATATATACCATCAACATTGTTCTGTCCACCATAGTAATAGTTGGCTTGAAACATAAAAATTGAGTACAATGTAAACAGTATAATGGTTATAAAACAGCATTAACAAATTTGATTCAGAACAAATATGAATAAATGATAAACGGTATATATAACGTATATATAACAGACAGTCTGACGCACAAGGAAAAGACGCTTGAAATCACTAATACACTTTCGGCGGGCGGTCATCTTAACTTATGTAATCATTCGATGTCGACCAAAAATGCTCCAGAGTGATCGTCTTGTCGATACCTTTGAGTTGATATATGACATGACCATAAACGGTAAAATCTGAAATTTGACCCATACTTGACCCCTACTCCGGCCCGCCCTTTCTTCACACAGGGGCCACCATTTGAACAAATCTAAAACAGCGTTAACTATCGATCATTCTTGCCAAGTGTCATCGAAATCCGTCTGGCGGTTCGTGAGAAGAATTTTTTTTAAGAATTTGACATACTTTTTGACGGCTGCCATTTTGGATTATTCGATGATCTCCATTTTAACAAATATGAAAAGTTTTCACACACGGACCATAACTATGAAGTTTGTCCAATATCAGCCCGGCGGTTCATGAAAATAAGACGTTTGAAATCTCTAATAAAATAATGACCTTTTGACCTTTTGGCGGTCATCTTGGATTACGTTGTGATCAGATTTCGACAATAAATGCTCCAAAGTGATCTTCTTGTCGATACATTCGATTTAATAATGATATTACCATATTTGGTCAAGTTTGAAATTTTCGATTGTGTGACATATTCGTTTATACCAAAAAGTGTAAAATATTTGAGTGAGATTTTCGGTTTGTGATGTATTCGGCCGAATTCGGCCAGTATTCACCGAAATGTGTGACGCATTTGCACGAATACTTCACACGTGTGATATATTCGTTTCTGTGACATATAAGGTTCAAAATACGTCTTATAATTTGACCGCCTGGCCCCGTTGCTCAATAAAATGTTAAGGATGTATCAGTCCGTTAAGCTAACAGTGATTCTGGTGTGGCGAGGACCTGGCATCAGATCAGGATTATTCTGATTTCAGGGCAGAATATATAGTTTTGTTATTGTAAATATTCAGTTCTGATTTTGGGATATCCCCCCCCCCATGTGTGTGTACATGTACTTGAACATGTCCATGCACTTGTACAGGTAATATATGGGATTTAGTACTAAACCCATTGACCCGAACTTAAATGACCTTATCTGTTGATAGACCGTTAAACCCCAACAAACAAACAAACAGGGATTTTGAGCTACCGGGCCCTGACTTTTCCATTTAATCATACATGCAATCCTTGCAATCATGCATGTATACTGCTATTATTGTAAACAAATGATACATTGTTTTATTTATGACATTTGCATGTAATCAAATGGTCATTTTGCATGAAGTTAATGCAACTTCTACGGAGCCCCGCAGGGGAAATGGATGTTTTATTAATTCGTTCCCACGAAATAACAATTCGTTCCCTCAATTTAACAATTCGTTCCCTCAATTTAACAATTCGTTCCCTCGAACTAACAATTCGTTCCCACGATATAACAATTCCTTCCCACCAATTAACAATCCGTTCCCACGAAATAACAATTCTTTCCCTCGAATTAACAATTCGTTCCAACGAAATAACAATTCGTCCCCACGAAATAGCAATTCGTTCCCTCAATTTAACAATTTGTTCTCTCAAATTAACAATTAACAATTCGTTCCCACGATATAACAGTTCTGTTCCCACGAAATAACAATTGTTATATCGTGGGAATGAATTTTTAAATTTAGGGAACGAATTTTTAATTCGTGGAAACGATTGTTAATTGTGTAACGTGGAAATTAATTCGTGTGAACGAATTGTTAAGTTGATGGAACGAATTGTTAAATCGTGGGAACGAATTGTTATATCGTGGGGACGAATTGTTAATTCGAGGGAACGAATTGTTGAATTGAGGGAACAAATTGTCATTTCGTGTGAACGAATTGTTAATTCGAGGGAACGAATTGTTAAATTGAGGGAACGAATTGTCATTTCGTGTGAACGAATTGTTAATTCGAGGGAACGAATTGTTAAATTGAGGGAACGAATTGTTATTTCGTGGGAACGAATTGTTAAATTGAGGGAACGAATTGTTATTTCGTGGGAACGAATTAATTAAAAAAATCCCTGTTGCCTGCGGGGCTCCGTAATTCTCAGAAGAGTAGTGTGATATAAATATTCTTAATTGACAACATTCTGTGTTGCGACGTAGATCGTTTATAATGAGTACCTTTATAGTTGGCAATAACTGGGGAAAGTGAATGGTTTGATTGTAATGTCAGTTCTATAAAAATCAATATTTGACTACATGACTTCACGAAATCAAAAGAAGGGGAATGCTATGCGCTTAGCATAGCATTCCCCTTCTTTTGATTTCGTGAAATGTAGTCAAATATTGATTTTATATGGAAAAATGTTTTCCCCATGTTAAATCCCCATAGACATATTCACAGAGTTACATGTACATTTAACACAGGGAATTTTGTTCGAATTTCAGAAATAGTGAACCGATTTTCAAAAACTAACTTTTGTTTTCTTAGTTAGATCATTTCCAAGCCAACTAGTCAGGTTTCAGTGTCAATTTTCAATTTTATTTCGTTGTTCGACTCCTCCAAGTTCTCCACCTCTTTTTCCCCGATAGGGAAATCATTTTTCGTAATAAAATCAATATTTCACAATCATTTACGAAATAAAAAGAAGGCTCATTCTTAAATTTTGCTACAATTTAATAGTACTGACAAAAATATTGTTTTTACATTCTTGAGCAGGTTTCGTGAAACAGACAGTAGATTCCGTTCCCGGTCACACGTATACTGTGACATAACAACAGTAAGTCCACGACATAGCTCCCGAAACGACTTTCCTGTCTCTGTTTATTAAGTTTGCGTTCAGGGGCCCGTTTCACTAACGAACTACGCCATTATGTCCACTGTGTCATCTTTTCGCGTTTAATGGCCAAACCAATGGCGTCAAAAGATGACTCCGTAACCAAACAGGACACTTTTTTTAACGGAATTCGCTACAAACCTGAGGTCAAAACCGTGCATCCGCACGAAATAGTGCCGACTTTCTCGCATTATTCTTCATACGTATAATGTTGCCAAGATATTTAAATATTTACTTATATTTCATAAACACGCAAAATAGTAATTAAAAGAATATTTACATTTATATAAAATGCTCTAAAGAGGACGTAATAATCACGGTTTATACGTTAAGATCGACTGTGCGACTGATTCATTCCCTGTGTTTGGCTTGAAGTTGTATTGGTTCCTCGATTGCAGAAGACTACAAGGCTTTACCCAAATATTTCCAACGACAGACACCTGACCGATACACAAGTAGACAAGGTAATACATTTAAGTTATTACTGCCACTAATTATTTGTTTGAAACTGCTTCTATTCAGCATACACATAACATGTTTTTATTTCCGACAAGAGGAGAAGCCGGCAAATTATTTCATAATTTGGCATTCGGAATCGTTACAACGCTTTACATGAATGCACGAACCGTAGCGATGGATGGTAAATGAGCAGTCAGTTGTGTTACGTTTCTGCAGTTGATTAATTGATTGATTTATTAGTGTTTAACGGCCTACCAACAGCTAAACCTATGGCCGGGAGGGTGGACAAATGGGGCTCATGGGAGTTGTGACCAGTGTAGCTCCTGATCAAATTGCACTCTCATGTGGCGTAATAAGGATATATGTTGATTGTAGAAGCATAGCAGATATTTCATTGATAGACTGGCGAGCAGTGCAGATCATGATCAGACTGTGCGGATGCACATACTGATCTGGCTCTAGCTCGTCGTAAAATCCGTAAGCCCTATTTCTCAAGTCCCAGCCACAAATTAAGGTTTACTCTAGAATACTGGGATTCACGCCTGGTTCCATGATTCCATCACTCATCACTAAGACAATATTCGGTAATCTGATTGCAATAAGGGTGTCTGACACTGGATCGGGATATTTTATTCTCGGTATGGAAAGGCTGATAGCGAAAATTGACGGATATTTGCAGAATTAACGATTTAGTTATCTTACCAGGTGATCTGATTATCTTAAATTAATGCACATTCTTGGGTTCTACAGATAATCAAACATGGTTCGCTAAGCTCACTCGTTTGATTGGCATAGGGACCTACTAACCTATGTATTATTTCAAAATAATTAGCTCGCTTGGCTAAATAATGATATTCAATACGAAACTACTAGTTCTCTATTGAAAATTATGTACAAACTATAAAGAAAACAAAAGTTACATTTTGAAAATCATTCATTATTTCAGAATTTAGAAAAACAGATGTTTAAAAACTGTTAACCTCGTGAATGTTTAAAGATACATGCTCACTCAGTAGGCACAAACTGTTCTTGAGAGGAATTACATAAGTGTATAATTGTGCTATAATTTTACTATCAGCGTATGAACAATTCATAATTTGCTGTGCCACACTCTTCAGCAAATTATTCTCTATATAAATGCAACAATATATATTTGTACAATCCCTGAAAGTTTCATGAGAACATATGACGTATCATATGAGTATTCCCTATGCTGGATACCTCCGTGTTACGCCATAGCTGCTATGTATCATGACGCAATATTGCACAAAAGTTGTGCCAAATGCCAAACTAGGGGTTGGGCAGTCCAAACTGGGGTTTGAGCTCAAACCGTGGTTTAAGCTATCAGGAACCCTAGTTTGAGAGTCTAAACGGTGGTTTCTGTCGCCAAGTGCACAATGAAAAGTCATGCAGAGCATGATGTTATTAGCCGATCAAATCAGGGTTCAATATATGTCCACATTTTAGTAGTTACGGAATCTCAGGGAAAAGTGAGAGAAGTGATGATTTCCTCCCCAACCAAATTCTCCCAGTTATATTTAGTAAATTGCCATTTGCCATTTACTTGGCGGCCATTTTGAGCTTTCTGACAATGGAGTATATTAACTGCAATATTATTCCAGTTGAAAGAATTAACCTTTGAATATAGGTGAAGGCGCTTAGCATTACACAAATATGTAGCAAGTCAACCGAAATCTCATTTTTGGCGGCCATCTTGAAAATATGATAATAATATACTGAATATTAGTGTAGTTTACGTAAATTCTTTAATATATCCATCTGAAATGTTTTTGAACAACTTACACCAATTTCCAAGCTAAGGACCATGACCTACCTATTGGCTCATATATTGGAAACCTTATACATGTACATTCAAATTTATAAAAACACCGGATGCCATAAATTAACACGAGGTGCCGGAATCTTATATATATACCTACATTGTATTGCCCAGACTGTAGAAAGATGCCAGAATTTAAGAAAAACAAGCGTGTAAAGGGTGATTAATTTGGTGTGCAAGTACTGTATGTGAACTTCAATGTATATATTGCCAATGCAGATATACTGGCTGTATAATCGAGACGCACCATGTGATTTTGTATCTACAAACAGGTGCGCAATTTCATGAAATGTGCTGAAAGTTGATAACATTATCAAAGCAAATGCGGAATAGAATTCTGCATTTGCTCTGAAAATTTCGACAACCTTCGGTGTCATTCCAGGAAAATATCGTAAATTTTGTAATATTTTTATGAAATTACGCCCATTTTTGTAGGTACAAAATCACATGACGCATCTTAATTATCATTCTTACACTGGTGCTGCACTCCGCGCCGGTGGAAAATGTAAGACAATCCACTTGAAAAATACAATATGCGCCATTATAAAATGTTTCTAGATGAGTGTTAAAAAATCAATAAAATTACTACTACTACTCGTCTGGAAACATTTTTTTTACAATTAATGGCGCCTATTGTATCTTTCAAGTGGATTGTCTTGACATAATTATTTCCATCGGCACGGAGTGCAGCACCAGTGAAGTAAGTGGACTGTTTCTCTAACGGTGCATCAGAAAAGTATATGTCGCCGTGGCTTGAGAAAAAGGCCTTATGGGGTTTGATCAATCTGGATATTAATCTGCTAGCACACTCCTGTATGTGAATGTGCAGGCTGATCTGTGCATACACTGGTCATATTACCATTGAAAGGAAGTAATATCATGCTTACTATGAGTGTTTATACTTTATTATTACATGTTTTATGTGATAATCATGATAATGGAATAAATGATAAAGTATACATGTTTAGCTTCTATTAAAAATGGTTTTGAATTGGGATATGTATATGATTTTAATTTCAATAGGTGCCAGCAAATCTGATGAAGAAATTCCACTCCCCTGGCCCAGGAATACCAAATTCAGTGATTTCGCTCGGCTGCCGGCATCGTACAGATAAACATGTCGGCTGTCGGTCGGTATAGTCGACTATACAGACCGACGGACAACCTGTTTACCGGTACCATGCTGGCAGACGACCGAAATCGCAGAATCGCTATTTCCTTGCAATCAATAGAAAAGTTAATGTTTGATGGCGAAATAAGTGAATCAGAAACATAAGATTTCACTATTTACAAAAGGACACGAAGAAGTGCAAGGACCAGTGTAGATCAATTTGGTTCAGTTAAAATAAAAAATTGAGTCACACAAATTTAATAGTCCACACGAAACGGTAACAATCTTGCCAGTGACCTTCTTACCAAACTTATTCTTGTTCATGAGACAATTAAAGGGAAGACAACCGTTCAATATAGTATATTTCTGTCGAACTGAACCAATAACCAGTTCCACATGTATTCTTGAATGGGCAAGTTTATGCGTTGATTCCACGTCCAGAGGGGATAGCTGATCACGACCTTTCGTAAATGCTGGAATCTTCACTTCTGCAGCTACCGAGCCAACACTGTCCTTGACATCAAATCCTCTGTCCGCCAACACTAAATCCCCAGGTAACAACTTGGACAGGAAGTCACTGTTCTATGTCACAAACTTGTCACTCACACGATCACCCCATGCTTTCGATATGAAGGACACACTGCCCTGAGGAGTAATTCTAATTATAAATTTCACAGTGTGGTGGTGTTTGTATGAAGACCAGGTTTCTGCTCTGGCTTTCAAACCACTTAGTTTCTCATTACAATAAATACCTCAAAACAATAAATTATCACTGCACACCTGTGGCCGAAGTACTTCCTAAATTCCATTGGCATGGTTTTTCTCAATGTCTCGCGCTCTGGCCATCTTATGAGTTTCTTTAGCCGCTTGTACATACAGTCAATGGTCCGTGTAAACAGTCTAGATATTGTTGATTGAGTAGTGTCAAATTCATACGCAAGAAAGAGATTTGACAAATTTAGTCGCAATTTCACTTAATGTCAATATCATTACCTTGAATTTGGGCATGAGACTGGATGGCAGGTGAGGCTCCAGAAAATTAAACAATATAGATTGAACTGTGAATGATGGTAATCCTGTTAAATGTTTCACCTTCTCGTCACTAACCTTAAAATAAGTTGCAGTGAATTTAGTTTCCAAATGGGCCATTTCCTTCAGCTCCCCATTCCCCATTACATCTTCTTTACCATTTAATTTGAGAAAAGCGATGGCAAAATGTAGGTGCTCCAACCACAAGTTAAACATTGAAGTCGGCAGACATGCTGGAATACAGAGAGAGCTCCGGATTTGTCCGTATTGCCTAATACATACAAATCGAGAAATTCTGGAAGATGAATACCATGCGTTTTTTCATTGTAAACTATACGATGATATTAGATTGATCTACCTACCTGCTCAAATGTATTCCAACAGGTCTTTAGACACATTTTATAGAATTATGGGTTCAAATACTCACAAAACGATTTACACAATTTCCGTATATATTTACCATCTGTTAAACAAGCGTAACACGATATAATTCCATTAGATGTTCACTGATATTTGTTCAATTGTACATGTTATGGGCCAGAGGCCTACATCATCCAATAAACTATTGTATTGTACTGTATTGTATTGTACGCAGTTCCTGCAACTTCAGCGACATAGCTTCCATGAGTGGACCATCAACATCAGTCTGTGACTGAACGCCGTCTTCATCAACGCTGTCACCCATATCCATACCCGTCTCAGTGTGATCAGGTCCAACAATAGTTGTGGATTCAGCTGGCTTCCTTCTCTTCTTTTCCTGCTGCCGATTACATCTTGATGTAGATGATGCTCGCTTTTGTCCGCCCAGATTAACTGATGTGCCCAGTTTGTGTTAAGATGGTCATACAACTATGCCTTCTTTCCTGAAACATATACATGATATATATTAAAAATGAATAAATACATGTGTACTTGTCGGATATTGTAACTTTGCACATTTAGTTACAATACAATAACTTCACTATAATGACTACACCAGCTTACAGCCGAACTCCTGTAACAGTAGTTAAAACGTTTATTTATAGTCAAATTGTGTTATTTCGCTATATTTAAAGTTTTAAACAGAGATAATGGCCAAAAATGAAACAAATATCCGGTGGATGTAGTTTGGAAGTGAATCAACAAATTTCGCGTTTGTAGATTACCGAATATAGGAGAAAAGGGTGGTTACAAACTTGTTCACAAACCGATGGATAACCAATATATAGCCGATCTATAAATATATCGGCTAATAATAATTGCTCAAACCAGGGTTTAAGAAAACTACCGTTTGGGATAACGATTGGCATTTTTTTTTCTTAAACTGTGGTTTGGGTCCAAACTAGGGTTTAGGCTTTTTATTGGATTACGACCTCAAACGGCAGTTTCTGGCCAAATGCACAATAATTTCTCAAACCATGGTTTAGACTCTCAAACTGGGGTTTAGTGAATTATTGTGCATTTGGCGAGCCTAAACTAGGGATTGGGCAGTCTAAACTTGGGTTTGAGTTCAAACCGTGGTTTAAGCTATCAGAAACCCTAGTTTGAGAGTCTAAACTGTGGTTTGAGCCGCCAAGTGCAAGGTAATTGCCCAAACCAGGGTTTAATAAAACTACCATTTGGGATCTCAAATGGCAGTTTAAACAAAACTAGGGTTTGAGGAGCCTAAACTAGGGTTTAAGCTCCAAACCTTGGTTTAAGGAATTATTGTACATTTGGCTCGCCATACACACTGACCGCTGAACCGTCTCAAACTCGTTCGTCAAACATTAAGGCAAATGTGATTGCATAATATACCCAACTACCTAACGATACGTGAAACCATAAACGGATGTTATGGATGACGCGCAGTATATATGGGCCATTGTCTGAGAAAATGTTTCTTATAGCATTTACAATAAGTGACAATACTTAAAGAAAGGGATCCGACTGCACACTCACACAGTCTGATCGAATGATAATCGCTTTGCTGGCGTGTGAGATAAATACATATACATTGACGAACATGACAGGCCCTGATCGGCCCGCGCAGAGGTGAGGTCCGATCTGGGTCTGTGCTGGTCGCACATGTGTGTGTGTGTCGTAAGGACCATTCTCTCCGCTGGGGGCCCTTTTATGTATGTATATATGTAAATGTATACATGTATACCAATGACGCAATGAAACGTGAAACACGACATGATGGTTCATAAATGCAACTGGAGTTATGTCTTTAACCCTTACTACACTGAATTAAATGTTGTCGTCTGCTGGAAATGTTTTATTTTCAATATTTCTCGACAAAAACCTGGTTTTGACAGCACATGAGAATCGTCTCCAGTGGAGACGATTCTCATGCGCTGTCAAAACCAGTTTTTGTTAAGAATTAAAGCAAAAATGAAAAACAGCAGACGGTAATTTCCTTCAACAGAGTAGAAAGAGTTAAACAGTCGATTCGGATTAAATTCAATTTTTTATCGACAATACAAATGTCCCGCAACCATCAACCGATGTATACCTAATTTATTTTACATGTACACGTATATATGTCTGTGCTTTCTTGTTTGTTTATCATGTTGATACTCTCCACATATGGAGGAAATAAAGCTATACTACTACTACATGTACCTGAAAATATAATATTTTCGACAGATTATAAAGGATGGTCATTGCACATCCAAAAATAAATACAGATACAAATAGTAATGTCCGTTAACATTTTAAGGAAACACGGTTATCGCCCCTGATATCAGTGTGGAAATTGACGTCTGATATAAAATGTATAATAATGCCAATCAATACGTGGGGTGATGGTGAAATAATGTTTATTTTGCCAGACAACTTGAATGTCTCATATATGACTCCGATATAAAAACATTTTGTGCCTACTGGGTAGGCATGTACCTATAATCTGGTAAACATCTTCACATATATGAAACTGTCAATGAGGATTTAACATGCAGAATTGTTTTTCGTAATATAATTATTATTTGACTAAATTTCGTGAAGTAAAAATAAGTCTCATTCTTAAATGTTGCTACGTAGTAATAATAGTGGAACATTGTGTTTTGTATGGTGGCATATATTTGCCATCGAGATGTCGACATAATTTATCGCAACATATTGACTTAAAATATCACGACATGTCAACATAACCTGATAAGTTGCCACAATAATTCAATATAATGTGAGTTATCACAATTAGCCAACAAGTGAATGTTTAACACAACTTAACGTGATATTAAAGTTAAGACAATAGTTCGACCTAACGTGATAAATGAACACACACTGTCAACATAATATGATATTTTATCTCAACAAGTCGACAAAACGTGATATTTATCTCACAATTGCGACTTTTGTGAACGTAATAAGTTAACACAACATGTCAACATAATATGATAGTTTAACACAACAATGTCGACATAATGTCATACTTGATCTCAACATGTCGACATAGTTTCGCGTCACTCAGCATCTCAACAGCAAGTATATGCCACCATAGTTTTGCAATATTTATATATATAACCTTATAAGGTGGCAGGTTTACACAAAACTGACAACAGTACTAGTGGCCATGTATATCATGTATGTAAGGCCATAGAAAACTAATTAGGAGGTTTATCTGCTAATCAAATTTTTCGGGGGAAATTTTATTTATTTGTGCTTACTGTATAGTGTCAGATTTAATTTGAAATCTTTGGAAAATAGATACATTTAAAAATGAAATAATAATTTGGCAATTTATTTCAGGGATGGGTTACTAAAAATCTGCAAATTAATTTTCTCTAGCACGAACTAAAGTTGATAAATACATGTATCATATATCCTATATATATATCCTATATCATATATATATATCTACAATGTATATATTTTTATACGGCAACCTTTTTGTATTGTTCCTGTCTTCTGCAGATTTTCAACACACAGACGTATTGACCGCATATACTGGGACACCTGGTTTGCGAGCATTTACCTGTTGTGGAGAGACAAATAGACAATACAGTTACAGAAAATACTGAGAAAATAAAATATCTGTTGTGTGAATTTAGGTCAGAAAATATAATTCCGCCGTGTCAGAAAAATATCTGTGTGTCAGGGCCCTATTTCACAAATATTGCAAAGTACACTTATGTAGCAAAGTATACTTATGTAGCAAAGTATACTTATGTAGCAAAGTATACTTATGTAGCAAAGTATAACATGTACAAAGTATACTTAATGTAGCAAAGTATACTTATGTAGCAAAGTATACTTATGTAGCAAATTGCTATACTTATGTAGCAAAGTATACTTATGTAGAAAAGTATACTTTGAGGGAGGAATTTTCAATTGAAGGATAAATGTATTATTTTTTATTATACTGAATTTATTACATTATCACAGCCATTTTGGCTGTGATAATGTAATACATTCTGTATAATAATACTGCATACTTGTAAGCATCAAATATATGCAGTCGTTAGTTCTATATGAAATAATTTTGGGTAAAATAAATGATTACTCCCTCAAAGTATACTTTGCTAGATAAGTATACTTTACAATTTTGACGAAATCGGCTACAGAGCTTTTTATTAGAATTTAGTGTTACCCTTGTCCGTTCCGTTCTTCCAGCTGTTCGTCGCCTCTGTTGTAGCTCGTAAAACATTTAAACTTAGAATTTGGCGATTTTGCCTTGTAAGTCATAAAACTTGTAAATCATACTAGCTGCAAACCTTAAACCTAGTATGTAGCTTCCTTATGATGTTCATTTTTAATTCGAACACTTTTAAACCGTACTATCTACAAACCTGAAACTTGGTATGTAGCTTCCTTATGATGAGTAGATGTGCAAAAGTTTATTCCGTTTTGTAATTCGACCTCCGGGTCATGGATTATTTGCCCATTTTCGACTTGGAATTTACCAATTTTGCCTTGTAACTCGTAAAACTTTTACTTTGCTTATGATGAATAGATACGCAAAGTTTACTTCGATTTTATATTCGACCCCCGGGTCATGCATTATCTCCCCCTTTTCGTCTTAGAATTTGGCAAGTTTGCCTTGTAACTCGTAAAAGTTTTAAATCGTATTAGCTACATACCTGAAACTTGGGATGTAGCTTCCTTATGATGAGTAGATGTGCAAAGCTTATTTAATTTTTTTATTCAATCACCGTGTCATGGATTATCTCCCCCTTTTCGAATTTCCCAATTTTGCCTTGTAACTCGTGAAAATTTTAATGGTACATGCCCCGTGATGTCAGGCTATTTTCATATGCAAATGAGGGATGATATTTTTTAATTGTTTAATATATTAATTAAATGCGTCACCTGAAAAAGTAATATATTCCACAGATTATAAAGTATGATCATTGCACATCAAAAAATAAATACAGAGAATAAATAGTAATGTCCTTTAACATTTTAAGGATACACATTTATCGCCCTTCTTGATATCAGTGTGGAAATTTACGTCTGATATAAAATGTATAATACTGTCAATCAATACGTGGAATTTATCGGGGTATAAACTTGGAAAAGTCGCGGGAATACTGGACGAATGCCGGAAGGCCTCGTCTAGTATTCCCGCGACTTTTCCAAGTTTATATTCCCGATAAATTCCACAAAAACGCCATTCATTCCTTATAATTCCAGCATTTGAAATCAATTCATCAAGAAAATGTGTTTATTTTCCGTTTTCTTAAGACTTAAGACTTATTTTAACTACGCCTCACGGTTACGGAAAGTAGTTCGGCGTGGGAGTTTACTGGGATATACTGGGATATACATTTTGGACAGAGACTTGCTACGGACCAATGAAATGTTAGGGAATTGTATAAATATTTTTGTGCTGGAATTATTTGTGAATGAATGTATTTATTTTCCAGAACATGTCTCAGATGACCTTCAGTGTCTCAGATATAAAGAACAGTTTGTGCCTACAGAACATGTACCTTAACACTGTACTAGCTGCATGCTTGAAACTTGGTATGTCGCTTCACTATCATGATCATGATGAGTAGATACGCAAAGCTTACTTCCATTTTTTATTCGACCCCCGGGTCATGCATCATCTCCCCCTTTTCCACTTAGAATTTGGCAATTTGGCCTTGTGACTTGTGACTTGTAAAACTTTTGAAACCGTAATAGCTACACACCTGAAACTTGGTACATGTACATGTATGTAGCTTCCTTATGATGAGTAGATGCGCAAAGTTTATTTCGATTTTTTATTTGACTTCCGGGTCATGGATTATCTCCACTTTTTCGACTTAGAATTTCACACTTGCCTCGTTCGTTATCAACGCGATATGTGGCGCATCCATGTTCTATGAACACATTTTCTAGTTGTTAATAAGTTTGCCAGAGTTTCAGAATGTAGGATTATTATAATATTTCATTAAATCATACAGTAGCGCATTTCTGCTCCTTACCTATTTGTATATACTAATATCGTATACATATCGTAATCGTATAGTATTGGTATATTTAATGAGCATATCGCATGATAATATAATATTGGTATGTTTGTACCGTATCATCGTATAGTACAAACGTACTATACGAATATTATACAAACAAACGATATCCCTTCATATATACGATATATCCGTACGGATATGGTATGAATATACCACACCCGAAGTGTGGCTTTTCATTCTACTGAAAACACCTCTCATTTTAAAGAAATTCTCGACTCCAAAGACGACTAAATATTAGGGGCGGACCAAATATTAGGGCAAATAGTACACGGCAACACCGTTAATATATCGTATACATTTACGGTATTCTGGTACATTTATACCGTACACAAATCTGGTATGTTTGTACGATACAAACGTACCAGAATTATACACATGTATACAAATCGTATAAACGTACGATTTGAATGGTATATCTATACGATATTGGTTGGTATGTACGGTACAAACATACCGTACGTTTATATTATATGCATATCGTATAGAAAACATATCGTATTGGTATAGTATATGTATAGTATTGGTATGGTACGTGTAGTTGACCTGCAGAAAAGCGCTACTGTATTCAACACTCCATGCGTGGTTGGTTGGGAGCACGCGACGGGTAATTCAACGATCGGCATTCATCCTTACCGGAATTCTGACTGCAGACCTGGTTTGGCTCTCACATACATCTTTGGCATTTTGTATGTGACAGTTGAATCTGGTTATACCCCTTATATGAGTATTACGATTATTCGTAATCCTATTTTAGGGGAAGGGGCCAAGTGAAGTTGGTGTGGTATGGACCTAGTACCGGATCAGATTATTTTAATTTCAGGGCTGAATATATTTTTTCTCGATGTAAATATTCCGTTCTGATTTTGTGATTCCCCCCCCCCCCCCAATGCATCAGGCTAAAACGGGATTGAAACCGTTTGCTTGGCCTTACAAGACCTTAACTGTTGATAGGACGTTAAACGCTAATAAACAAACAAACATCAACACTCCATGCTGGCCTGAATCTGACCTTAACCTTTTGACCTTCACAACCTTGCTTAAGCACTTTTCTATTTCAGTTAAGAAGTTTGCCAGAGTTATCCAATCTGACATCGGGGGTATTCGTGCCGACATACCACATTTTCTAGTTTTCTATATATTATATGTATTTATTGTTTACCCTAGTGTCTCGACCAATGAAAGAATGGCATTTCGTCTCAATTAATCGCATATTGCGATGCTTTCGCAAAAATGTATTAAATTAATCATTAGATGTTCAGCGCTATATTTAGAACTGATTGTATGCCTTGTTGTCATCAGTTCACGAGACGCAAAACATTTTACCGCCCACACACACACGCTCACTTCGTGTCGCACCGCCAATCACATACTAGTATAGCGATTCGAAATCATGTTTAGGGGCGGAGCTTGGCAGTAGACTGGGTAAACAATAAGTAAGTTATAGTTCACATATTGAATATTTAATGAACTACTTTCTTGCTTGCTAGCGCTCGCTCGGAATGAATTTATTAAAAATTCAATATGTGAACTATAACTATAACATATATGCTCATGTGGCTTGATAAAGAGAGGCTTTTCCATGGTCTGTTCACATTTTCTCCAACTTTGTCGCATATCGTACGGTTTTTCCACAAAACTAAAGGGCTCCGGCCCATTCACAATGTACGGAAGCCCATTAGGGCCACTTCACTTTTTTTTAATTTCCATTTATTCAATATGTTTTCTTGAATTTTCAAGTTCTTTTCTTGAATTTTCAAGATATTTTCCTGAAAAAGAACTTGAAACTTGAAAATTCAAGAAAAGATCTTGAAATATTGAATTTTCAAGTTCTTTTCTTGAATTTTCAAGGTCTTTTCTTGAATTTTCAAGAAAAGATCTTGAAAATTCAAGAAAATAACTTGAAAATTCAAGAAAACATCTTGAAAATTCAAGAAAAGATCTCGAAAATTCAAGAAAGTATCTTGAAAATTCAAGAAAAGATCTCGAAAATTCAAGAAAAGATAAAAAAAAAGTGAAGTGGCCCCAATGGGCGTCAGTAACAATGCCTAGACAAACACTTCTGAAACATTTTGTGACTGCAGTCTGTTGGTATTTCTCTTGTATCGCAAATACTCTGTTATTATTACTGGAGAGCTTGAAGAAAGCAACTCTGGTTATTGGAAGTTTAGCATCAATTCGTTCCAGCCGAATAACTTTCCCACCTGTACCACAACCAACAACTGAAGCAAGACATCGTCATAGCAGAAATAGACAAGTAACTAAATAACTGGGATCCACCAAACCTATTGCCAGTCATTTACGTGGCCTGTGTCAAATTGTTAAGGTTGAAGTTATTGACCCTAGTACCATATATGAATTCCCTACTGTGTATTGAAGAAACTGATCATACACAGTATACACAGTGCCTATGAAGTTGCTTTGATATATTCTGGTGATTTTCCCATCCATGATTTAGCAATGCCCCATCCTGAACAACACTAACAAGTAACAACAGTGAATGAAGTGTAGTTTCATCATAACTTCTATATCCCGTGAAGGATTACTTAAATATTTCATCCCAGTAAACCTGTGGACAAATGCCACACATCCATGCTGCCCGTAATATGATCTTGACTTTTTGACCTTCACAACTTTGAACTTTTTCCCCATTAAGAAGTTCACAGGAGTTTCCCGATTCTGTCATAACTTCTATATTCGTTGAAGAATTACATAAATATTTCAAAACAGCATACTTGTGGAAAAATGTCACACATCCACGATGCCCTTAATATGACCTTGACCTGTTGCCCTTCACAACTTTGAACTTGTTCACACATTAACAAGTTCGCAGGAGTTTCTCAATTCTGTCATAACTTCTTTATCCCTTGATGGATCACTATAATATTTCAATACATCACACTTGTGCACAAATGCCAAACATCCATGCTGTCCTTAATATGACATTGACCTTCACAACTTTTTACCAGAGTTTACACAAGACCTGTGCCCTTAATATGACCTTCACATTTTCACCTTCACACCTGTGTTTATGAATACTTATCACTTTTGGTAAATTAACTTTGCCACAGTTTCTGCCAATCTGCCACCGAGGGCATTCGTGTGCCGACAGGCCACATTTTCTTGTTTTTAAGTGTTGCAAAAAACGACAATTAATGATTTTTATACGCCCGTTTGAAAAAAACGGGATATTATGTATTCAACTTGTACGTGCGGGCGGGCGGGCAAAGCTTGACCAAGCAATAACTAGAGTTCTACGTGACGGATTGTAACGAAATTCGGTATACATGTTGATCACGGCAAGACGAAGAAGATTTTTGATTTTCAATTTTTTAAATTTCCGATGACTTATCTTCCCTTGGCGGCCATTTTTAATTTTCTTCCTCTGTAAGCCTATTGATTTTGAAAAATTTCCGATTACTTATCTCCACTTGGCAGCCATTTTTAATTTTCGCACTCTGTATCCTTCTCCACGCAATAACTCAAGTTCTACTTCACCGATCGTAACCAAATGTAGAATACATGTTTATCACGGAAAGACGAAGAAGCCTGTTGATTGTGTCGGTTGTTGGTCGGGCGAACGTGACGGCGTAAATTAACGGTAGGGATTCCTCCTTATACGAATCACGATTTGCCTGGTTTGGCCCTCATGTACGTTTTTATTGTTGGCACTTTTGTTACCTGGGACTTGAATTGGGTTAATGCCCATTATAACAATAGTAAGATTATACTGATCCTACTGCTTTTGGGAGGGGGCAAGTGATTCTGGTGTGGCGAGGACCTGGCATCAGATCATGATTATTCTGATTTCAGGGCTGAATATATAGTTTTTTTATTGTAAATATTCAGTTCTGATTTTGGGATCCCCCCCCCCCCCATTTGGACATGATTTATTTTTTCTATTGAGTTATCCCCCCTTGTATACTGGTTATGCCTCGACGGGCGTATCAACATGATTTAACTGGAAGGGAATAATCCATTTAAAATATCAACTAGTCCATTGATCAGAACAAAAATATCCACAAATAGTGCAGATCCTGATGAGACGGCTCGTTACGAGCCGGCTCATCTGGATCTACACTGTTTGCAAAACATTCGGATAATACAAAGGCATGTGGTTTTGAAAGAGTCAATAGGGAGTTGCAGGCCAACTATTGCAATAATGACACATCTAGCATGTATAGATAGACGAGACTTCTGTCATCGTCATACTCTTATTCCAACCCAACCGGTTAAGGAGAGGAACTAGCAATATTTCGTTCCAATCCTCTTTACACTGCTTGTATACCGAAAAATGATGTCATTACTATTTAATGAAATATGTTGAAATACGTTGAAATATGTTGAAATACCAACCCAACCGGTGATATAAATCGGCTTTTCGTTTTCATGTTATCCAGGGCATATCAAGTAGTTATTATTAGACCCAGTTTTATTGAAATTGAAAACATACCGTTCGTAACATATGTCACGTTTATAGGCGACATTATATAAGCACGGTGATTGTATACTTTCCATAAACCAGGGTTCATCATAGGTGACGGACTGAATCCTATATTGGGATTAATGCAACAGCATCTGATTATTATATATTATAACAGTTGTATAGTACAGGACAGGGGTGTAGCGTTATAATGGGGCGGCTGACGTGTGTCCTGATTGCGGTTCTCGTTGTATCTACCCTCCTCGAATATGGTAAGTGCATATTGCCGTGATGAATATTCAGTATCAGAGGAATTTGAACGAAATACAGGGAAATCTCGCTAAACCGGACACCCAGGTGTCCGGTTTAGCGTGGTTTCACTGTAAATGAGGCATTTTATTATTCTGAGCCATAGTTGTGTGCTATGCGATCACGAACAGGCATTATCTCCTGAGATAAGTGACCAAGAACCCCATCAGAATTATGATCTGTTTCTTGTCCGGTTTAGAGCGGTCACACTGTACGACGATCGAATATTACCGTTCCTCGCCTTGTTATTGCTGCAACCACAGACGATTGAACTCGCCTCTTCGCATTTGCCGAACAATTCTGCCAATAACCCTTCAACCCTGGATGTTGTGCATTGATATTTACATTCTAATTGCTGTACTGTTCCATTAATTACAAAATGTGCATTGTTAGAGGTGAATAATAGTCAGTGACAAATGCTGCAGATCCTTATGAGACGGCTCGTTACGAGACGGCTCAACCACAGGTTCTTGAAGAACCGTTCATATTTCGGTGTTTTATGTGTTATTTTTGTATATCTGGTGGTTTGGGTGCATTGTTACTAACATACACTTTACGTCACCTCCTGCAAGTTACACGTACATGTATAAGTACGAATTTAAAAGGTGAGAAACGGAGCTTCTACCCGCGTACGTTTTTAACCAACACAATCATTATTTGTTAACCGTGAATAATAAAACTGGTCCCAAATTGTTTGTTTAGATTAATGTAATGGACCTGAACCGTCAATGCAAGTCAAACATTTTTATAGTAAAAAAAGTCAAATATTCTGGAATAGATGATCGAGCTGTGAAAGCGGATACAACTTGGTTACACATTCTTACATAGACGTGTAAACCTCTTTACATCGCGACGCTCATTGGCTGACATCTAATAATTGCGTGACGAGGGCCTGTCGTAGTGGATTTTGACACACGCGGTAAATAGCTATCAAATGAAGTGGCGCGCCACGCGTGTATCTCCGCTTTCATGGCTCGTCGGAAAATTGCGCAATCGTATGGCTTTTAATGTCTTAAATGTAGGAACTGATCAATGCAGTTCACGTATTCCATCGGCATCAGCAAATTGATATACGTCTCCTGAATCGATAGAACCCGAATTTGGAGTATGTGATTGAACATTGATGATATAATCGGTCTGAAAGCAACTGAAGTTGAACATTTTATTGGCCAACTATTGAAAAAAGGTGAATGTGTAGATAGTTGACGATTTATGTCGTGTGTAATGATTGAGCATTAGTAGCTGCACACAACTATGTAAATTACATAAAACCAACGAAATCCACCCAAATGTACCCAAAATCCACCCAAATACTCATATGACACGAACATTCTGACCATATGTTGGGCACATGTGGGTTCAACTGGATCTACAATGTGTGCACATGTCCGTTATCAGATTAGGGTTAAATGGGTTAAACGGATCCATTTGGATCAATCTATTTACTCATTACAATTATTATATACATGTAGTATTTATACAATGCATGTAGTATAGTCGGACCAGGGGCCCTTTCACTAAACTTCGTACGAATAATTATAATAGTAATTGTAAATTAGAGTAACATTTATTATGGCTAAATGTGTATCTTTTAGTCACTTATTATGACTCTTGGACTTAGTATAGATGAAGCGGGTTTTTGAACACAGTTTATATATTTTACTGTACATGTGACTGTAAATGATAAATAACAGTCAAGATACACAAAGTGGTCGGCATGTAATCCAACTAAATTTTAAAGTTGCAACACAGTCGGGAAATCCGAACGATAGAAAATATTGCAATAATGAACTAGAGATAGTAACTCGGTTAACGCATGGAACATTACAGCGACTCGACATAACACGTAGTCCTTCACTGAGATGTACACATAGATCCTCCCTATCATAAAATTATATTCTATTCTATTCGGCTTATATTTAAGGGTGGGCATTGGCTCGAAAATTTTCCATACACGGTGAAAGAGCACAACCACTATATATATGATGGAAGAGGAAACATAATTAATTTGCATCAACAGAATGTGTCAAGCATAAAACAATTTGGCCATCAGACAAAATCTTGCATAAACACATAACTGATGACATGTAGCCCATAAACAATTATTTGTTTTGACAGACATATTGTATTTAGGAAGCGCAATTACAAACAATGACCAGTTTGCCCTGATTAGATAATAAGTATAGGATGTTTTGGCATCTAAATGCGTTTATCAGTCTATAATATTGCCTTTAAACACAGGACTGGCATATCTTTTGTACCAATCTGATGCAATCAGGCAGTTTTCATAATCAATTAATGACAGCTGAAATGGTTGACAAATAACGATGAGAAATATGCATATTACTACCATAATACATTTACACTGATGGGCGATGTTGGTAATTGCTTAGTGTAGTGATCTGTACATGTAGGAGGAACATGGTAGCATCAGTTAGCAACATTAACAAGGTGTATGATCACGTGGTACTAACAACAACAACAAGTACAGAAATTTCCAGAATCCATCTGATTCAAAGTACGTATTATGTTATAGTGTTCTTATTATGTAACGGATGTTGATGACATATGGCGCATCAAACGCGTCTTCTTAAGCTGCATTTGGTGGGCTCTATATTTTCGCCCAAACTTCGGACGTTTTTGCGAAGAATCGATTTCCGTGTCTCCGACAAAAACGACAGAAGTCTGTGCCAAACTCCCTGTACCACCAAATGCAGCTTATGAAGACGCGTTTGCTGCGCGATATTTCATCAAAATCCGTTGCATATTAAGGAAAGTATCAAATAATACTTACTTTGGAGTGGGCGACGTTGTTGTTGTTGTGACCACGTGATCATTCACCTTCATTAATTTGAAAAGCAAATTAATAAAACACTTACTACAAACATTTTTATTGTACGAAGTTTAGCGAAACGGATAGGGGGAAGGGGAGACAGGGTGAGTTCAATCGCTTGTGATGGAACCCAGTCGAAATTGGCGAATGGTGCTACATGTGACATAGACATTAGGATCACAAGGTCCCGGCCTTTGCGTGCGTTACAATTAATGAATAAGCGATCCGGGAACAGGTACACTATTGCCATTTCCGTTGCTTGAAAAGATGGCGAGTGTCCTATCTTGTAGATATTTACTATCAGAGTAAAATGAGTTATGAAAAGGCACTTGTCCTTCATTCCACAAAGTGCCTGTGATTAGAATATTTTGAAAAAATAGATGGGTCGAAGCTGACCTAAATATGGCTGTGACGGGAGAAATGGGGTTTATGGGTTTTGCGACCAGCAGGCACGTCGCTAGGCGGAGGCCTGAAAGCCCGGGCTTCAACATAATTTTCAGACATACATGTACCCTTATTTGTTTACTGTTCTAAAATTGCACAAGAGATTTAATAGATATTTGCAGAAAAAAAAACGCAGCTAGCTCCATTGGATCACACAGCTGGGCTTCATCTTTAGACAGGGTCTGGCGACGTGCATGACCAGTGTATATCCAAATCAGTATGTGCATCCACACTGTCTGACAAGGATCTCATTGTTTGCCATTCCATTCCACACTCGTCATGCATCGAACAAGGAATATACATGTAGATCATTAGCAGGCTACATAAGTGATCAGGAGAGACACCGGTCACAAGTCCCACATCTCCAGTCACAGCCACAAATAGCCGTTGCACGTGCAGTACGATACACACAGTGTTACTGCATATTGGCTACCAGCTGATATACGATAGTGACCAGTGTAAAATGTACACTCGGAGAGTGATCGATATTGCTATCCTGTGGTCCGTTTCAATAAACTTCGTACGACTAAAATGTTCGTAAGTGCAAAATTATGATCGCCTGTAAATGTCACATTAACAATTTGTTCTTGTAAACAATTATTGGATTTACATTTATTGAGCATAGGCTGCGTAAATATAAATCAATCAATTGAAATTGACACACTATTCTAAATCTGCTCTTACGAACATTTTAGTCATAAGAAGTAATAGTTACTGCCCTAATTGATGTGTTCATGTGTTTGAACAACCTACATGTGCCCATGGAACACCGAGCCACGAAGCGGCGAGGTGTTTCATGGGCACATGTAGGTTGTTTAAACACATGGACACCTCAATTAGGGCAGTAACTGACTTACACATCGACTTACCGACTACATCTGGTTAGTACGCAGTGGACATTGTGAACTTCAATGTGTCATCAAAGGAACTGTTTCTATAATTATGACAGCCGATCAATAATTATAAACATCCAGGTTTGCTTTATTCGCGTCATGCTGCCATCGGGAGTGTTCGTGTCCCATTGGCACAACTATCATAATTATTTGTGTTTGACAGTCATTCTTCATGTATACGATATATGCTGCAAATAGTGAAACTGATTGATAGCCTATACCAATCCAATGAAGTATATATCACAGTGGATCCTCTATAATCGGAGGTCCCCAAGTTGTCCAGCTTACAGTTTCCACTGTGACGAAGCAATATTTGTACATTTTTGTCATTTTCTGTCATCAACAGACACGGCAATGAAATAAATTACAGTCAAAATTAAATGAAACACAATGATGTCACCTGGGTGTCCGGTTTAGAGACGTTATACTGTATATACATAGCCCAACACGTTTACTCTCAACAGTTCCCTTTCAAAACATTTACACATTTAAGAAGTCCGGCTTTGGCAGATTGTTATTAATTTACTTACTACATTGTACTAAACAATGTACGTCTGCGTGCTTTGTTTTTTATCAAAGGGCCGTTCTAGTCGGAGTAGTTTAAATAATATATAGCAAATACACAGACATTCCTGATTTGCAGATTAAACACGTCTAAACAAATGTCGCAGGGTGGGGAGCCTCATTCCAACGAAATCTATTTTGTGATCGGGTTAAATTTAGTGTTTTGTGGCGGTTACAGTCTTTCTCTTGGCGTGCTCGGGGTAAGTGATTGCATCACGATTACATTCTCGAGGAAAACCTTGAGGACACCACGGGTCTCTTCGTAGATCAAGCCAGAGATTCGCTTCACACCACTTCGGCGAGCCAAACGGCGGATAAGTGGCTTTGTGATAACCTGGATGTTATCACGCAACACTTTCCTGTGCCGTTCCGCGCCCCCTTTCCGAGTTCTTTTCCTCCCTTACATCTCCACATGTTCCCGACATTGATGTATACATATTGCTGGTTTATGAAAATATTTTTGTTTTCAATTGGTAAACCCATTATCAAAAATGCAAACCTCACAAATATAATAATACACAGTAATGCAAAATGTTGCTCTGAATGTTCTGTTGACCACTTTCGATTTTAACAACTATGCATTCCATTTTCTAAATAAATACGTATGCTGTCGCACGGATATCAGTCATGTGAAAATAACAAATGTATGAAAGAATCTGCATAGTACGGTTGATAAATGCGAACACAAAATTTGAAGAAAATTTACAAAAAGAAATCAGTACTGGCAGTAAATTCATAGACAGGGTCGAGACGGGTATCCCGCGCAATAACTGTTTAAGACGACACACCCAACAATATCTTTCCTCGGTGCATACAATGTTACTTTATTGAAAAAGACTATAGCCTGAAATCTGCAAAATCCAGTTACCTATACAAAACCAAATGTGGGACAATCAGGAATACTGGACACTAAAATGTGGGACAATCAGGATTAAACCGTAGTAACACTTACATATTAATGAAATACATTACAGTCAAAATTAAATGAAACACAATGGCGTCACCTGGGTGTCCGGTTTAGAGACGTTCTACTGTATATACATAGCCCAACACGTTTACGCTCAACAGTTCCCTTTAAAAACATTGACGAATTGATAATCACCCAGCCGTACATGTATAGAATATATTTGTAAGCGGAGGGCCTCGTATCCTGGTGTAGTGTATACAAATGTACATGCACGTGAAGCATATGCAGTAATGTACCTATTATTGGTTAGTCAGTTATACAAATCATTTACGAGGGGTGTTCAACAATTAAATATAAACACTATAAAGTAATAAAGTATCACTATAAGTATACCAGCCTGACATGGCGTTGTTTACATGCTTTGTTTATATAAACATTGGTGTATACAAAAACATGGAATTCCTGTAGGTATTTCCCTGTTTATTATGGCGCGTCGCTATAGTCATGATCAATATATTGCGATTGACAAAACAGTTTCTCATACTGGAGCAGTGGGTACACTGGCGGCCAACGGTGGCACTTGATTTTAATTTTGCACTGCATGCGTTCGATCCTCACTTTGGCCATTATATATACATGTATATATTTTTTTTTAAACATTGTTTTTGTGTTTTCTTTTCCTTTTTAATGCATCTTTATTACATGTAACAACAATTGACATGGTAATTATGAACCACATGCATCCACGCTTATTTATGTATTTGTTTATTATCTGAAGTGAGAGGTTTATTTTTCGACATGGTGTTCTCCGTAACATATTTGCATTTGTAGTGAGTCGATGTGGACTTTCACAATAACACACGAATGTGCAGAATGCATTTCACAATGATTAGGTTCAAAGTGAAGTGTTTTATAATGTTGTGTAAAAGTAAATGCACGACTGTTTCGGGATGTGTGCGTTACCTCTGGCGCCAAAATAGTAAAAGCGAGAGAAAAATAAAAAATGTATACCTTTGGCAGGATTCGAACTCACGACCGTCCGATCACCAAACAACAGATCTACCCACTAGAACACTAAACGATGTTACTATTGTTAGCAATTCTATCGAATGTTAATGCGTTTGCGCTGGTATACAAATACCATGTCTACAACATATGACGTAAACTATTTAAAAATAGCACGTGTTTACAATAATATTTACAATAATAACGCGCCAGCTCAAAGCGGTACACCTCTAGTGCTTGCTTGTTCTGGGCCGAATTGATTGCATTGTGTCGTGGGGGGGGGGGGGGGGGGGGGGGCGTCGAAAACGTTCAGTGAAAAATAAATAGATTTTTGGTTTTGATAAATATAGATTTCTGAGAATGGACACCGAACCATGGAGTTACGAATCGCAAATAATCGTGTATGTTGGTTAATCGCCGCACCCTTAGACTACGAAAACATTTATCAAACTGAAAAGGCGATCAAGCTAAGTTGTTAGAACTATTTCTATGGCGTAAGACCCGTGATCAGGGTTGATAAAAAATAATATTTTCTATTGTCTGCAGGGGTGTTCAAATCACTTACTGGTCCAGGCTGCACCAATCTGATTCTCGCTACTCGCGTGGGTCGCTGGTTGATAAAACAATGTATGTACATTACATGTATGAGTGACCAGTACAGATTCTCACCACCATTTGTAGTTATTCGGTCGATATATTGATCAAATTCTGCTAGTCGCTGACAATAATAACTTTAATTGCTTGAATTGCGACCAACGTATCCCCTGATCAAATTGTGCAAATTTGTAGACTAATATGGGCTACGGTCGCCGTCTTAAAAGGTCCCTTTTCTTAGCAGGTATTCAGCGTGTCACCAAATGACCATAGCTGCACAGCGTGTGTAGTTTACCGTGAAGCACGAACTATTTCGTGCCCAGGTTTGCATATACATATAGATGCAAACTTTTCTATTGTCTGCAGGGGTGTTCAAATCACTTACCAACCTCTGACCAACAATAGAGACGATGTGTAAGTTTAGTGAAACGGGCCCCATATCGTGCTAGATTGGCGGAATGGTACATAGGGTAGACTCTAGATGCGGATGCCGATCTGAAGCTACGCTGCTCGCACACTTCGTGACGTAGTTTATCGCAGCATGGACAAGGTGCATGATCACGTGGTCACAACAACTCCAAAGTAAGTATTATTTGATATTTTCCTTAATATGCAACTGATTTTGATGACATATGGCGCAGCAAACGCGTCTTCATGAGCTGCAATTGGTGGTCCAGGGAGTTCGGCACAGCCTTTTGTCGTTTTTGCGAAGATCGATTTTCGTGTCGGTAGACACGGCAATCGATTCATCGCAAAAACGACAGAAGTATGGGCGAAAATACAGAGACCACCAAATACAGCTTAACAAGACGCGTTTGATGTGCCGTATTTCATCAAAATCCGTTACGTAATAAGGACAATATGAAATAATACGTACTTTGAATCAGATGGATTCTGGAAGTTTCAGTACTTGTTGTTGTTGTTAGTACCGCGTGATCATACACCTTGATGGGGCTGATATTGAACTACTAGTAGACACGTCAACGCAATATTATAGTGGGGCATTTACGACTAACAAACATGGCTAACTTGAACTTGCGACCAGTGTAGTCCCCTAATGAGCATGCACTCTAGCGCAGTTTGATCAGAGCCTACATGGTTCGCTATTAGTATTCAATTCAGGAACATACCTGTCACTTCTAGATAAAGCAATCCACAGATCAGAACGACGCCGTACAGGTATACTAGTTGACACAGAGCTATACTAATCAAAAGCTCAATCAGCCTCTGTTTGTCACTGAGTGTCATTTATCATTTCTATAGACTCTTTGGTGGAGGCGAAGGGCAGTACGGTACGGAAGGGCGGTCGCACAACTACTCGGTATCGCGGTGTTTGGGGTGGGGGTGGCAGTACAATGACGGGCGATACAATAGCCCGTATTGTGCTAGGCTCGGTCATCATCATTATTACCATCTTTAACCTTGTCTGCTTCTGCTATCTCCGGAACCGCTAGTATCTACAGGTAAGACACGCCAGCGCCTAGTTGAACGTTTTCGATGTATAGGCAATAATTATAGGTAATTTGATTTGTATGTGGATACTTGTATATGTCACTCGCTTCGCCGCGCAACGGTATTGCGCGATATTAGGAGCGCAACGGTATTGCGCTCCTAATATCGCGCAATACCGTTGCGCGGCGACGCGAGTGACATATATCCACATACAAATCAAATAACCTTTGTAAGATATACGTACATCACTCATACATGTAATTCATATGGGCCTAAAAATACACAAAATATAAATTAAACAAGTTAGTGATGATGTAGAAGGAAGTATTTTACGAGGTGAAACGTAGAGCTAATTCTCATGGATTCGTACATTCTCATTGATTCATGCCCCTAGAAAACAAGTGAATAAGCATTTTCTAAGAATAGTGTTAATTACAATTAGTTCCGGCACTGACCAATATGAACTCGCGAGACGTCAATATTCAATGTTGTGTTTCAATGGGAAACGAAACTACGTATAAAATGAGCTGCTCTATACATGTATCGCTACACCGCAGTAAACGGTAAACAAATGCGGAATAACGTTTCAGTATCGCGCACTAAACTATTGCAATAATCCGCAGGGAATTGACCGCAGGGCATTGACGTTCAAACTTCGTGATATGGTAGTTGAGATGTAAGGCAACAATATATTATCATAAACTCACCCAATACAGTCTACTTCGTGATATGGTAAATTATTGCAATATTGTTCGTTCGTGTGTGCACTTACACGCTGACACCACTGTACATGAGTTACAAACCGTTGATCATGCAATTTTAGGTTACAAACCTTGTTTACAATCAACTACGACTAGTGTACATACTTATAGAATATAATGTCTTGTCCACACATGATCAGGTTGTATTTATTTAAGAATGCTATGTAAATGAGGAACTTAGAGTCAAAATAGTATTTGAAGATTTCTATCGTATGTATTAAATTGTGCATATGAGTCGAATGAAATACATGTGGGGTTTGGTAAAATAAATGTATAAAATACTTAAATATTATAACTAGCCTTGCTGTAGGCTATTTGTGCTACCATTATTTACTTATTTACATTTATGTTTAATTCAATTAATTTAATAAATTATAATTGTGTCTCTGACATGTGAAAGCTGGGCTTATTGTAAGTGTGTCCAGGTTACATACCCTTGCAACCTGAAATCGATATATGTGCTCAGAAGTGGTATGGGCGTTTCACTGAATGAATGGCGAACAGTGCAGATCCTGATCAGACAACACGGATGCGGATGCGCTGTCTGATCTGGGTCTACACGGGTCGCAAATACCACAATCCCCATTTCACCAGTGACAGTCACATACATTTATATAATTTCATGTTTAACAGCAACCCAGTACTTTTAGTACTTTGCTTTTTGTTTTTCAGCTGAAAACGGGGACCATGATACAGTGGTGTCGCTATGTCGATGGAAATATTTCCAGATAATTATATACGCATCAGTGTCCAACCTATTGTCAATTATACTTCAGTTTTCAACGGACAGGATAAACACTCTACATGTATGTATATATAATGATCTAAACACGAACAAGGATGTATAAAGACTAGCTTAGATAATCTCAGCTATACGGATGACTTTTACTGTTTCATATGTCTTTTATATTATCTGTATCGTTTTAAATGAGAGCCGCCCATTGTAAACTTTAGACACAATAACAGCCCATTCTGTCCTGGCGTTTTTATTTGTGATGAGCGAGCGGTTTAATACTTCGCAGTTCCGTTATAAAACTTGAACTTTGACCTGGATTATTATTTTCTTCACGTTCTTTTCGCAAAACGCGAGGCCAGAATGGGGATGTTATTATGACCATATTTTACAATGGCTGTATGGGACATGTATTTTTTAAAATTAAATAGTTACCACGAAATAACAATTTGTTCCCTCAACAGAGCAATTTGTTACCTCGAATTAACAATTCGTTCCCACGGTATAACAATTCGTTCCCTCGAATTAACAATTCGTTCCCACGAAATGACAATTCGTTCCCTCAATTTAACAATTCGTTCCCTCGAATTAACAATAATTGGTTCCCACGATATAACAATTCGTTCCCACGAACTAACAATTCGTTCTCGTGAGAACGAATTGTTATTTGGTTGGAAAGAATTGTTAAATTGAGGGAACGAATTGTTAATTTAAGGGAACGAATTGTTTATTTGTGGAAACGAGTTGTTAAATTTAGGGAACGAATGGTTAATTCGTGGGAACGAATTGTTAATTTGTGGGAACGAATTGATAAATTGAGGGAACGAATTGTTATTTCGTGGGAACGAATTGATAACAAAAAAGAATTCTACGTCCCCTGCCGGGCTCCGTTCCTATGTGACTATCCATGTGACCACAGTGTACTACACGTGATGTGTGACACTGTTACACGGTGTTACAACATGATTTATCGATTCCGACTGATTTGGATAGATAATGAATGGCATAATACTTATGTAATTGTTGAATAAATAACATATTTACCTCCTCGCTGCGTTTATAAATCTCAGCATATATAGTGTATCGCCACCCACCCATATGTAGCGAAGTGGGTGAGTGGCGTAACCATCTAAATTAGTCAGTTTATAAGTGCTATGTCAGATTATTTCACCTGTGTCTAGCAGACGTTGCGTTAGACTGGCCGTATATGTCATATGTATAATGGTGCATTGAGGACCTGGCACCAGATCCGGATACCGGTATTCTAAATTGAGGGCTAAATATATATTTACATGATGCAAATATTTAGTTCTGATTGTGAGACCCCTCTTTACAGATGAAATAAGGGATTTACCGCAGTTGATCGGTGCCTAAGGTGACCATGACAACCCTTAAGCAAAATCAATCAATCAATCTATCTAACATTCTAGCGGTCCAAAAACACGTGTTTAATGTTACATACTGTTTATACTTATTTTCTTTTCTGTTCGGTGTGCCGTAAAGTCATACGTCATATTTATGATTACCAGAACGAGCTTAACCCTTAGACCGCTATCTTATTTCTTTGTCGTCTGCTGTTTATTTTTTATTTTTATTTTTTATCATCAAAAACATGCTTTGACAGCACTTTAGAATAATTTATATCATGCTTTGACAGCACTTCAGAATCATTTCCATTGGAAATGATTCTGAAGTGCTGTCAAAGAATGTTTTTATTGAGAAATAAGACAAAATATAAAAGCAACAGCAGACGACAATTGTTGTGTATAGCGGTCTGCGGTTTAAACATGTCTCATCTTATACATGTACTACGGCAAAGTATATTGCAAAGAAAAAACAGTATGAATAGTATTCGATTCTATATTTGCAAAAGTATGTAATGGGTGAATAAATAACATATGTACCTGCTCATTTCGTTCATTCATTCATTCGGCTTATAGTTAAGGGTGGGTGTGTACTTAACCATGCAGCTTAGCACACAGGTAAGACTCGGACACATGACTCAGAAATGGCTCGTTCAAAAATTACCCCACCCACCCATATGTAGCGAAGTGGGTGAGTGGCGTAACCATCTAAATTAGCCAGTTTCTAAGTGCTATGCTCGATTCTTTCACCTGTGGTCTAGCATACATGGCGTTAGACTGGCCGTATATGTCATACGCCTCATTTCACCAGGCAAATCCGCATATGAGACACGCCATGTGATTTTGTACCTAAGAACTTTTTTCATTAAATACGTTTACAGAAACTGTGATCTTTTCTCTAAATGACGTCGAAAGTTGACAAAAATTGCGTACATTAGACTTTATTGACGTAGGTACAAAATCATATGGCGTGTTTCATATAGAACCGATGTTAGACTGACTGGCCACATGTCATACACCCCAGTTATTCCGTCACAGTGAGAGTTCGGGTGATAGACTGGCCATATATGGTATACGCCCCATTTCTCCAGTCACAGTAACAAACCTGACAACAGATTTGTGTTGGCTGTATTTACTCCGGTATTCAAGAATTATTTTCATCGATAGCAAACGATGGTCATCTCCATAGAGGATTATTATCATCTTCTGTATGTACATGATTTATATCATCTTCGGTATAAACGTGTGTCTTTAAATAAACGTCTTTTATTCTCATGTTTTGTATAAACATGTACTTGAACATGTACATGTACTCTTACAGGTAATATATGGTATTTAGTACTGTGTATTCCCACTCTGTATCCTTGTTGAGGGGTACATGTATATCCATCAATGATTTATTTTTCCATTGAGTTACCCCCCCCCCTTGTATATGTAAGTAATTTGTTTATTATAGTGACATGTGTTAAACGAAACAGTGAATATGTACAATATAATATTGACGAAAACACCCGGCCCTATGGACCTATATGTCACTTTCAAATTGTAATTGTATGTGTAAATATAACATATCAAATCAATAATTAGCACCTCGTTTGAGCAGTATATATCATGTATATGTGTAGGTAAAGCTGAATTGACCTTAATTTCGCGACACTACATCTGCTTAATAAAGGCATCTTGACGTCCCGGAATTAGGGCTATGTCACGTTCAAAGTTGTCAAATGCATGATAACAGTTCAGACAATGATCCACATTCAAGTGTTGTATAATACAATGTGTATGATGTCTTGTATGCGTTCACATGAGTCAAATCATTTCACCCTTCAGCACTAAGCCACAATATCAATAATGAGCTGAGGCGAGCTGATTCATGAGCTGTCTCGTCAGGATCTGGGGCCCGTTTCACTAAACTTCGTAAGACTAAAATGTTCGCTAGTGCAAATTTAGGATCGTCTGGAAATTTCAATTGATGGATTTACATTTATTGAACATAGGCTGCATGTAAATGTATACGATATATTAACGGTGTTGCCGTGTACTATCTGCCCTAATATTTGGTCCGCCCCTAATATTTGGTCCTCTTTGGAGTCGATAATTTCTTTAAAATGAGAGGTGTTTTCAGTAGAATGAAAAACCACACTTCGGGTATGGTATATTCATACCATATCCGTACGGATATATCGCATACACGAACGGATATCGTATGTTTGTATAATATTCGTATAGTACGATGATACGGTACAAACATACCAATATTATATGATCATACGATATGCTCATTAAATATACCAATACAAAACGATTACAATATGTATACGATATTAGTATATACAAATAGGTGAGGAGCAGAAATGCGCTACTGTAAACGGGAATGTCTGCGCGTCAGACAAGTGAAGGTGCATGCATATTCCTTATACATGCTGTTCCTGTTAATACATCTTTCTGTGACTGATTACAAGATGCACCAAGTGTAACCCCATTGTTAGTGCTGAATTTAGAATGCTCCCAAATTATGGTGTGTTTCTCAATGTATATGACATTCGGAAGTCACTGCATCTATTCAATATGTAGTTTGTCTCTTGATGTACTGCAAATACATTTCACTCAGTATAGCGAAAAAGGTCACTGCATATCCTTCATGTCTATTGAGTGCCGTTAACAGTTCAAAGTGAATATGGTTGAAGCCTTGGACATTTGAGTACAGTGTCGGCACAGACCAGTTGCATGTACATGTACAGTCGAATAATTTTGTATATCATTTAGATGCAATATCAAATAATTGTGTAATTTGTCTTCAGTATGAATGAATACATGAAATAAACTGATGTATGCCATTTTCATTGTTAATTAGTCAATTATTATTTCATTCATGATTATAAAACTTGCTGAGCACCAATCGACTCAGAATAAAGATGATGAAGCATGTTGATTGGTTGACTGAATTTTATTTTAGGTGTGTCCAACAGTACGATAACAAATAAATGGCTTTTTGATTGGTCATGAATTAAGGCTTATGTGCTCAGAAAAGTTTATAATCTTGAATTCAGGCCCAGTTTGTCAAACACACTGTTAATGTTCAAGCCTTCTTGCAGAGTGCTGGTAGTAGTGGTTACATTGACGTCATTGTGTCTGTGCTAAAGTTATGATATCCCATGGGATATAGGGATGCAAACGTCGTCCGTCTGTCCATCCGTCACATTTTCCATTCATTCTGCTATGACTTTGTTACCGTATGACCGATTGGCTTGAACTTCATGTGCATGTCTATTATCCATATGTTTAAACAATATTTAAATGTGCGTCCGTCCAGTACGGAAAGTAGTTCGGCGTGGGAGTTTACTGGGATATAAATTTTGGACAGAGACTTGCTACGGGCCAATCAAATGTTAGGGAATTGTGTAAATATTGTTGCGCTGGAATTATTCGCTATTGTTTTATTAGTAGTTTGTTTTCATTACATTTCCATTGACTTTGCATGGGGCCGCAAGAAGGGTACAACTACCTTAACCGAGAGTGAATATATAGCCGGTGCGTGTGACTCACTTTGCCCAGCATGCGCCAGTCAGTTAACCATTTCAACACGATTTAACTGGAAGGGAATATTCCATTTAAAATATCAACTAGTCCTTTGATCAGAACAAAAATATCCACAAATAGTGTATATCCTGATGAGACGGCTCGTTACGAGCCGGCTCATCTGGATCTACACTGTTTGCAAAACATTCGGATAATACAAAGGCATGTGGTTTTGAAAGAGCCAATAGGGAGTTGCATGCCAACTATTGCAACTAGCCTGTTTTCATTTTATCCAGGGCATATCAATTAGTTATTATTTGACACAGTTGTATTGAAATTGAAAACATACCATCCGTAACATATGCCAAGTTTATGAAGGACATTATATAAACACGGTGATGATTACAGGTGTGTTGAAACCGGCATTGAGCACATACATTTCGAAATATTAGATAACTACGTAGTATAGGATTATTGCGAAAACACGAAATGAGACAAAAAAAGTGGGATAGTCCGATGTCTTATCTACCGGGTTTTAGTTTATTTTATTTACTTGAGGGCTCTGTGCCAAACAGTTCATACTTTCCATAAACCAGGGCGCATCACAGCTGACTGACTGAATCCTATATTGGGATTAATGCAACAGCATCGGATTATTATATATTATAACAGTTGTATAGTGCAGGACAGGGGTGTAGCGTTATAATGGGGCGGCTGACGTGTGTCCTGATTTCGGTTCTCGTTGTATCTACCCTCCTCGAATATGGTAAGTGCACATGAATATTCAGTATCAGAGGAATTTGAACGAAATACAGCGAAACCCAGGTGTCCGGTTTAGCGAGACTTTACTGTAAATTAGGTATTTGATTATTCCGAGCCATAGTTGTGTACTATTCGATCATGAACAGGCATTATCTCCTGAGATAAATGACCAAGAAACACATCAGAATTATGATCTGTTTCTTGTTGTCCTGTTTGGAGCTGTTCCACTGTACGACGATCGAATAGTACCTTTCCTCGCCTTGTTATTGATGCAACCACTGACGATTGAAGTCGCCTGTTCGCATTTGCCGAATTATTCTGCCAATAACCCTTCAACCCTGGATGTTGTGCATTTGACATTTACATATTAATTGCTGGACTGTTCCATTAATTACAAAATGTGCATTGTCAGAGGTGAATAATAGTCAGTGACAAATGCTACAGATCCTTATGAGACGGCTAGTTACGAGCCGGCTCAACCACAGGTTCTTGAAGAACCGTTCATATTTCGGTGTTTTATGTGTTATTTCTGTATATCTGGTGGTTTAGGTGCATTTTTACTAACATACACTTTACGTCACCTCCTGCAAGTTACACGTACATGTATACGTACGAATTTACAAGGTGAGAAACGGATATTCTACCCGCGTACGTTTTTAACCAACAAAATAATTATTTGTTAAACGTCAATGCAAGTCAAACATTTATATAGTAAAAACAGTCAAATATTCTCGAATAGATGATCGAGCTGTGAAAGCGGATATCACATGGTTACACATTCTTACATAGACGTGTAAAACCTCTTTACATTGCAACGCTCATTGGCTGACATCTAATAATAGCGTGACGGGGGCCTGTCGTAGTGGATTTTGACACACGCGGGAAATAGCTATCGAATGAAGTGGCACGCCACGCGTGCATCTCTGCTTTCATGGCTCGTTGGAAAATTGCGCAATCGTATGGCTTTTAACGTCGTAAATGTAGTAACAGATCAATGAAGTTCACGTATTCCATCGGCATCAGCAAATTGATATACGTCTCCTGAATCGATAGGACCCGAATTTGGAGTATGTGGTTGAAAATTGATGATATAATCGGTCTGAAAGCAACGCATGTTGGAAATTGTATTGGCCTTATATTGAAAACGGGTGAATGTGTAGATAGTTGACGATTTCTGTCGTGTGTAATGATTGAGCATTAGTAGCTGCTCACAATTATGTAAATTACCCAAAACCAACGAAATCCACCCAAATGTACCCAGAATCCACCCAAATACTCATATGACACCAACATTCTGACCATCTGTTGGGCACATGTGGGCTCAACTGAATCTACAATGTGTGCACATGTCCGTTATAAAATTAGGGTTAAATGGGTTAAACGGATACATTTGGATCAATATATTTACTCATTACAATTATTATATACATGTTGTATTTATATAATGCATGTAGTATAGTCGGACCAGGAGAGACACCGGCCACAAGTCCCATTTCTCCAGTCACAGCCACAAATAGCAACTGCACGTGCAGTACGATACATACAGTGCTACTGTATATTGCCTACCAGCTGATATACGATAACATTTGTGACCAGTGTAGATCCTGATCATTCGGTGTAAAATGTACACTCGGAGAGTGATCGATATTGCTATCCTGGGTCCGTTTCACTAAACTTCGTACGACTAAAATGTTCGTAAGTGCAAAATTATGATCGCCTGTAAATGTCACATTAACAATATTTTCTTGTAAATAATTATTGGATCTACATTTATTGAGTATAGGCTGCATATGCATGCAGCCTATGCTCAATAAATGTAAATCAATCAATTGAAATTTACAAACAATTCTAAAGTTGCACTTACGAACATTTTAGTCGTAAGAAGTTTAGTGAAACGGGCCCCAGGGGTACAGACCATGCTAGATTGGCGGAATGGCGACTAGGGTAGACTCTTGATGCGGATGGCGATCTGAAGCTACGCTGCTCGCACACGTCATGAGGTAGTTTATCGCAGCATGGGGCTGATATTGAACAACTAGTAGACATGTCAGCACAATATTATAGTGGGGCATTTACGACTAACAAATATGGCTAACTTGCGACCAATGTAGTCCCCTAATCAGCATGCACTCTAGCGCAGTTTGATCAGAGCCTACATGTTCGCTATTAGTATTAAATTCAGGAACATACCTGTCACTTCTATATAAAGCAATCCACAGATCAGAACGACGCCGTACAGGTATACTAGTTGACACAGAGCTATACTAATCAAAAGCTGAATCAGCCTCTGTTTGTCACTGAGTGTCATTTATCATTTCTATAGACTCTTTGGTGGAGGCGAAGGGAAGTCGGGGCGGTAGCAGAACTTCGCGGTCGCGCGGTGTTAGGGGTGGCGGGGGCGGTACAACGACGGGCGGGGCCATATCCGGTATCGTGATAGCCTTGATCATCATTATTACCATCGTTGCCCTCGTCTACTTCTTGTGTCTCCGGAACCGCTAGTATCTACAGGTAAGACACACCAGCGCCTGGCTGAACGTTTTCCGATATATAGGCAATAATTATAGGCAATTTGATTTGCATGTGGATACATGTATATGTCACTCGCTTCGCCGCGCAACGGTATTGCGCGATAGTAGGAGCGCAATACCCGCGATATTAGGAGCGCAACGCTATTGCGCTCCTAATATCGCGCAATACCGTTGCGCGTCGAAGCGAGTGACATATATACACATACAAATCAAATAACCTTTGTATTACATACGTAAATGTACATCACTCATACATGTAATGCATATGGGCCTAAAAATACACAAAATATAAATAAACTAGTTAGTGATGATCTAGAAGGAAGTATTTTACGAGGTGAAACGTAGACCTATAGTCTGTTTCACGAAAGCTGCCCAAATTTTACGGCCACATAAACAATTCAAAAACAATATTTTTTTCGATAATATTATATAAAGGAAAATTTAAGAATGAGCCTTCTTTTTATTTCGTGAAATTTGGTCAAATATTGATTTTATTACGAAAAATTGATTTGTCTATGGGAATTTAACATGGGGGAAAAAGGTAGAGGGCTTGTGGGAGGAGTCAAAACACTATTTATTTTGGAAATTGACTCCGAAACCTAGCTAGATAGCTTGGAAATGATCTAACTAAGAAAACGAAAGTTAAATGTTAAAAATCGGTCCAGTATTTATGAAATTCTAAAACATTTCCCCGGGCCATGTTAAATCCCCATAGACATCTTCACTCCGTGAAGATGTCTCTGGGGATTTAACATGGGGAAATTTTGCTTTCGCAATAAAATCAATATTTGACAAAATTTCACGAAATAAAAAGAAGGCTCATTCTTAAATTTTCCTTTAATTTAATATTATCGAACAAAATATGGTTTTTGAATTGTTTATATGGCCGCAAAATTTGGGCAGCTTTCGTGAAACAGACTATAATTCTCATTGATTCATGCCCCTAGAAAACAAGTGAATAAGCATTGTCTAAGAATAGTGTTAATTACAATTATAGTCTGTTTCACGAAAGCTGCCCAAATTTTACGGCTATATAGACAATTCAAAAACAATATTATTTTCGATAATATTAAATTAAAGACAAATTTAAGAATGAGCCTTCTTTTTATTTCGTGAAATTCGGTCAAATATTGATTTTATTACGAAAAATTGATTTGTCTATGGGAATTTAACATGGGGGAAAAAGTGGTAAGGAAGTGTGGGAGGAGTCAAAAAACGATTTTTTTTGGAAATTGACTCCGAAACCTGACTAGATAGCTTGGATATGATCTAACTAAGAAAACAAAAGTTAAATTTTAAAAATCGGTCCAGTATTTCTAAAATTCAAAAGAATTTCCCCATGTTAAATCCCAATAGACATCTTCACTCCGTGAAGATGTCTATGGGGATTTAACATGGGGAAATTGTTTTTTCGCAATAAAATCAATATTTGACCAAATTTCACGAAATAAAAAGAAGGCTCATTCTTAATTTTTCCTTTAATTTAATATTATCAAAAGAAATCTTGTTTTTGAATTGTTTATATAGCCGTAAAATTTGGGCAGCTTTCGTGAAACAGACAGTAGTTCCGGCACTAACCAATATGAACTCGCGAGACGTCAATATTCAATGTTGTGTTGCTATGGTAAACTAAAATACGTATAAAATGAGCTGCTCTATATCGCTACACCGCAGTCAACGGTAAACAAATACGGAATAACGTTTCAGTTTCGCGCACTAACTTATTGCAATATTCCGCAGGGCATTGACGTTCAAACTTCGTGATATGGTAGTTGAGATGTAAGGCAACAACATGAGATAACGATATTATCATAAACACACCCAATACTGTCTATATAATAGTTATAGCAAATTCCGTAGGTCACCTCCCCATAAATGACACAGCTTAGTAAAATCAATTTAATTGCAATGTGAAGTTTTCTAGTTTTCAGTTTTTGTTTCACACAGTCATATGCAAACAATACAGTGGGATCAGCGTGTAAGTGCACACACGAACGAGCATGACAGGTTGGAACCAACCTGTCGTGTTCGTTCGTGTGTGCACTTACACGCTGACCCCACTGTACATGAGTTACACACCGTTGATCATGCAGTTATAGGTTACAAACCTTGTTTACAATCAACTACGACTAGTGTACATAATTATAGAATATGATGTATTGTCCACACATGATCAGTTTGGATTTATTTAAGAATGTTATGTAAATGATGGAATAGAGTCCAAAATAGTGTTTGAAGATTTCTATCATATGTATTTAATTGTGCATATGAAATACATGTGGTGTTTGGTAAAAAAATGTATAAAATACTTAAATATTATAACTAGCATTGCTGTGGACTATTTGTGCTACCATTACTTACTATTTTACATTCAGTATGTTTAATTCAATTAATTTAATAAATTATAATTGTGTCTGTGAGATGGAAAAGCTGGGCTTATGGTAAGTGTGACCAGGTTACACATCCTTGCAGCCTGAAATCGATATATGTGCTCTAAAGTGGTATGGGCGTTTCACTGACTGAATGGCGAACAGTGCAGACCCTGATCAGACAGCAAGGATGCGGATGCGCTGTCTGATCTGGGTCTACACGAGTCGCAAATACCACAATCCCCATTTCACCAGTGACAGTCACATACATTTATATAATTTCATGCTTAACAGCAACCCAGTACTTTTAGTACTTTGCTTTTTGTTTTTCAGCTGAAAACGGGGAACATGATACAGTGGTGTCGCGATGTCGATGGAAATATGTCCAGATAATTATATACGCATCAGTGTCTAACCTATTGTCAATTATACCGTTCAGTTTTCAACGGACAGGATAAACGCTCAATGTATATATAATGATCTCAACACGAACAAGGATGTATAAAGACTAGCTAAGATAATCTCAGCTATACGGATGACTTTTACTATTTCATTTTTGTCTTTTATATTATCTGTATCCTTTTAACTGAGAGCCGCCCATTGTAAAATTTAGACACAATAACAGCCCATTCTGTCCTGGCGTTTTTATTTGTGATGAGCGAGCGGTTTAATACTTCGCAGTTCCGTTATAAAACTTGAACTTTGACCTGGACTATCATTTTCTTCACGTTGTATTCGCAAAACGCGAGGCCAAAATGGGATGTTATTATGACCATATTTTACAATGGGTCTCAGCTAGACGAATACAGAAACTATACAAGACAGATGAAATAGTAAAATATATGCGTAGCTGAGGTTATCTAAGTTAGATGTTGACATGTTATTGGACACCAATATGTACGCAGTCCCGTAGGGACATGTATTTTTTTAATTAATTTGTACCCACGAAATAACAATTTGTTCCCTCAATTGAACAATTCTTTCCCTCGAATTAACAATTCGTTCCCACGATATAACAATTCGTTCCCTCGAATTAACAATTCGTTCCCACGAAATGACAATTCGTTCCCTCAATTTAACAATTCGTTCCCTTGAATTAACAATAATTCGTTCCCACGTTATAACAATTGGTTCCCACGAATTCACAATTCGTTCTCGTGGGAACGAATTGTTATTTGGTGGGAAAGAATTGTTAAATTGAGGGAACGAATTGTTAATTCGTGAGAACGAATTGTTAATTTGTGGGAACGAATTGTTAAATTGAGGGAACGAATTGTTAATTCGTGGGAACGAATTAATACAAAAAAGGAATTCTACGTCCCATGCTGGGCTCCGTTCCTATGTGTATACATGTATCCATGTGACTACAGTGTACTACACGTGATGTGGGACACTGTTACACGGTGCTACAAATAGAGAATAGTAGGTTAGTGCCGTGAATGGGAAAGAATATCTGGCAAGGCTCAGGAAACGGGATGGGCGAGGCTCTGCCGAGCACATCCCGTTTACGTGCCGCGCCAGATATTTGTTCCCATTTACGGCACTAACCTACTATTCTATTTATCCCGTCAACACCTACAAATGGCTGTAAAATGCAAAAATTGTATTGACTGGATATCAAAAATGTTTCACGGCACCGTGTTTCACGGCACATACGCACTGTGTTGACGGGATAAAATGATTTATCGATTCTGATTGATTTGGATAGATAATGAATGGCATAATAATTATGTAATTGTTGAATAAATAACATATTTACCTCATCGCTGCGTTTTTAAATCTCAGCATATATATGTAGCGAAGTGGGTGAGTGGCGTAACTATCTAAATTAGCCAGTTTCGAAGTGCTATGTCGCATTATTTCACATGTGGTCTAGCAGACATGGCGTTAGACTGGCCGTATATATCGTATGTGTTATGGTGCATTGAGGACCTGGCACCAGATACGGATACCGGTATTCAAAATTGAGGGCTGAATATATATTTAAATGATGCAAATATTCAGTTCTGATTGTGAGACCCCTCTTTACAGATGAAATAAGAGATTTACCGCAGTTGATTGGTGCCTAAGGTGACCATGACAGCCCTTAAGCAAAATCAATCTATCAAGCATTCTAGCGGTCCAAAAACACGACTTTAATGTTACATATTGTTTATACTTATTTGCTTTTCTATTCGGTGTGCCGTAGAGTCATACGGCATGTTTATGATTACCAGAACGAGTTTAACCATTAGACCGCTATCTTATTTTGTTGTCGTCTGCTGTTTATTTTCCTTTTTTATCATCAAAAACATGCTGTGACAGCACTTTAGAATAATTTACAACATACTTTGACAGAACTTCAGAATCATTTCCATTGGAAATGATTCTGAAGAGCTGTCAAGGCATGTTTTTATTGAGAAATAAGGCAAATATAAAAGCAACAGCAGACGACAATTATTGTGTTAGCAGTCTCAGGTTTAAACATGTATCATCTTATACATGTAATACGGCAAAGTGTATTTTTAGAAAAAGTAGTGGAGTAGTATTCGATTCTATATTTGCAAAAGTATGTAATGGGTGAATAAATAACATATTTACCTGCTCGTTTCGTTCATTCATTCATTCGGCTTATATTTAAGAGTGGGAATTTTTAAATTTGCTTACGTAGTGTATCGCCAGGCTGCATGTGTACTTAACCATGTAGCTTAGCACACAGGTAAGACTCGGACCCACCCACCCATATGTAGCGAAGTTAGACTGGCCGTATATGTCATAAGCATCATTTCACCAGGCAAAGCCACATATGAGACACGCCATGTGATTTTGTACATAAGAACATGAAATACGTTTACAGAAACTGTGATCTTTTCTGTAAATGACGTCGAAAGTTGACGAAATTGTCATAGCAAATGCGGAATTGAATTTCGCATTTGCTATGAAAATTGTGTCAACTTTAGACGTTATTTACGTAGGTACAAAATCACATGGCGTGTTTCATATAGGACCGATGTTAGACTGACTGGCCACATGTCATACACCCCAGTTATTCAGTCACAGGGAGAGTTCGGGTGCTAGACTGGCCATATATGGTATACGCCCCATGTCTCCAGTCACAGGAGGCTGTATTTCTTCAAGTATTCAATAATTATTTTCATCGATTGCCAACGATGGTCATCTCCATAGATTATTATCATCTTCTGTATGTACATGATTGATATCATCTACGGTATAAACGTGTGTCTTTAAATAAACGTCTTTTATTATCCTGTTCTGCATAAACGTGTCTTTTATTCTCATGTTCTGCATGTACTTGAACATTTATATGTAATCTTACATGTAATATATGGGATTCAGTACTAAACCCATTGACCCGGCCTTAAATGACCATAGCTGGTGATAGGCCGCTAAACCCCAACAAACAAACAAACAAACCTATTGGTTTTGAAAAATTTCCGATGACTTACCTCCCCTTGGAGTCCATCTTTAATTTTCCCACTCCGTGTCCTTGTTGTTTATCCATCAAATTGTTTTCCATGGAGTTACCCCCCTTGTATACTGGCTATGCCTCGACGGGCGTATATTATGACCTTCTGCACTCATGTTCCTCAAATCTATATAAGTACAAGATGAATGTGACATTGTTTAAGGGGCAGGTGAGGATGATATTCAGTAACTTAATTTCAAGTGACATTAGCCGGACGTAAAATTTCAAAATTATGTTATATCAATTACCAACGGAATGAAACGGTCGAAATTCCGAGATCAAAGTCTTTGTCGGATAAACATAAAGTATATAAGTAAGTAATTTGTTTATTATAGTGACATGTGTTCACCCTTTCATCCCTAAGTAACTGAATGGGCTGCGATATGTTAATTTTAAAACCAATCCAATCATCGCAAATGATTCCATTTATAAAAAGGGGGTATTTGTTGTTCTCAAAAATATGAAAATTACTTTCAAACAGTGCAGATCCTGATGAGACGGCTCGTTACGAGCTGGCTCATCTGGATCTGCACTGTTTGCATAAAGCGATATATCGGGCTTTCAGGTTCAAAGGGTTAAACGAAACAGGGAATATGTACAATATAATATTGACGAAAACACCCGGCCATATGGACCTATATGTCACTTTCAAATTGCAATTGTATGTGTAAATATAACATATGAAATCAATAATTAGCACCTAGTTTGAGCAGTATAGATCATGTATATGATTAAGTGTAGGTAAAACTGAATTGACTTTAATTTAGCGACGCCACATCTGCGTAATACAGGTATCTTGACGTCCCGGAATTAGGGCTATGTCACGTTCAAAGTTGTCAAATGCATGATAACAGTTCAGACAATGATCCACATTCAAGTGTTGTATAATACAATGTGTATTATGTCTTGTATGCGTTCACATGATATCAAACCATTTCACTGAGGTAGGTTATTAGGCCTGCTCGGATGCCATTAAAAACAGGGAGAACTGTCTGCGTAGATGGAAACAGGCATATACATACCATAAAACCCAGAAAGAAAAAATGCGGGACGAGTATCGGGAGGCCAAATCCCCCGCGCCCGCCACATTAAATGAGGCAAAACAAATCGGTTCGGAGAAATTTATTTCGGAAATTAATAACGAAAAAACTAGTAAAGAAATTTGGGATCAATTCAATAGAATCATAGGTAAACGTACAGCACCACTACCACCAATTTTACATAACAACAACCTAGTTTACAATGAAAAACAAAAGGCAGAGGTGCTCACAGACCATTATACAACTATTTGAAGTAACGACAACATACACCAGAATTTAGACAAGTTAACGAACACAGAGATCCAATTATCCAATATAAGATAGATACACAAACAATAATTCCTCAATTAAATGAAGGAACCTGCCTCAATAGACGTTTCATAATGTCAGAACTAAAAGCTGCCCTTAAAAGTAAAAATAATACAGCACCAGGAGCAGATAAAATACACTTTACAAGTTTAAAGCATCTCCTTATTGAATCTGTGGAACAATTGCTCCAGGCTATAAATAAATCCTGGGAAAACGGTACCCTACCTGACTCTTGGAAAGAAGTTACCATCATCCCTATATTAAAACATAACAAGAGTGCCGCAAGTCACAAAATACGCCCGTCGAATATGGGCCAGACAGCGAACATGCAGAAATGTGAAGCTGTCACCAAGGCAAGAAACATTAATGAGAATTTGAAAGTCTACAGCATTATTTCTTCATCTCGTTGTGCTAAATATGTATACTAATTTAGGCAGAGATAGAAAAGTAGAGAGTGTAAAGTAGAAATGATAGCGAATTGGATACAATAATGTAGAAAAGAATGGCTAAGTTAAAAAGGTGATATATTTGTTAAAAAATATGTTTTCGGCATAAAACACCAAGGTGCACATCTTCAATATGTGTAGAAGACGTGTGTATAGTTTCAGAACGATCGACAGAAACGTTTCGGAGGAGTTGTGTACACAAACTCTGTACCGTATATAGAATTGTATAGAAAAATGTAGAAAAAATAGCTAAGTTAAAAAGGTGATATTTTTGTTAACAAATAATATTTCGGCATAAAAACACCGAGGTGCACATCTTCAATATGTGTAGGAGACGTGTGTATAGTTTCAGAACGATCTACAGAACTGTCTCGGAGGAGTTGTGTACACAAACTCTGTACCGTATATAGAATTGTATAGAAAAATGTATAAAAAATGGCTAAGTTAAAAAGGTGATATTTTTGTTAAACAATATTTTTTCGGCATAACAACACCAATGTGCACATCTTCAATATGTGTAGAAGACGTGTGCATAGTTTCAGATCGATCGACAAAACGGTTTCGGAGGAGTTGTGTACACAAACTCTGTACCGTATATAGAACTGTATAGAAAAATGTAGAAAAAGTGGCTAAGTTAAAAAGGTGATATTTTTGTTAAAATATATTTTTTCGGCATAAAAGCACAAAGGTGCACATCTTCAATATGTGTAGAAGGCGTGTGTATAGATTCAGATCGATGGACTGAACGGTTTCGGAGGAGTTGTGTACACGAACTATGCGCTTTTTCTTCAGCCGCCCGCCCGTCATGCGGTAAAACATAATACGTACCGTTTTTTTAAAAACGGTCGTATGTAAAGGATACAACGCATCCATCATCCTATAGACCAATATCGGTAACACCAACAATTTGGAAAGTAATGGAAACGATGGTAGCGAATAGGTTAAAATACCATATAGAATCAAACCAAAAATAAGCCCGACTCAATCAGGATTCAGAAACCAAAGATCTACCTTAGATCAACTAGCACGACTGGAAACCGTAATTAAAACAGCTATACTGGACAAGAAAACGGTCGTTGCTTTGTTCTTAGACCTAGAGAAAGCCTTTGACCTAATGTGGACAAAGGGAACAATAGAGCAACTCACAGAGAAGGGCATAAATAACAGAATGTTGTTATGGCTTGACAAATTTCTTACGGACAGGAAAATTAGAGTCGGAATAGGAACAGAGCACCCCGAATTCCAAAACATAGATAATGGTTGCCCCCAGGACAGCGTCGTTAATCAAATATTATTCAACATCATGATTGACACACTGCATACTGAACTTAACAATGCTAATAAGAATACACGTAAAAAAGAAGACCTATCACAATGTTCTGATGACAGCGCGATCTGGAATGCACATGCGAATGTAGATGTAGCCCTCGGAGTTGTACAGAGATCACTAAATAAAATTACAATATGGCAAAATAAATGGGGGTTTAAAATCTCCCCACTTAAAACTGAGGCAGTCATATTTCATAACGGAGGAACATTGTGCTATAAAGATGCGGAGCAGCGGTATACCTATACAAGAGAACAGCAATATAGAATAAAAGATCTAGTGGTGAACAACCAATCAATCCCTTACAAGAAATGTGCAAACTTTCTATGTATGATATTAGACGACATATTAACCTGGGGTCCTCATGTAACAGACCTAGTCCAACGGTGTAGGAAGGACCTTAATATAATCAAACTTATATCAGGTAGATCATATGGAGCAGACAAACCGTCTCTCTTACGATTCTATAAAACATTAATACTATCTAAAATGGACCACGGCTGTATGTTATACAAAGACGCAGCGGCCAGTCATCTAAATAAACTAGAAATAATTCAAAGAGCAGCATTAAAAGTAGCAGCGGATGCCTATCAATCAACTAGAGCCGCAGCAATAGAAGTAGAAACAGGTGTACAACCACTGGATCTGCGACGTGAATGTAATTTACTAAAATACTGGGCCCGCACCCAGCCATATGGTGCTAACCTACCACTTAACGAACTAATAAAACCCAAACGTACATATAAATACAACATGTTAAGAATTAAAAGAGGTCCTAGTAAACCGAATAAAAAATGTAACGAAAATCATAGCAATCAACCAAATGCTAACACGTATCAATCTAACAATAATAAAATAAAAAAATGTTATGCAATGAACGCAATAAGCCTAAAAGAAGAATATGGACTAAATGACTGTCAAATTCAACCATTCTTCACACACATACCTTACTACCCATTTGAAATCACAGCAAGATCTGACCTTACATAAATAATAATAGATAAGAATAGGGATCCAGCCCTCAGCCTTAAAAACGCAACAGATTACATTCACCACCATTTGAAAGACACGCTACAGATATACACGGACGGTAGCAAAAACTCAGAACTAGGAATAGCATCAGCTGCTGTTGTGGTACCCCAACTAGATCATATAGAACAATATAAGTTGGCATCAACTCTAAGTGTATTTACATCAGAGCTTGTTGCCATAGAAAAGGCCCTTATATACAACCTTAAGCTAAATAAATACAAAGCACCGTAATTATAACAGATTCATTAAGCTCTGTTCAAGCTATCAATTCAGGTACATCTAAAATGAGACCCGACAAAATACATAACATGAAGCCACTAATAAACAGAACAGTGGAACAAGGCAAGCTTATACATATAGACTGGGTCCCTTCCCATATTGGAATACCCGGTAATGAAGAAGCAGATCGAGCGGCACATTTGGCAGGCACTGATGAATTAATACTACCTACTTATAGAGAAATATGTTCTGTCATTAGCAAAAAAGTAAGATACAAATGGCAAACACGTTGGAATAATATTCATGAAAGTAAGCACGGTGGGCACATACTTCAATCAATGATTCCCACAATCCCAGTTACGTGTAAATTATACAGTAAGGATAGGCGGGCAGACAAAGTAATCACACGACTTAGATTAGGCAGACATGGCATAAAGGCAAATAGTTATCCACAGGGCAGCAATATTGATATAGATATAAACTGTAGTCAGTGCGATGAAGACGAAATAGAAGAACTGGACCACTATTTCTTCTTCTGCCCAACCCATGAATCAGCAAGAAATGATTTAGCCGCTGTTTGCTTAAAAAATAATATTATATCGTCCCCATATAATTTAATGTTCCCCCCTAAAGAATGTGAAACGGAAATACACTTAGCTGTACTAAAATACATTAAGGCGACAGGGTAGGTAGGAATGGAATATATAACATAATACCGCTGCTTCAAAAATATAAAAAAGAACAATAATAAATTCTGCACAATTAAATAATATAATGAATCATACTTTAAAATACAATACATGTAAACATGTATACACCGGTACTGAGGGTAGGAACAAAATAAAAATCCGATAGAGTTGTCCTAGCTAAGTTACGTCCGTGACACTAGGCCCCATTGCCTCCATCCCAGATCTGAACACTACTGTAAATATCGTCACTGGTTGACAATGTTGTAAGATCATTTACATTTACATGTATTAGGTGGGGTGCGGTAGCCCAACCCAATATGAACCAAATCTCAAAACATAACAACATATAACTAATATAGATATAAGACAAGAGATCCACCAATGGGTCTGTACTCGATCGGAACTGGCCCGAGAAAGGCTCTCTGGTATGGATTGCCTTATCGAGGATTAGTACTGGGAAATTAACAAAACGATATGTACAGGCTCGTGTGGGCTAACACATGAAGTTAAACTAAAATAAATGAAGACAAACCCAATCTGAAAAAAGTATATTAGTATCAGGCTGTAAATATAAATATAAGACAAGTGATCTCTAACATGTATTAGGTGGGGTGCGGTAGCCCAACCCAATCAGAACACAATCTCTAAACATAACAACATATAGGTTGTATATATGTTATATCATCAATATATGTAAATTGAAAAAATGTATTTAGTGCTCATCCTTTCCCAAATAGCATTACATGTCAATTTCATGTTGTTTTGTTTTTTAGAATCTTAATTTAAATGTGCCTGTATGCGGGAGGTATATAAATTTACGTATACATTTATCTTTCGTGTGAAACATTATACCTTGGTATGCGGACGCCGAGAACCCGATACGTGGGAGCTTCACCTGGGCCAGAAGCTGGCACTGTGTACCACTGTTGATTGTTTCGCGTGATACAGACGCATGTGAAAGTGCAACAATTAAAACATGTATACTTGTACTTGATGTGTACAGGCTCATGTGGACTAACACATGAAGTTAAACTAAATAAATTAAGACAAACCCAATCTGAAAAAGTATATAACCTATTAGTATCAGGCTGTAGATATAAATATACGACAAGTGATCTCTCCCCCATCCAATGGGTATGTACACGATCGGAACTGGCCCGGGAAAGTCTATCTGGTATGGATTGCCTTATCGAGGATTAGTACTGGGATATTAACGAGATGATATGTACAGGCTCGTAGGGGCTAATACATGAAGCCAAACTAAATAAATTAACGCAAACCCAATATCCAAGCATAACATATTATAACCAGTATGACAACCAATATATTCGACACTATATAGATGAACCTATGTAATAATACATGTACAAATCACTGCCCACACCCTCAAAGGCATTGAGCACATACATTTCGAAATATTAGATAACTACGTAGTATAGGATTATTGCGAAAACACGAAATGATACAAAATAAAAGTGGGATAGTCCGATTTCTTATCTGCCGGGTTTAAGTTTATTTCATTTTCTTGAGGGCTCTGGGCCAAACAGTTCATACTTTGCATAAACCAGGGCGCATAACAGGTGACTGACTGAATCCTATATTGGGATTAATGCAACAGCATCGGATTATTATTTATTATAACAGTTGTATAGTTGCAGGATAGGGGTGTAGCGTTATAATGGGACGGCTGACGTGTGTCCCGATTGCGGTTCTCGTTGTATCTACCCTCCTCGAATATGGTAAGTGCAAATTGCCGTGATGAATACTCAGTATCAGAGGAATTTGAACGAAATACAGGGAAACCTCGCTAAACCGGACACCCAGGTGTCCGGTTTATCGAGAGGTTACTGTAAATGAGGTATTTGATTATTCCGAGCCATAGTTGTGTACTATGCGATCACGAACAAGCATTATCTCCTGAGATAAATGACCAAGAAACCCCTCAGAATTATGATCTGTTTCTTGTTGTCCGGTTTGGAGCTGTTCCACTGTACGACGATCGAATAGTACCGTTCCTCGCATTGTTATTGCTGCAACCACAGACGATTGAACTCGCCTATTTGCATTTGCCGAATAATTCTGCCAATAACCCTTCAACCCTGGATGTTGTGCATTTGGCATTTACATACTAATTGCTGGACTGTTCCATTAATTACAAAATGTGCATTGTTAGAGGTGAATAATAGTCATTGACAAATGCTACAGATCCTTATGAGACGGCTCGTTACGAGCCGGCTCAACCACAGATTATTGAAGAACCGTTCATATTTCGGTGTTTTATGTGTTATTTCTGTATATCTGGTGGTTTAGGTGCATTGTTAATAACATAACATACACTTTACGCCACCTCCTGCGAGTTACACGTACATGTATATACTTACGAATTTACAAGGTGAGAAACGGAGCTTCTACCCGCGTACGTTTTTAACCAACAAAATAATTATTTGTTAACCGTGAATAATAAAACTGGTCCCAAATTGTTTGTTTAGATTAATGTAATGGACCTGAACCGTCAATGCAAGTCAAACATTTATATAGTCCAAAAAGTCATATGCAAACAATACAATGGGGTCAGCGTGTACATGTAAGTGCACACACGAACGAACACGACAGGTTGGAACCAACCTGTCGTGTTCGTTCGTGTGTGCACTTACACGCTGACCCCACTGTACATGAGTTACACACCGTTGATCATGCAGTTACATGTATAGGTTACAAACCTTGTTTACAATCAACTTCGACTAGTGTACATAAGTATGGAATATAATGTCTTGTCCATACATGATCATGTTGGATTTATTTAAGAATGCCATGTAAATGAGGGAATAGAGTCAAAATAGTATTTGAAGATTTCTATCGTATGTATTAAATTGTGCATATGAGTCGAATGAAATACATGTGGGGTTTGGTAAAACAAATGTATAAAATACTTAAATATTATAACTAGCATTGCGGGCTATTTGTGCTACCATTACTTACTAATTTACATTTATGTTTAATTCAATTAATTTAATAAATTATAATTGTGTCTGTGACATGTGAAAGCTGGGCTTATGGTAAGTGTGTCCAGGTTACACACCCTTACAACCTGAAATCGATCTATGTGCTCTGAAGTGGTATGGGCGTTTCACTGACTGAATGGCGAACAGTGCAGACCCTGATCAGACAGCGCGGATGAGGATGCGCTGTCTGATCTGTGTCTACACGGGTCGCAAAAACAATCCCCATTTCACCAGTGACAGTCACATACATTTATATAATTTCATTTTTAACTTTGCTTTTTATTTTTCAGCTGACAACGGGGACCATGATACAGTGGTGTCGCTATGTCGATGGAAATATTTCCAGATAATTATATACTCATCAGTGTCTAACCTATTGTCAATTATACTTCAGTTTTCAACGGACAGGATAAACGCTCTATGTATATATAATGATCTAAACACGACACGAACAAGGATGTATAAAGACTAGCTTAGATAATCTCAGCTATACGGATGTCTTTTACCATTTCGTATGTCTTTTGTATTATCTGTATCCTTTTAACTGAGAGCCGCCCATTGTAAAGTTTAGACACAATAACAGCCCATTCTGTCCTGGCGTTTTTATTTGTGATGAGCGAGCGGTTTAATACTTCGCAGTTCCGTTATAAAACTTGAACTTTGACCTGGATTTTATCATTTTCTTCACGTTGTATTCGCAAAACGCGAGGCCAGAATGGGGATGTTATTATGACCATATTTTACAATGGCTGTATGGGACATGTATTTTTTTTAATTAATTAGTTCCCACGAAATAACAATTTGTTCCTTCAATTGAACAATTCGTTCCCTCGAATTAACAATTCGTTCCTACGGTATAACAATTCGTTCCCTCGAATTAATAATTCGTTCCCACGAAATGACAATTCGTTCCCTCAATTTAACAATTGGTTCCCACGAATTAACAATAATTGGTTCCCACGATATAACAATTCGTTCCCACGAATTAACAATTCTTTCTCGTGGGAACGAATTGTTATTTGGTGGGAAAGAATTGTTACATTGAGGGAACGAATTGTTAAATTGAGGGAACGAATTGTTAATTTGTGGAACGAATTGTTAAATTGAGGGAACGAATTGTTAATTCGTGGGAACGAATTATTAATTTGTGGGGACGAATTGTTAAATTGAGGGAACGAATTGTTATTTCGTGAGAACGAATTAATAAAAGAAAATAATTCTGCGTCCCCTGCCGGGCTCCGTTCCTATGTGACTATCCATGTGACCACAGTGTACTTCACGTGATGTGGGACACTGTTACACGTTGTTACAAAATGATTTATCGATTCCGATTGATTTGGATAGATAATGAATGGCATAATACTTATGTAATAGTTGAATAAATAACATATTTACCTCCTCGCTGCGTTTTTAAATCTCAGCATATATAGCCATATGTAGCGAAGTGGGTGAGTGGCGTAACCATCTAAATTAGCCAGTTTCTAAGTGCTATGTCAGATTATTTCACCTGTGGTCTAGCAGACGTGGCGTTAGACTGGCCGTATATGTCATATGTATAATGGTGCATTGAGGACCTGGCACCAGATCCGGATACCGGTATTCTAAATTGAGGGCTGAATATATATTTACATGATGCAAATATTCAGTTCTGATTGTGAGACCCCTCTTTACAGATGAAATAAGGAATTTACCGCATTTGATCGGTGCCTAAGGTGACCATGAAAACCCTTAAGCAAAATCAATCAATCAATCTATCTAGCATTCTAGCGGTCGGAAAACACGTGTTTAAAGTTACATACTGTTTATACTTATTTTCTTTTCTGTTCGGTGTGCCGTAAAGCCATACGTCATATTTATGATTACCAGAACGAGTTTAACCCTTAGACCGCTATCTTATTTTTTTGTCGTCTGCTGTTTATTTTTTAATATCCATTTTTATCATCAAAAACATGCTTTGACAGCACTTTAGAATAATTTACAACATGCTTTGATAGCACTTCAGAATCATTTCCATTGGAAATGATTCTGAAGTGCTGTCAAAGCATGTTTTTATTGAGAAATAAGGCAAAATATAAAAGCAACAGCAGACGGCAATTGTTGTGTATAGACGTCGTACACGTTGTTGGTGATACTTTTGATAACGTCAAAACGACGTCAATCCCGGCTAAAATCGACGTATAAACGTCAGCGTCGTATTTTGCAGTGACTGACGTTTCCAGCGCAAACATACAATTATGTACATACTACAATGGTTGTCTGTATCATAACCATTAGTAAATATAATGCGAGCACCATGTGGGTGTAATAATACATGATAATATAAATAATACATTTGAATGCAGCAGGTATATGCACATGCTCATGGTCAGGGATTGTGCTAGATATTTAAAAGTTGGTATTTTTCTGTTCCGTTCATATGTGACCGCTACAAAAGGCACACCAATAGAAAGAAGACAAAACTCGCATTTCGTAATTGCAATATCATTATCGTACAACAAATTTAGCCATATCCTTTATACTACACAATCTACATTATTTTTTTAAAAATGTACAATATCAACGTAATTTGCGACGTGTGACGTTTTCACTAGACATTTTAAAGTGCCTATCTTTTTATTATGTTTATTTGCGACCGCCACAAAAAATACTCTACTAGAAAGAAGACAAAATGCACATTTTGTAATTACTATATTAATGATTCAATAACAAATGCTGGCAAATATTCCATACCCGACAAGCTTCGTTTACGCTTAAAAGAATGTAAAATAGTGACGTAATTCGCAAGATGTGAAATTTCCACTAGACATTTTGAAGTATGTATTATTTTATTAAGTTTATGGGCAACCACCATGAAATTTACATTAATAGAAAGAAGATAAAATGCACATTTCGTAATTACAGTAGTATTATCGTACAAGAAAGTTAGACAGAAATTTCTTATCACATAAACTGCGGCAACGTTTTATAAAATGCACAATAACGACGTATTTGCAAGGTGTGATATTTCCACTAGACATTTTAAAATGCGTAGTTTTGTATGATGTTTATGTGCGATCGCCAGACAATGTACACGACTAAAAAGAAGTTACAAAACACATTTTGTGGTTACAACATAATTATCGTGCTATATAAATTCAGAAAATATTTTGCATCACACAAACTACCGTAACTTTAAAAAATGTGCATTCGCGACGTAATCAATCCTTTAAAGTGTGACATTTTCACTAGACATTTTGAAATGTACAGTTTTTCATTCATTTTCTACACATCCTACACATTGTATTTCACAAGAAAGACTACAAAATACACATTGTATAAGTTTAATATTATTTAGTTATTTGAATGTGTGACATGAATTTTCTTCGATTGACTTTTCTAATGTATTAAATAAAATGCGCATTTACGACGTTATAGTTCCAGCACAAACATATTTACACAATTCCCTAATATTTGATTGGCCCGTAGCAAGTACCTGTCCAAAATTTATATCCCAGTAAACTCCCACGCCGGACTACTTTCCGTAACCGTCAGGCGCAGTTAAAATAATTCTTACGAAAACGGAAAATAAACACATTTTCTTGATTAATTTATTTAAAATGCTGGAATTATAAGGAATGAATGGCCTTTTTGTGGAATTTATCGGGGATATAAACTTGGAAAAGTCGCGGGAATACTAGACGAGGCCTTAACAAAATTACAATTTTCGAAAAAAAAAAAATAATAATAATCTTTTTTTTTTTTTTTCGGAAATTGTAATTTTTTATCGCTTCGTCCTGTATTCCCGCGACTTTTCCAAGTTTATATCCCGATAAATTCCACAAAAAGGCCATTCATTCCTATAGTGACAAAATGTGACACCTATTGTAGCAAAGCATCAACTATAAATATATCGATAACGTGTTCAGATTTCCCACTGAATTTTATAACACAAACTATTTATTATAGGAATGAATGGCCTTTTTGTGGAATTTATCGGAGTATAAACTTGGAAAAGTCGCGGGAATAATGGACGAAGGCCGGAAGGCCTCGTCCAGTATTCCCGCTACTTTTCCAAGTTTATATCCCCGATAAATTCCACAAAAATGCCATTCATTCCTTATAATTCCAGCATTTTAAATAAATTCATCAAGAAAATGTGTTTATTTTCCGTTTTCTTAAGAATTATTTTAACTGCGCCTGACGGTTACGGAAGGTAGTTCGGCATGGGAGTTTACTGGGATATAAACTTTGGACAGAGACTTAAGCTTGCTACGGACCAACCAAATGTTAGGGAATTGTGTAAATATTTTTGTGCTGGAATTATACCCTAATGAAATGTGTGCATCTAAGCAATATGCATACTATATACCCGAAGTTGTTGTTTAGTCGCCTCGCTTTGCGAATGAAAGTATGTTCCTGCTAACGTTTTTCATTTGTGACATAATTCTTCAAATTACAAATTCGTCTCTTATTTATTGATTTGATGACGAAATGACAAACCATTTATAATTTGATAACTTAACACAACGCTAATAGTTATGTATGATAAACTGGTCTTGAATTCTTAAGATATTTTGAGTATAAATATATCTTAACTTCAGATGTGGGGTATTTATTTTCTATTTTTCACGTGTCTACACTGGTTTACTTCACAGCAAAAACGACGTCATTCCAAAATAACTCACTTGACATAATACTTCACGAACATACGCATTTCACATCTTAACCCTAATCATTAGTACAACAAATCAATGAGTTCCGACGATGAGAAAGGTAAAATAATAACATGAACGTTCACCCGAGTGTTGATTGTTGTTACGCGTCTACACGCAAATTTAGACGTAAATGACGTTCGCTACCATTTTAAACATGTGCTTGGAGCACACTATTGTTTGTGATAATTCAAATAAATATTCAATTAGCTTTCTTTTGATGTATGACATGTGCATATTTACATTACAGATGTCCACTTATGCCTTGTTTATACATAATACATGTAGTACGATCGAACACGTCATTATCACCAACAACGTACACAACGTCATAGCGGTCTGCGGTTTAAACATGTCTCATCTTATACATGTAATACGGCAAAGCATATTGCAAAGACAAAGCAGTATGAACAGTATTCGATTCTATATTTGCAAAAGTATGTAATGGGTGAATAAATAACATATTTACCTGCTCGTTTCGTTCATTCATTCATTCGGCTTATATTTAAGGGTTGGAATTGGCTCGAACATATTCCATACCCGGGATATATATACCAGGAAAGAAGCAGGCCGATGTTCGTCGGTCTGGTTTATATTTCCGAATTTTGATAAATGTTGCATTTATTCAGGCTCCAAAAATGTGCGCCAAATATAGGAGAATCTATGCAGGTATGGTAACCTATAATTTGAGGCCTCCTATAGCACCCATCAGCTTATCGGTGTGTGATGTAGTATGGCTGGGTATCGATTAGAGATGATTGAGGGGAACCCAGACTAGTTTACGTGTATTATGCGTTTTGAGTGACCTACTACGGTCAAATGAAATTAAGTGGCAAATGTACTATCTTAGTCACTAATGTCTGCTCGTCGCCTTTTTAAATCTGCATATATAGTGTATCGCCAGGCTGCATGCGTACTTAACCATGCAGCTTAGCACACATCTCAGACTCGGACACAGAACTGAAAAATGGCTCGTTCAAAATTTACCCCACCCACCCATATGTAGCGAAGTGGGTGAGTGGCGTAACCATCTAAATTAGCCAGTTTCTAAGTGCTATGCTCGATTTCATTAGATTTCCATTGACTTTACATGGGGCCGCAAGAAGGGAAAAACTACCTTAACCGAAAGTGAATATATAGCCGGTGCGTGTGACCTCACTTTGCCCAGCATGAGTCAGTCAGTTAACCCTTTCAACACGATTTAACTGGAAGGGAATATTCCATTTAAAATATCAACTAGTCCATTGATCCGAACAAAAATATCCACAAATAGTGCATATCCTGATGAGACGGCTCGTTACGAGCCGGCTCATCTGGATATACACTGTTTGCAAAACATTCGGATAATACAAAGGCGGAGTACGGACAAAAGCACGAATGGACAAATGCCCCGACTCCAAAAATGATAGGGTAGGACAAATGCCCCGACAATGTTTGTATAGGGCGGACACACGCCCCACATAGGGATGACAAATTCCCCGACTATCTTTGCATAGGGCGGACAAATGCCCCGACTTTGTTTGTATACGGCGGACAAATGTCCCACAAAGGGAGGATAAATGCCCCGGTTATCTTTGCATAGGGAGGACGAATGCCCCGATACGAGCCGGCTCATCTGGATCTACACTGTTTGCAAAACATTCGGATAATACAAAGGCGGAGTACGGACAAAAGCCCCAATGGACAAATGCCCCGACTCCAAACATGATAGAGTAGGACAAATGCCCCGACAATGTTTGTATAGGGCGGAAAAATGCCCCGACTTTGTTTGTATAGGGCGGAAAAATGCCCCACATAGTGAGGATAAATGCCCCGATTATCTTTGCATAGGGAGGACGAATGCCCCGATACGAGCCGGCTCATCTGGATCTAAACTGTTTGCAAAACATTCGGAAAATACAAAGGCGGAGTACGGACAAAAGCCCCAATGGACAAATGTCCCGACTCCAAAAATGATAGGGTAGGACAAATTCCCCGACAATGTTTGTATAGGGCGGACATATGCCCCACATAGGGGAGGAAAAATGCCCCGATTATCTTTGCATAGGGAGGACGAATGCCCCGATACGAGCCGGCTCATCTGGATCTAAACTGTTTGCAAAACATTCGGATAATACAAAGGCATGTGGTTTTGAAAGAGTCAATAGGGAGTTGCAGGCCAACTATTGCAATAATGACATATCTAGCATGTATAGATAGACTTCTTTCATCGTCATACTCTTATTCCAACCCAACCGGTTATATAAACCGGTGTTTCGTTTTCATTTTATCCAGGGCATATCAAGTAGTTATTATTTGACCCAGTTTTATTAAAATTGAAAACATACCTTCCGTAACATATGTCAAGTTTATAAACGACATTATATAAACTCGGTGATTATTACAGGTGTGTCTAAACCGACATTGAGCACATACATTTCGAAATATTAGACAACTACGTATTATAGGATTATTTCGAAAACACGAAATGAGACATACAAAGTAGGATGGACCGATATCTTATCAACAAAAGTAAATAATGCACATGGTGTAAGCTTCCGGGTTTTAGTTTATTTCATTTTATTGAGGGCTCTGGGCCAAACAGTCATACTTTCCATAAACCAGGGCGCATCTCAGGTGACTGACTGAATCCTATATTGGGATTAATGCAACAGCATCTGATTATTATATTGTAACAGTTGTATAGTACAGGACAGGGGTGTAGCGTTATAATGGGGCGGCTGACGTGTGTCCTGATTGCGGTTCTCGTTGTATCTACCCTCCTCGAATATGGTAAGTGCATATTGCCGTGATGAATACTCAGTATCAGAGGAATTTGAACGAAATACAGGGGAACCTCGCTAAACTGGACAGCCAGATGTCCGGTTTAGCGAGGTTTTCACTGTAAATGAGGTATTTGATTAGTCCGAGCCATAGTTGTGTGCTATGCGATCAAGAACAGGCATTATCTCCTGAGATAAGTGACCAAGAAACCCATCAGAATTATGATCTGTTTCTTGTCCGGTTAGAGCGGTTCCACTGTACGACGATCGAATATTACCGTTCCTCGCCTTGTTATTGCTGCAACCACAGACGATTGAACTCGCCTCTTCGCATTTGCCGAACAATTCTGCCAATAACCTTTCAACTCTGGATGTTGTGCATTGGCATTTACATACTAATTGCTGGACTGTTCCATTAATTACAAAATGTGCATTGTTAGAGGTGAATAATAGTCAGTGACAAATGCTGCAGATCCTTATGAGACGGCTCGTTACGAGCCGGCTCAACCACAGGTTCTTGAAGAACCGTTCATATTTCGGTGTTTTATGTGTTATTTCTGTATACATGTATCTGGTGGTTTAGGTGCACTGCTACAAACATACACTTTACATACACGTATATTTACGAATTTACAGGGTGAGAAACTGAGTTTCTACCCGCGTACGTTTTTAACCAACAACATCAATATTTGTTAACCGTGAATAATACAACCGGTCCCAAATTGTTTGTTTAAATTAATGTAATGGACATGAACCGTCAATGCAAGTCGAAGATTTATATAGTAAAAACAGTCAAATATTATCAAATAGATGATCGAGCTGTGAAAGCGGATACAACTTGGTTATACATTCTTACATTGTAAACCTCTATACATCGCGACGCTTATTGGCTGACATCTAATAATAGCGTGACGGGGCCCTGTCGTAGTGGATTTTAACACAGACGGGAAATAGCTATCGAATGAAGTGGCGCGCCATGCGTGTATCTCCGCTTTCATGGCTCGTTGGAAAATTGCGCAATCGTATGGCTTTTAATGTCTTAAATGTAGGAACAGATCAATGCAGTTCACGTATTCTATCGACATCAGCAAATTGATGTACGTCTCCTGAATCGATAGAACCCGAATTTGGAACACAGCTAGCTCCATTGGATCACACAGCTGGCTTCATCTTTAGACAGGGTCCGGCGACGTGCATGACCAGTGTATATCCAAATCAGTCGGTGTCTGTATATCCACACCGTCTGACAAGGATCTCCTTGTTTGCCACTCCATTCCATACTCGTCATGCATCGAACAAGGAATATAGATCATTATCAGGCTTCAGAAGTGTGCTATTTGATCAGGAGAGACACTGGTGACAAGTCCCATTTCTCCAGTCACAGCCACAAATAGCAATTGCACGTGCAGTACGATACACACAGTGCTACTATATATTGGCTACCAGCTATTATACGGTAACTTACAACATGTGTGACCAATGTAGATCCTGATCATTGGGTGTAAAATATACACTCGGAGAGTGATCGATATTGCTATCCAAGGGTACAGACCATGCTAGATTGTAGTCCCCTAATCAGCATGCACTCTAGCGCAGTTTGATCATAGCCTACATGGTTCGCTATTAGTATTAAATTTAGGAACATACCTGTCACTTCTAGATAAAGCAATCCACAGATCAGAACGACGCCGTACAGGTATACTAGTGGACACAGAGCTATACTAATCAAAAGCTCAATCAGCCTATGTTTGTCACTGAGTGTCATTTATCATTTCTATGGACTCTTTGGTGGAGGCGAAGGGCAGTCGGGGCGGTAGCAGAACTTCGCGGTATCGCGGTGGCGGGGGCGGTACAATGACGGGCGGGGCCATAGCCGGTATCGTGGTAGGCTCGATCATCATCATTATTATCATCGTTGCCCTCGTCTACTTCTTGTGTCTCCGGAACCGCTAGTATATTACAGGTAAGACACACCAGCGCCTGGCTGATAGTAGGTGTGTTAATTGACTTTTTACTTCACTTTCTGATGCAAACATGCCCTTTGGTATGGAAGTTCCCTAGGACAATAGAAAACTTTTTATCCAAAGACACACGCTCTATCTCATTTTAAGCTCCCGGTATCCATGGAAATCCAAGATGGCCGCCGTGAATATAGGTCAAATTTTAAAATTGGCCTAACTTGGTACCTGATCATGCTAGAAACATGATTTTGGTGTATATTCTCATGTACTGGCATGCACAGAAATCAATAAAATAATTTTCAATATCCGTTCATGAAAACATGACCAAAATTCAAAGTGGCCGCCATTTTTCGATAAAAAAAACCCGTCTAAATTGAACGCATTGGCACAGTTATTAGGTCCTAATTAGGAGATAGTAAGTCCTAATTATGAGATAGTAAGCCCTAATTAGGAATTAGGATATAGTATCTCCTAATTAGGAGATAAAAACTATGTTAGCATTGGCACCAGGACGCTTCCATATATAGTTTAAACTTAGTGTATTTATAGACATTGGTCCGTTACTTCAACCTGCGTGTGAAATATGCAGTGCTCCCTCTTACAACGTGCACTCCCGTCTATATACGATGTGGTTGTTCAGGAGGACATCATTCAGCAATTTGAGAAATCTAAGATGGCTATCAAGATGTTGACCGTTGGATATAAAAATAAAATTCTTCAACCTTTCACCATAAACTGATACGTGATGCCACCTTTTCCAGTTTACTTAGGTATCATATACATACCAACGTTAAATGTCATGATCAGCGTCACAGCTATATAGAAAAAACATCGTAAAATGCAGTACGTTTGCAAGTACAATGTAATTTGATAATGATGTTTGGTAATAATTATTATGTAGTCGTATCACAGGGTTATAATTAAGGGACAGCTTCATTGCAGTTCATGGAATAGGCGGTTTGTTAGTAACATGCGCAGGGTAAATTTAACAATTTGTTTCATCCTTAACGGAATTCTGATATCCCTGGTTTAGCCCCCATGTGCATGTTTTGCTTCCTTGTTACTTGAGAGTTGAATCCGGTTATACCCATTATAAATGTACCGGTAGATTTATTACTAATTGTATTACTTTTAGGTAGTGGGGCTAAATGACTCTGGTGTTGTGAGAACCTGGCACCAGGTCAGGTCATTCTAATTTCTGGGCTGAATATAAATATATGTTTGTTCGTACATATTTTGTTCTGATTTGGGATTTTCCCCACAATCACAACAGGTGTAATTTGGGATTCTACCATGTTAGCCCGGCCTAAAATGGCCTTATATTAGCTGTTGACAGGCCGTTAAACACAATTAAATAATTTACAAATCATGACATTAGACAACGCCAGATTTATTTCATTATTAATTCCTGTCCAATTTAGAAATCCTGATCAGACGCAGATGATACAGCCTCAACATCATTCAGTGTTTGCTGAATGCAAAATTAATCACTGATCAAATTGTGAACAGTATAGACCCTCACCAGACTGTACTGAAAATTCAATAAATACTGTGTTATCTGGTTATAAGGTAACATATAACACATGGAAGATGTGCAGTTTTTGTTGCGCCTGCTTTAGCAGAACTATAGTCGCCTCTTTTCCGTCCGTCGTCTGCGTCAACAAATGTCAAAAAGTTTGTACAAGTTTCTTCATCACTATATAACTTTAATAATTACTTGACGGATTGCTTCAATATGTGGACATTTGATACATGTGAGCTTTTGGAACACACTCGTGTCCCAATTAACATTACCTTGGCCTTTTTCACCTTCATATTTTTGCGGAAACACTTAGCCATTTGTTTGTGTCGAAAAGTTTGTACAAGTTGCTTCATCATCATATATATATTTAATATTTCTTTATGGATTGCTTCCGTATTTGGACACTTGATACATGTGAGCATTTGGAACACACTCATGCCCCAATTAACATGACCTTTACCTTTTTAACCTTCACATTTTTGCGGAAACACATAGCCATTTTTGCGTCAAACATTTTGTACACGTTTCTTTATCGGCATAAAAATTAATATTACTTGATGGATTGCTTCAATGTTTGGACACTTGATACATGTAAGCATTTGGAACACACTCATGCACCCATATGCATGACCTTGCCCATTTGACATTCACACTCTTGTGGAAACACGTAGGCATTTATTTACGTCAAAACATGTACAAGTTTCTTCATAAACATATAAATTTAATATTACTTGGTGGATTGCTTCATAGACACTTGGATACCTGATACATGTACGCATTTGGAACACACTCATGCCGCCATTAAGATGACCTTCATCGTTTGGCCTTCATGTATTTGTGGAAACACTTTACGTCAAAAGTGGGTCGCAGGTGGGAATATGCGATGAAATAATTTAACGATCGGGGTTCATCCTTACGGGAATCCCGACCGGATACCTGATTTGGCCCTCACGTACGTCGTTCGCATTCTTGTATGTTTCAGCTGGTTATACCCCTTCTGTGAGTATTATGATTATCCGTGGACATTAGTATTTATGATTATTTGTGGAAATTATTATTTATGATTATTTGTGGAAATTATTATTTATGGACCTGGCACCAGGTCATGTTGTACTAAGTTTAGGGCTCAATATATTATATTTTTTCGATGTAAATATTCCGTCCTGATTTTGAGCATTTGGAACACACTCACTAGTACTGTCGACCTTTTTCGTGTTTAAAGCATGTAATGCATTTCTCTGATGGTTTTGTGATGCTTACTTTAGCACATGCCCATGCTCATATTATATACAGTCAAATGCCTCGGCAGGCACGACATACCTTTCATGGCGGAATTATAGTTTTATCAAATTATCAAGTTGCGTAGTTATTCCGTATTAGACTGGCTTAAAGGTACATGCCCACTCAGTAGGCACAAAATGGTCTTTCCGGGAATAAATAAGTGTATAATTGTATCACTGTTCCACCAGTTCTAAAACTTACGAGTGCCTCATTTACATGTAGTAATATTTATTTTACTGATAGTGACGCGCGTGGTATCAGGCTATTTTCATATGCAAATGAGGCATACTATTTTTTTAATTATTTATACTAATTAAATGTGTCACCTGAAAAAATTATATTTTCGACAGATTATAAAGTATTATCATTGCACATCAAAAATTAAATACAGATAAATACAAATTATGTTTTATAAAGTTTACTAACTGATTAGTGTGTGTTTCCTTTGTTATTATCCATTTTAAATAGGAACTAAACATGATAGGTGCTTTCAAAAATAAGTAAACAAATTCCTCAGTAATAACAAATCGTTTTACTGCATATGCAAACTGTTACATAATATTTAGTCAATGCAGAACGACAAACGGCGGCCATCTTGGATTTAGCAATCTGGTTTCACTGTATCGTAATTTTTTTATACATCACACGATTTCCATTGCATGTTAGTGGAGACAAATTTCATGGCCTTAGCATATTTCAGTCAATATTTACGTTCAATTTAGACGTATTTTATCGAAAAATGGCGGCCATTTTGAATTTCTGTCATGTTTTCATGAACGGATATTGTTGAAAATTATTTTATTGATTTCTGTGCATGCAAGTACATGTGAATAGATACCAAAATCATGTTGCTAGCATGATCAGGTACCAAGTTATGCCAATTTTAAGATTTGACCTATATTCACGGCGGCCATCTTGGATTTCCATGGATACAGGGAGTTGAAAATGAGATAGAGCGTGTGTCTTTGGATAAAAAAAAGTTATATTGTCTTAGGAAACTTCCATACCAAAGGGAACCTTTGCATCAGAAAGTGAAGTCAACACCCTATTGTGTGCAGTTAACACACCTACTATGAACGTTTTGCGATGTATAAGGCATAATTATAGGTAATTTGATTTGTATGTGGATACATGTATATGTCACTCGCTTCGCCGCGCAACGGTATTGCACGATATTAGGAGCGCAACGGTATTGCGCTCCTAATATCGCGCAATACCGTTGCGCGGCGAAACGAGTGTCATGTATCCACATACAAATCAAATAACCTTTGTATTATATACGTAAATGTACATCACTCATACATGTAATGCATATGGGCCTAAAAATACACAAAATATAAATAAAATAAACAAGTTAGTGATGATGTAGAAGGAAGTATTTTACGAGGCGAAACGTAGAGCTAATTCTCATGGATTCGTGCGTTCTCATTGATTCATGCCCCTAGAAAACAAGTGAATAAGTATTTTCTAAGAATAGTGTTAAATACAATTAGTTCCGGCACTGACCAATATGAACTCGCGAGACGTCAATATTCAATGTTGTGTTTCAATGGGAAACGAAACTACGTATAAAATGAGCTGCTCTATATCGCTACACCGCAGTAAACGGTAAATAAATGCGGAATAACGTTTCAGTATCGCGCACTAAACTATTGCAATAGTCCGCAGGGCATTGACCGCAGGGCATTGACGTTTAAACTTCGTGATATGGTAGTTGAGATGTAAGGCAACACTATATTATCATAAACTCACCCAATACAGTCTACTTCGTGATATGGTAAATTATTGCAATATTGTTCGTTCGTGTGTGCACTTACGCGCTGACCCCACTGTACATGAGTTACACACAGTTGATCATGCAGTTTTAGGTTACAAACCTTGTTTACAATCAACTACGACTAGTGTATATAATTATAGAATATAATGTCTTGTCCACACATGATCAGGTTGTATTTATTTAAGAATGCTATGTAAATGAGGGAACTTAGAGTCAAAATAGTATTTGGAGATTTCTATCGTATGTATTAACTTGTGCATATGAGTCGAATGAAATACATGTGGCGTTTGGTAAAATAAATGTATAAAATACTTAAATATTATAACTAGCCTTGCTGTGGGCTATTTGTGCTACCATTCCGCAGGGCATTGACCGCAGGGCAGTAACTTCGTTATATTGTAGTCGAGAGATAAGGCAACAATATGAGATAACGATATTATCATAAACTCACCCAATAAAGTCTATATAATAGTTATAGCAAATCCCGTAGGTCCCGGTCCCGACGAATGATGAGGGGAATAATTATTACTTGCGTACGAGTATATATATGTTTTATAAATTATAGCATAGGGCACTATTTATGTGTTATATTGACAATCATATGTACAAATACACCATTATTACGAGCTACCTGAACAAGCAAAACTGTCATAACTCTAATGTAATGTATGTAATTAGAGGTATGTACTCAGTACAACCAGCACCATGTCATACCATCGCAGTTAAAGGCACTGGCTCTCAGACATGCGCAGAACATGATGACACAGATTAGTAAAATCAACTTAATTGCAATTTGAAGCTGTCTACTGTCTGATTCACGAAAGCTGACCAAATTTGACGGCTATATAAACAATCCAAAAACAATATGTTTTCCATAATATTCAATTTAAAGCAACATTTAAGAATGAGCCTCCTTTTCATTTCCTTAAATTTTGTAAAATATTGATTTTATTGCGAAAAAACAATTTCCCCATGTTAAATCCCCGATTTAACATGGGCATTTTGTTTTAAATTTCAGAAATACTGGACCGATTTACAAAATTTAACTTTTATTTTCATAGTTAAATCATTTCCAATCTATCTAGCTGGTTTTCGGAGTCAAAGTCCAATTTTTTTCGTTCTTTTACTCATCCCACAACTCCTCCACTTCATTTCCCCCCATGTTAAATTCCCATAGACAAATCAATGTTTCGTAATAACATCAATATTTGACCAAATGTCACGAAATAAAAAGAAAGCTCATTCTTAAATTTTGATAATATTTAATATTATCGAACACATTATTGTTTTCGCATTGTTTATATGGTCGTAAAAATTGGGCAGGTTTCGTGAAACAGACAGTAGTTTTAAGTTTTTAGTTACACACATAGTCATATGCAATAAATACATGAGTTACACACAGTTGATCATGCAGTTTTAGGTTACAAAACGTGTTTACAATCAACTACGACTAGTGTACATAATTATAGAATATAATGTCTTGTCCACACATGATCAGGTTGTATTTATTTAAGAATGCTATGTAAATGAGGGAACTTAGAGTCAAAGTAGTATTTGAAGATTTCTATCGTATGTATTAACTTGTGCATATGAGTCGAATGAAATACATGTGGGGTTTGGTAAAATAAATGTATAAAATACTTAAATATTATAACTAGCCTTGCTGTGGGCTATTTGTGCTACCATTCCGCAGGGCATTGACCGCAGGGCAGTAACTTCGCTATATTGTAGTTGAGAGATAAGGCAACAATATGAGATAACGTATTATCATAAACTCACCCAATAAAGTCTATATAATAGTTATAGCAAATCCCATAGGTCCCTCCCCCCCCCAGACGAATGATGAGGGGAATACTTATTACTTGCGTACGAGTATATATGTGTTTTATAAATTTATAGCATAGGGCACTATTTATGTGTTATATTGACAATCATATGTACAAATACACCATTATTACGAGCTACCTGAACTAGAAAAACTGTCATAACTCTAATGTAATGTAATGTAATTAGAGGTATGTACTCAGTACAAACCAGTACCATGTCATACCATCGCAGTTAAAGGCACTGGCTCTCAGACATGCGCAGAACATGATGACACAGATTAGTAAAATCAACTTAATTGCAATTTGAAGCTGTCTACTGTCTGATTCACGAAAGCTGACCAAATTTGACGGCTATATAAACAATCCAAAAACAATATGTTTCCCATAATATTCAATTTAAAGCAACATTTAAGAATGAGCCTTCTTTTCATTTCCTGAAATTTTGTCAAATATTGATTTTATTTATCTGTGACATGTGAAAGCTGGGCTTATGGTAAGTGTGTCCAGGTTACACACCCTTGCAACCTGAAATCGATATATGTGCTCTGAAGTGGTATGGGCGTTTCACGGACTGAATGGCGAACTGTGCAGACCCTGATCAGACAGCGCGGATGCGGATGCGCTGTCTGATCTGGGTCTACACGGGTCGCAAAAACCACAATCCCCATTTCACAAGTGACAGTCAGTCATAAACATTTATATAATTTCATGTTTAACAGCAAGCCTGTACTTTTAGTGCTTTGTTTTTTGTTTTTCAGCTGAAAACGGGGACCATGATACAGTGGTGTCGCTATGTCGATGGAAATATTTCCAGATAATTATATACACATCAGTGTCTAACCTATTGTAAATTATACTTCAGTTTTCAACGGACAGGATAAACGCTTTCTATGTATATAATGATCTAAACACGACACGAACGAGGATGTATAAAGACTAGCTTAGATAATCTCAGCTATACTGATGTCTTTTACTATTTCGTATGTCTTGTATAGTATCTGTATCCTTTTAACTGAGAGCCGCCCATTGTAAAATTTAGACACAATAACAGCCCATTCTGTCCTGGCGTTTTTATTTGTGATGAGCGAGCGGTTTAATACTTCGCAGTTCCGTTATAAAACTTGAACTTTGACCTGGAATATCATTTTCTTCACGTTGTATTCGCAAAACGCGAGGCCAGAATGGGATGTTATTATGACAATATTTTACAATGGCTGGGTCTCAGCTAGACGAATACAGAAACTATACAAGACAGATGAAATAGTAAAATACATGCGTAGGTTATCTAAGTTAGATGTTGACATGTTATTGGACACCAATATGTACGGAGTCCCGTAGGGGACATGTATTTTTTTTAATTAATTTGTTCCCACGAAATAACAATTTGTTCCCTCAATTGAACAATTCGTTCCCTCGAATTAACAATTCGTTCCCACGATATAAAAATTCGTTCCCTCGAATTAACAATTCGTTCCCGCGAAATGACAATTCGTTCCCTTAATTTAACAATTCGTTCCCTCGAATTAACAATAATTCGTTCCCACGATATAACAATTCGTTCCCACGAATTCATAATTCGTTCTCGTGGGAACGAATTGTTATTTCGTGGGAACGAATTGTTAAATTGAGGGAACGAATTCTTAATTCGTGAGAACGAACTGTTAATTCGTGGGAACGAATTTATACAAAAAAAAATTCTACGTCTCCTGCCGGGCTCCGTTCCTATGTGACTACATGTATCCATGTGACCACAGTGTACTACACGTGATGTGGGACACTGTTACACGGTGTTACAAAATGAGTTATCGATTCCGATTGATTTGTTTGGATAGATAATGAATGGCATAATACTTACGTAATTGTTGAATTATAACAGATTTACCTCCTCGCTGTGTTTATAAATCTCAGCATATATAGTGTATCGCCACCCACCCATATGCAGCGAAGTAGGTGTGTGGCGTAACAATCTAAATTAGCCAGTTTCTAAGTGCTGTGTCACATTCTTTCACCTGTGGTCTAGCAGACGTGGCGTTAGACTGGCCGTATATATCGTATGTGTTATGGTGCATTGAGGACCTGGCACCAGATCCGGATACCGGTATTCTAAATTGAAGGCTGAATATATATTTACATGATGCAAATATTCAGTTCTGATTGTTAGACCCCTCTTTACAGATGAAATAAGGGATTTACCGCAGTTGATTGGTGCCTAAGGTGACCATGACAGCCCGTAAGCAAAATCAATCAATCAATCTATCTAGCATTGTAGCGGTCGAAAAACACGTGTTTAATGTTACATACTGTTTATACTTATTTTCTTTTCTGTTCGGTGTGCCGTAAAGTCATACGTCATATTTATGATTACCAGAACGAGCTTAACCCTTAGACCGCTATCTTATTTCTTTGTCGTCAGCTGTTTATTTTTTATTTTCCATTTTTATCATCAAAAACATGCTTTGACAGCACTTTAGAATAATTTATATCATGCTTTGACAGCACTTCAGAATCATTTCCATTGGAAATGATTCTGAAGTGCTGTTAAAGAATGTTTTTATTGAGAAATAAGACAAAATATAAAAGCAACAGCAGACGACAATTGTTGTGTATAGCGGTCTGCGGTTTAAACATGTCTCATCTTATACATGTACTACGGCAAAGTATATTGCAAAGAAAAAACAGTATGAATAGTATTCGATTCTATATTTGCAAAAGTATGTAATGTATGAATAAATAACATATTTACCTGCTCACTTCGTTCATTCCTTCATTCGGCTTATAGTTAAGGGTGCGTGTGTACTTAACCATGCAGCTTAGCACACAGGTAAGACTCGGACACATGACTCAGAAATGGCTCGTTCAAAAATTACCATCTAAATTAGCCAGTTTCTAAGTGCTATGCTCGATTCTTTCACCTGTGGTCTAGCATACATGGCGTTAGACTGGCCGTATATGTCATACGCCTCATTTCACCAGGCAAATCCGCATATGAGACACGCCATGTGATTTTGTACCTAAGAACTTTTTTCATTAAATACGTTTACAGAAACTGTGATCTTTTCTCTAAATGACGTCGAAAGTTGACAAAAATTGCGTACATTAGACTTTATTTATACGTAGGTACAAAATCATATTGCGTGTTTCATATAGAACCGATGTTAGACTGACTGGCCACATGTCATACACCCCAGTTATTCCGTCACAGTGAGAGTTCGGGTGATAGACTGGCCATATATGGTATACACCCCATTTCTCCAGTCACAGTAATAAACCTGACAACAGATTTGTGTTGGCTGTATTTACTCCGGTATTCAAGAATTATTTTCATCGATAGCAAACGATGGTCATCTCCATAGAGGATTATATCATCTTCTGTATGTACATGATTTATATCATCTTCTCGGTATAAAACGTGTGTCTTTAAATAAACGTCTTTTATTCTCATGTTTTGTATAAACATGTACTTGAACATGTACATGTACTCTTACAGGTAATATATGGTATTTAGTACTGTGTATTCCCACTCTGTATCCTTGTTGAGGGGTACATGTATATCCATCAATGATTTATTTTTCCATTGATTAGTTACCCCCCCCCCCCTTGTATATGTAAGTAATTTGTTTATTATAGTGACATGTGTTAAACGAAACAGTGAATATGTACAATATAATATTGACGAAAACACCCGGCCCTATGGACCTATATGTCACTTTCAAATTGTAATTGTATGTGTAAATATAACATATCAAATCAATAATTAGCACCTCGTTTGAGCAGTATATATCATGTATATGATTAAGTGTAGGTAAAGCTGAATTGACCTTAATTTCGCGACACTACATCTGCTTAATAAAGGCATCTTGACGTCCCGGAATTAGGGCTATGTCACGTTCAAAGTTGTCAAATGCATGATAACAGTTCAGACAATGATCCACATTCAAGTGTTGTATAATACAATGTGTATGATGTCTTGTATGCGTTCACATGAGTCAAACCATATCACCCTTCAGCACTAAGCCACAATATCAATAATGAGCTGAGGCGAGCTGATTCATGAGCTGTCTCGTTAGGATCTGGGGCCCGTTTCACTAAACTTCGTAAGACTAAAATGTTCGCTAGTGCAAATTTAGGATCGTCTGGAAATTTCAATTGATGGATTTACATTTATTGAACATAGGCTGCATATGCAGCCTATGCTCAATGAATGTAAATCCAACAATTGTTTACAAGAAAACAATGTTAATGTGAAATTTACAGACTATCTTAATTTTGCACTTACGAACATTTTAGTCGTAAGAAATTTAGTGAAACAGTCACCGGCATTGTTCGCGGACATATCATCTTGATTTAGTCAATTAACCTGTTCGAATGGTAGAATCGTCTAAAGTTGTCATGGTCAAGTCCATGTAAGTTATGAAGGGTGAAATGGTTAATTGACATGATGCACGAAAGTGGATTATAGTATCGTGATTATGACCTGTGGGTAACGGATTGCACATATAAAGTTGCCTGAGGTAGGTTATTATCGATGTATAGTATTGACAATGATTACCAGATTTACTTAATATATGACTCACCAGATACAGTAGCGCTTTTCTGCAGGTCAACTATACGTACTATACCAATACTATACGTATACTATACCAATACGATATGTTTTCTATACGATATGCATATAATATAAACGTACGGTATGTTTGTACCGTACATACCAACCAATATCGTATAAATATACCATTCAAATCGTACGTTTATACGATTTGTATACATGTGTATAATTCTGGTACGTTTGTATCGTACAAAACATTACTAGATTTGTGTACAAGGTTAGAAGACACCAAATGGTGCGAAAACCGCCCAGGGTGTATGCAAAAGTAGTCCGGTATAAAAAAATAGTGCGGGTGTTTTGTTTAGGTCACAGACACCGTTTGCTTGCAAATCTTGATCCATTACTACCCAGTTTCACTTGAGGAACATTTTGGGGTGCCTTCAACACCAGTTTTTCAGCATATTTGTAGCATTTAAAAGAAAACACTGACCCTGTTGGTCACTTGATGTAAACGGAGTTTCCGTGGCCAAAAAATGTACACAATATTGGAGGACATGACAAGGTTGAATTTTTCTTTCTTAGGAGTAAGTGAACCTATTGTTTAGTTCATGCAGAACCAGTACAGACTGGCTGCAGGTCATGTACAAGTGGGTCCCACAGCATCCATACGAATAGTGAAAGTAGGAGAGACTGGCCTTATTGGATGGCATTCGGTTAAATTATATAGTAAAACTATTTGGTGGTGTCTAACCTACAGTATGAATGTACCAGAATACCGTAAATGTATACGATATATTAACGGTGTTGCCGTGTACTATCTGCCCTAATATTTGGTCCGCCCCTAATATTTGGTCCTCTTTGGATTCGAGAATTTCTTTAAAATGAGAGGTGTTTTCAGTAGAATGAAAAACCACATTTCGGGTATGGTATATTCATACCATATCCGTACGGATATATCGCATATACGAACGGATATCGTATGTTTGTATAATATTCGTATAGTACGTGTGTACTATACGATGATACGGGTTACAAAAACATCCACCAATTTTATATGATATACGATATGGCATATAAAATTAACAATACTATACGATTACAATATGTATACGATATTAGTATATACAAATAGGTGAGGAGCAGAAAAGCGCTACTGTAAACGGGAATGTCTGCGCGTCAGACAAGTGAAGGTGCATGCATATTCATTATACATGCTGTTCCTGTTAATACATCTTTCTATGACTGATTACAAGATGCACCAAGTGTAACCCCATTGTTAGTGCTGAATTTAGAATGCTCCCAAATTATGGTGTGTTTCTCAATGTATATGACATTCGGAAGTCACTGCATCTATTCAATATGTACTTTGTCTCTTGATGTGTACTGCAAATACATTTCACTCAGTATAGCGAAAAAGGTCACTGCATATCTATCATGTCTATTGAGTGTCGTTAACAGTTCAAAGTGAATATGGTTGGAGCCTTGGACATTTGAGTACAGTGTCGGCACCAGTTGCATGTACATGTACAGTCGAATAATTTTATATCATTTAGATGCAATATCAAATAATTGTGTAATTTGTCTTCAGTATGAATGAATACATGAAATAAACTGATGTATGCCATTTTCATTGTTAATTAGTCAATTATTATTTCATTCATGATTATAAAACTTGCTGAGCACCAATCGATTCAGAATAAACATGATGAAGCATCTTGATTGGTTGACTGAATTTTATTTTAGGTGTGTCCAACAGTACGATAACAAGTAAACGGCTTTTTGATTGGTAATGAATTAAGGCTTATGTGCTCAGAAAAGTTTATAATCTAGAATTCAGGCCCAGTTTGTCAAACACACTGTTAATGTTCAAGCCTTCTTGCAGAGTGCTGGTAGTAGTGGTTACATTGACGTCATTGTGTCTGTGCCAAAGTTATGATATCCCATGGGATATAGGGATGCAAACGTCGTCCGTCTGTCCATCCGTCACATTTTCCATTCTGCTATGACTTTGTTACCGTATGACCGATTGGCTTGAAACTTCATGTGCATGTCTATTATCCATATGTTTAAACAAAATTTAAATTTGCGTCCGTCCAGTAAATGTGAGTGCGTTTCTCCATTTTCTTATAACTTGTTTTTACTGTGTAACAAATGGGCTTGAAACTTCATGCGCATGTTTATTATCCTCCACATTTTCATTCCCTACCCCACCCATGCTCTCCCAATGCCCAAGGTCGAGGCAAAATAACTTTGAAGTGTCAGTCCAGTAGGTGTGTGCACGTTCCTCCGTTCCCTTCAAACTTTATGTGCATATGAACCATCATTCATATTTTCATTCCCCACCCCAGACGTGCTCCCCTTGTCCAAGTTCAATGTCAAATAACCTCTTCTGTGAGATCGACCTTCATACCAGGGATATGGATGTGTGTTGTGTGAGGTTAGAGTTCAGATGAGCTCTTTTGTACTCCTTTTTATACGCCCGTTTGAAAAAAACAGGACATATTAAATTATGTTGTGGCGTCATCTGTCCGTCCATAAACTTTAGTCTTTTACATCGAACTAGTTCCTACAGTTTTCCACTGTTCTAATTTCAGGATTTCAGGGATTAATATATATTTATTTCGATGTAAATATTCCGTACTGATTTTGGGATTGACAGAATAAAGACAAATATGTCTCCATATATTATAACCTGGCATATAGCACTCTAGGTTTAAGGTTAGAGCAATTGACACCAGTTTCAGCATATTTGAAGCATTTAAAAGAAAACACTTAGCCTGTTTGTCACGAGATGTAAAGAGAGTTCCCGTGGCCAAATAATGTAAACAATAGTTACGCCCCCCCCCCCCCCCCCCAATGAAGCTGGTTAAATGTGGGATCGAACCTGTTGGCCCGGTATTAAATGACCTTAGCTGTTTATAGGCCGTTAATTACCAATACACCATACAAGTCAACCTTCGAAATTTAAAATGAGCCAAAAGAGATGAGGATGAGGAGAACAAAATGTGCTCGACATTTACACCAAACCATGGCGATATAACTTGGAAATGATTTATCGAAGGAAAACAAATAATTTTGTAACTCGTTCCGCAATACGAAATGATAACATATTCTACAAAATATATTTTAGCCCCCATTTTAAAATTCACAAAATTTAACGCAACCTTTTCAAATAAAAGAATGAAGAGAATAACATACATGTTATTTTGAAACAAATGTAATTGAGTTTTAATAATATGGTGAGATCTCTGTAAATGAGACGCCTGTTAGGTTTCCATGATGTCTAAGACAATTTACAATCTAAGATAATTTACAGTGAAACCCAAGATTAAAACACATTGTTTTATGTGTGGAGAAATGGGGCTTATGGGATATATGGCCAGTCTTGCTCTGGATCTTCCAGGTCAGTCTTGATGAATGATAAGAACATACACTATTAGAAGCAGGACTGATATTTCCATGAACAGTACCGTATCCACGATGAGGCAGACGAGACGGTCATTTTGCCGATTATTTGTTTTATGCCAAGAATTAAACACATCCCTGGGGTGGTGGCGGGGAGACATAACCCCCATGTCGGGACTTGGTTCGCCTCGTCTGGTATTTACCTCTGGTTACGGCATTGCCGACTGAATGGCGACCAGTACAGCAGGCTGATCTAAATCTACACGGGCCACATATACCATAAGCCACATTTCTCCAGTCACAGCCACAAATTAACAGTTTGCATTTATTTCTAAAACATTACTACTGGTAGTCCCTCCAAACTGAAACTGAAACTGAAACTAAATCGTAACGGAGTTTGAGGAGCCTAAACTAGGGTTTAAGCTCCAAACCATGGTTTAAGGAATTATTGTGCATTTGGCTCGCCATAGTAATCGATATGGATAGAGCTGGGGCAGAGTTACAGGTACCCGGTGTATTACTTAGTTTTCTGTATCCGGCACCCTGTGAGTTGTACGCTTACGAATAGGTCACACGGAGGCCTTCGGGTATTACCATAGACGCAATGTAAATAAAAACAATGGCGACCTACGATTCATCCCCGAAACATTATTCTCGATTTACGGAATGGTGTGAGGGTTTCCGAGTGAGTCCGCAGTAGAGAAATGTCATTAAGGTTGTTATGCACTTCTTGTGGCCCCATGTAAAGTCTATGGAAATCTAATAAATAATCCTACTCATAAAACGACAACTACTTACACCAATAAATCATTTATATGTGTCCAATAAGTCTTTATGTAGAATCTGACAGCAAGGAAATCACACCATATTCTGTAGTTAGAAAATAAGAATCAGATTTGTGTGTTTTACATGAAAATGTGGCTTATACACACCTGTGTAAAGACGTAAACATACATGTCCTACATCAAAATTAGTCTAGTATGTGCATATTACAGGTGAGTGTTGTTTTTATTGGCAGCAGAATCTTCATAATGACTTACATTCATATGGTTTATTTATGTGACAGTATAGGTATTAATGGCATTTTTGTGGAATTTAACGGGGTATAAACTTGGAAAAGTCGCGGGAATACTGGAAGAAGGCCAGAAGTTTATATCCCCGATAAATTCAACAAAAAGGCCATTCAGTCCTTATAATTCGAGCATTTGAAATAAATTAATTCATCACGAAAATGTGTTTATTTTCCGTTTTCTTCAGAATTATTTTAACTGCGCCTCACGGTTACGGAATGTAGTTCGGCGTGGGAGTTTACTGGGATATAAATTTTGGACAGAGACTTGCTACGGGCCAATCAAATGTTAGGGAATTGTGTAAATATTGTTGCGCTGGAATTATTCGCTATTGTTTTATTAATAGTTTCTTTTCATTACATTTCCATTGACTTTACATGGGGCCGCAAGAAGGGTACAACTACCTTAACCGAAAGTGAATATATAGCCGGTGCGTGTGACTCACTTTGCCCAGCATGCGCCAGTCAGTTAACCATTTCAACACGATTTAACTGGAAGGGAATATTCCATTTAAAATATCAACTAGTCCTTTGATCAGAACAAAAATATCCACAAATAGTGCAGATCCTGATGAGACGGCTCGTTACGAGCCGGCTCATCTGGATCTACACTGTTTGCAAAACATTCGGATAATACAAAGGCATGTGGTTTTGAAAGAGTCAATAGGGAGTTGCATGCCAACTATTGCAACTAGCCTGTATAGATAGACGAGACTTCTTTCATCGTCATACACTTATTCCAACCCAACCGGTTATATAAACCGGCGTTTCGTTTTCATTTTATCCAGGGCATATCAATTCGTTATTATTTGACCCAGTTTTATTGAAATTGAAAACATACCTTCCGTAACATATGTCAAGTTTATAAACGACATTATATAAACACTGTGAGTATTACAGGTGTGTTGAAACCGGCATTGAGCACATACATTTCGAAATATTAGATAACTACGTAGTATAGGATTATTGCGAAAACACGAAATGAGACAAAATAAAAGTGTGATAGTCCGATTTCTTATCTGCCGGGTTTAAGTTTATTTCATTTACTTGAGGGCTCTGGGCCAAACAGTTCATACTTTCCATAAACCAGGGCGCATCTCAGGTGACTGACTGAATCCTATATTGGGATTAATGCAACAGCATCGGATTATTATTTATTATAACAGTTGTATAGTTGCATGATAGGGGTGTAGCGTTATAATGGGACGGCTGACGTGTGTCCTGATTGCGGTTCTCGTTGTATCTACCCTCCTCGAATATGGTAAGTGCAAATTGCCGTGATGAATATTCAGTATCAGAGGAATTTGAACGAAATACAGGGAAATCTCGCTAAACCGGACACGGTGTCCGGTTTAGCGAGATTTTACTGTAAATGAGGTATTTGATTATTCCGAGCCATAGTTGTGTACTATGCGATCACGAACAAGCATTATCTCCTGAGATAAATGACCAAGAAACCCATCAGAATTATGATCTATTTCTTGTTGTCAGGTTAGAGCGATTCCACTGTACGAACCACTGACGATTGAACTCGCCTATTCGCATTTGCCGAATTATTCTGCCAATAACCCTTCAACCCTGGATGTTGTGCATTTGGCATTTACATACTAATTGCTGGACTGTTCCATTAATTACAAAATGTGCATTGTTAGAGGTGAATAATAGTCAGTGACAAATGCTACAGATCCTTATGAGACGGCTCGTTACGAGCCGGCTCAACCACAGATTATTGAAGAACCGTTCATATTTCGGTGTTTTATGTGTTATTTATGTATATCTGGTGGTTTAGGTGCATTGTTATTAACATAACATACACTTTACGTCACCTCCTGCGAGTTACACGTACATGTATATACTTACGAATTTACAAGGTGAGAAACGGAGCTTCTACCCGCGTACGTTTTTAACCAACAAAATAATTATTTGTTAACCGTGAATAATAAAACTGGTCCCAAATTGTTTCTTTAGATCAATGTAATGGACCTGAACCGTCAATGCAAGTCAAACATTTATATAGTCCAAAAAGTCAAATATTCTCGAATAGATGATCGAGCTGTGAAAGCGGATACAACTTGTTACACATTCTTACATAGACGTGTAAACCTCTTTACATTGCAACACTCATTGGCTGACATCTAATAATAGCGTGACGGGGCCTGTCGTAGTGGATTTTGACACACGCGGGAAATAGCTATCGAATGAAGTGGTGCGCCACGCGTGTATCTCTGCTTTCATGGCTCGTTGGAAAATTGCGCAATCTTATGGCTTTTAATGTCGTAAATGTAGTAAGAGATCAATCAAGTTCACGTATTCCATCGGCATCAGCAAATTGATATACGTCTCTTGAATCGATAGGACCCGAATTTGGAGTATGTGGTTGAAAATTGATGATATAATCGGTCTGAAAGCAACGCATGTTGGAAATTTTATTGGCCTGATATTGAAAACGGGTGAATGTGTAGATAGTTGACGATTTCTATCGTGTGTAATGATTGAGCATTAGTAGCTGCTCACAACTATGTAAATTACACAAAACCAACGAAATCCACCCAAATGTACCCAAAATCCACTCAAATACTCATATGACACCAACATTCTGACCATCTGTTGGGCACATGTGGGCTCAACTGAATCTACAATGTGTGCACATGTCCGTTATCAAATTAGGGTTCCATTTGGATCAATCTATTTACTCATTACAATTATTATATACATGTAATATTTATATCATGCATGTAGTATAGTCGGACCTGGGGCCCTTTCACTAAACTTCGTACAAATAATAATAATAGTAATTGGAAATTAGAGTAACATTTATTATGGCTAAATGTGTATCTTTTAGTCACTTATTATGACTCTTGGACTTAGTATAGATGAAGCGGGTTTTTTGTATTGTACATGTGACTGTAAATGATAAATAACAGTCAAGATACACAAAGTGGTCGGCATGTAATCCAACTAAATTGTAAAGTTGCAACACTGTCGGGAAATCCGAACGATAACAAATATTGCAATAATGAACTAGAGACAATGTACATGTAGGAGGAACTTGGTAGCATCAGTTAGCCACATTAACCCTTTCACCCCTAAGTAACTGGAATGGATTTGACATGTTAATTTTGCAACCAATCCAATTGTCACAAAATAATTTTAAGACTAGTCCATTTATGAAAAGGGTGTCTTTTTTGTTTTCAAAATTATGAACATTACTTTCAAAAAGTGCAGATCCTGATGAGACGGCTCGTTACGAGCCGGCTCATCTGGATATGCACTGTTTGCATAAACCGATATAGCGGGCTTTCGGGTTCAAAGGGTTAATGTGAAAAGCAAATTAATAAAACACTTCCTACAAACATTTTTATCGTACGAAGTTTAGCGAAACGGACAGGGGGTGGGAGAGACAGTGTGAGTTCAATCGCTTGTGATAAAACCCTGTCGAAGTTGGCGAATGGTGCTGCATGTGACATAGACATTAGTACCGCAAGGTCCCGGCCTTTGCGCGCGTTACAATTAATGAATTAGCGATCCAGGAACTGGTACACTATTGCCACTTCCGTTGCTTGAAAAGATGGCGAGTATCCTACCTTGTAGATATTTACTGAGTAAAATGAGTTATGAAGAGGCACTTGTCCTTCATTCCACACAGTGCCTGTGATTAGGATATTTTGAAAAAATAGATGGGTCGAAGCTGACCTAAATATGGCTGTGACGGGAGAAATAGGGTTTATGGGTTTTGCGACCAGCAGGCACGTCGCTAGGCGGAGGCTTGATAGCAGCGGGATTCAACATAATTTCCAGACATACCCTTATTTGTTTACTGTTCTAAAATGTCACAACAGATTTAATCAATATTTGAAGAAAAAAAAACACAGCTAGCTCCATTGGATCACACAGCTGGGCTTCATCTTTAGACAGGGTCTGGCGACGTGCATGACCATAGTATATCCAAATCAGTCTGTGTCTGTATATCCACACCGTTTGACAAGGATATCATTGTTTGCCATTCCATTCCACACTCGTCATGCATCGAACAATGAATATAGATCATTATCAGGCTACATAAGTGTGCTATTTGATCAGGAGAGACACCGGTCACAAGTCCCATTTCTCCAGTCACAGCCACAAATAGCAACTGCACGTGCAGTACGATACACACAGTTCTACTTTATATTGGCTACCAGCTGATATACGATACCATTTGTGACCAGTGTAGATCCTGATCATTCGGTGTAAAATGTACACTCGGAGAGTGATCGATATTGCTAAACTGGGTCCGTTTCACTAAACTTCGTACGACTAAAATGTTCGTAAATGCAAACTTATGATCGCCTGTAAATGTCACATTAACAATATTTTCTTGTAAATAATTAATGGATTTACATTTATTGAGCATAGGCTGCATATGCAGCATATGCTCAATAAATGTAAATAAATCAATTGAAATTTACAGACTATTCTAAATTTGCACTTACGAACATTTTAGTCGTAAGAAGTTTAGTGAAACGGGCTCCAGGTGTACAGACCATGCTAGATTGGCGGAATGGCGACTAGGGTAGACCCTAAATGCGGATGCCGATCTGAAGCTACGCTGCTCGCACACGTCGTGAGGTAGTTTATCGCAGCATGGGGCTGATATTGAACAACTAGTAGACATTTCAGCGCAATATTATAGTGGGGCATTTACGACTAACAAATATGGCTAACTTGCGACCAGTGTAGTCCCCTAATGAGCATGCACTCTAGCACAGTTTGATCAGAGCCTACATGTTCGCTATTAGTATTCAATTCAGGAACATACCTGCCACTTCCAAATAAAGCAATCCACAGATCAGAACGACGCCGTACAGGTATACTAGTTGACACAGAGCTATACTAATCAAAAGCTGAATCAGCCTCTGTTTGTCACTGAGTGTCATTTATCATTTCTATAGACTCTTTGGTGGAGGCGAAAGGAAGTCGGGGCGGTAGCAGAACTTCGCGGTATCGCGGTGGCGGGGGCGGTACAATGACGGGCGGGGCCATAGCCGGTATTGTGGTAACCTCGATCATAATCATTATTATCATCGTTGCCCTCGTCTACTTCTTGTGTCTCCGGAACCGCTAGTATCTACAGGTAAGACACACCAGCGCTTGGCTGAACGTTTTCCGATATACATGTATAGGCAATAATTATACGCAATTTGATTTGCATGTGGATACATGTATATGTCACTCGCTTCGCCGCGCAACGGTATTGCGCGATAGTAGGAGCAATACCCCCGATATTAGGAGCGCAACGGTATTGCGCTCCTAATATCGCGCAATACCGTTGCGCGGCGAAGCGAGTGACATATATCCACATACAAATCAAATAACCTTTGTATTACATACGTAAATGTACATCACTCATACATGTAATGCATATGGGCCTAAAAATACACAAAATATAAATAAACTAGTTAGTGATGATGTAGAAGGAAGTGTTTTACGAGGTGAAACGTAGAGCTAATTCTCATTGATTCATGCCCCTAGAAAACAAGTGATTAAGCATTTTCTAAGAATAGTGTTAATTACAATTAGTTCCGGCACTGACCAATATGAACTCGTGAGACATCCATATTCAATGTTATGTTTCAATGGGAAACGAAACTACGTAGAAAATGAGCTGCTCTATACCACTACACCGCAGTAAACGGTAAACAAATGCGGAATAACGTTTCAGTTTCGCGCACTAAATTATTTCAATATTCCGCAGGGCATTGACCGCAGGGCAACAACAAGAGATAACGACAGTATCATAACTCACCCAATAAAGTATATATTATAATAGTTATAGCAAATCCCGTAGCCCCCCCCTCCACGAATGATGAGGGGAAGAAGTATTACTTGCGTAACATACGAGTATATACATGTATATGTTTTATAAAGAATAGCATAGGGCACTATTTATGTGCTATATTGGCAATCATACGTACAAATACACCATTATTACGAGCTACCTGAACACGCAAAACTGTCATAACTCTAATGTAATGTAATGTAATTAGAGGTATGTACTCAGTACAAACCAGCACCATGTCATACCATCGCAGTTAAAGGCACTGGCTCTCAGACATTTGCAGAAAGAACATGATGACACAAATTAGTAAAATCAACTTAATTGCTATGTGAAGCTTTCTAATGTCTGATTCACGAAAGCTGACCAAATTTTACGGCTATATAAACAATCCAAAAACAATATTTTTTCCATAATATTAAATTAAAGCAACATTTAAAAATGAGCCTTCTTTTTCATGAAATTATGTCAAATATTGATTTTATGTCGAAAAAACTATTTCCCCATGTTAAATCCCCAATTTAACATGTGAATTTTGTTTTAATTTTCAGAAATAATAGACCGATTTTCAAAATTTAACTTTTATTTTCTTATTTAAATAATTTCCAATCTATCTAGCTCGTTTTCGGAGTCAATGTCCTTTTTTTCGTTCTTTTACTCCTCCCACAACTCCTCCACTTCATTTCCCCCCATGTTAAATTCACATTGACAAATCAATGTTTCGTAATAATAATATTAATATTTGATCAAATGTCACGAAATAAAAAGAAGGCTTATTCTTAAATTTTGATAATATTTAATATTATCGAACACATTATTGTTTTCGCATTGTTTATATGGTCGTACAAATTGGGCAGGTTTCGTGAAACAGACATTAGTTTTAAGTTTTTAGTTACACACATAGTCATATGCAAACAATACATGAGTTACAAACAGTTGATCATGCAGTTATAGGTTACACAACTTATTTACAATCAACTACGACTAGTGTACATAATTATAGAATATAATGTCTTGTCCACACATGATCAGGTTGTATTTTATTTAAGAATGCTATGTAAATGAGGGAATAGAGTCAAAATAGTAGTTGAAGATTTCTATCGTATGTATTAAATTGTGCATATGAGTCGAATGAAATACATGTGGGGTTTGGTAAAATAAATGTATAAAATACTTACATATTAAAACTAGCATTGCTGTGGGCTATTTGCGCTACCATTATTTACTAATTTACATTTATGTTTAATTCAATTAATTTAATAAATTATAAATGTGTCTGTGACATGGAAAAGCTGTGCTTATGGTAAGTGTGTCCAGGTTACACATCCTTGCAACCTGAAATCGATCTATGTGCTCTGAAGTGGTATGGGCGTTTCACTGACTGAATAGCGAACAGTGCAGACCATGATCAGACAGCGCCGATGCGTTGTCTGATCTGGGTCTACACTGGTCGCAAATACCACAATCCCCATTTCACAAGTGACAGTCATACACATTTATATAATTTCATCTTTAACAGCAAGCCAGTACTTTTAGTGCTTTGCTTTTTGTTTTTCAGCTGAAAACGGGGACCATGGTGCAGTGGTGTCGCTATGTCGATGGAAATATTTCCAGATAATTATATACGCATCAGTGTCTAACCTATTGTCAATTATACTTCAGTTTTCAACGGACAGGATAAACGCTCTATGTATATATTATGATCTAAACACGAACAAGGATGTATAAAGACTAGCTTAGATAATCTCAGCTATACGGATGTATTTTACTGTTTCATATGTCTTTTATATTATCTGTATCCTTTTAACTGAGAGTCGCCCATTGTAAAATTTAAACACAATAACAGCCCATTCTGTCCTGGCGTTTTTATTTGTGATGAGCGAGCGGTTTAATACTTCGCAGTTCCGTTATAAAACTTGAACTTTGACCTGGAATATCATTTTCTTCACGTTGTATTCGCAAAACGCGAGGCCAAAATGGGATGTTATTATGACCATATTTTACAATGGCTGTATGGAAGGTAATATCTGCCATAATTATACTAGGCTTGATGCTTGCTTGCTGATGACATTCTAAGTTCTATCCGTCTTATTACAATTATATGTGGCTTGATGCTTGCTGACTGGTGCCATTACAACTTACTTTCATGCTATTGTATTCGTCATTCGTGGTTATGACATTTGAAATCTTCTTCGTTGTAGTCTAAATTGCATGTGCATTCGCACTGTTTCAATGCGTTTGTGTTGATTACATTCTAAGTAGCTTGGTGCTTCAGTCTTAGTGACATCCCGAGTTCCATTATTGATTATTGCATCGCTGTTTTGCCGTGCGGTGTGTTACCTCACTAATCCACGCCCCTTGACAACAACAATTGCAACAGTAATTTGGGAACAACCATTATGACGCCAGTTGCGCTGTTAAAACTTAAAATAGTTCTCCTAAAATGATTTAATATGCTGGTACCCGTCCTACAATGCGTTGCTCTCTAAATTGGTTCCATGTCCCTAACGGTGTTGATGTAGGTTGATGCCGCCTTTTCTGTTGCGCCATGTTTAGGTTAAAAGACACCAAATAGTTTTGCTGTATAATTTAACCGAATCCCAGCCAGTCTTTCCTACTTTCACTATTCGTATGGATGTTGTGGAACCAACCTCGTCATGTCCCCCAATATTGTTTACATTATTCGGCCACGGAAACTGTTTATATCATGTGACCAACAGGCTCAGTGTTTTCTTTTAAATGCTTCAAATATGCTGAAAACTGGTGTTAAAAACACCCCAACAACTGGGTAGTAATGGATCAAGGTTTGCAAGCAAACTGTGCCTGTGATCTTAAAAAACCCGGACTATTGTTTATGCTGGACTACGTTTGCATACTCAATTTCTCTAACCTTAAACCTAGTGTGCTACATGCCAGGTTATAATATAGGTAGACATGTTTTTCTTTATTCTTTCAATCTGACATTTTTCTGGCAAAATGAATATTGATTTACCATTACCAGACGTACTAATTGACATTATTATATTTTTAATATCAAACGCGAAATGCCAGTTTGATATCAGGGGCGATAACCGGGCTTCCTTAAAATGATAACGGAAGCAACTATTTATTCCATTTATTTATTTTTTGATGTGCAATATCATACGTTATTATATGTCGATAAAAATAGTTTTTCAGCATTTAGTTGATATCAATAATTTAAAAAACTGCATCATTTGCATATGGAACTAGCTTGATACCACCACGAGTCTCTATGAGTACATTAAAGACTACTAAATAATTATATCTGTGTAGCTGGCACTCGTAATTTTTAAAAGTGGTGGACTAGTTGCAATTATACACTTATTTTAAGTTCCATAAAGAAAAGATTGTACCTACTAGACGGGACCCCAGCTTCAACAATACTTAAATCTATATTTTAATTAGTCAAGATCCAGAGCAGAATGTGTGCAGGTTATTGGAAATTAGGTCCCACAACATCCATAAGCAAAATGAAAGTAGCAGAGAATAGCAAAATGTGTGGTAACGGGTTAGTTTTTTTAGCGAAAATCAATGGTGGTGACCCACCTTAGTTTGATCCCGGACGGTTATTGGTTTGCATCGGTAACAGGCCAGTTTGACAGGCAACCTGTGTAAGTTACCATATGTGTAACTTACTATAAAAATGTGATTGTTTTCAATTACGTACATATGTAATTTAATTATGACGATACTGTATGTATAAAACACATTAGTAAGGCAAACACCAGACATACATATGCAATTTAGTTAATATAGGTTAGAGAATAAACAAATGATGCGAAATCATCAAGAGGTTAAAAGTAGTCCGGTATGAACAAAATCGTGCGGGTGTTTTGAGGTCACTGACACAGTTTGCTTGCAAATCTTGATCCATTACTACCCAGGTTCACTTGAGGAACATGTTGGTCATGTGATGTAAACAGAGTTTCCGTGGCCAAAACAAAATGTAAACAATATTGGGGGACATGACGAGGTTGGATTTTTCTTTCTTAGGAGTAAGTAAACCTATTGTTTAATTCATGCAGAACCAGTACAGACCGGCTGCAGGTCATGTACAAGTAGGTCCCACAACATCCATACGAATAGTGAAAGTAGGACAGACTGGCCTTATTGGATGGGATTCGGTTACAGTATATAGTAAAACTATTTGGTGTCTTCTAACCTATACTGTGATAATTTTTGGGTGAAATCTTACATCAACACCGGCATTGGAGGTGTGCCTCAAACAGCCAATCACATCTCGTACTATTATTTATTCGTCGGAGGATCCCTAACATTGACAGCAGTGCCATCTGGCGTCATAATGAGGCACTATACAACCAATATTGCTTGCGTCATTCGGCTTGTGACTTGATGCTTTCTGCTTGCGGCTTTCCGCTTTCGGACTGTGGCTTGATGCTTTCTTCCTGCGGCTTTGTCCTTACTGCTTTCGGCCTTATTCAAAGTGCTAAGTGCTTTGTTCTTACTTTATTTTGCAAATGCTTAGTGCAATAAAACAGGGACACGAATAAGGACGGTATCAATAATTGTAATGTAAATAAGACGAATGAACAAAGCACTCAGTAGAATGGACATGTAAGAAAGACAAATACGATTACAACAAGCAGATTTCAAATGTAATAAATACAAATAACGAATGCAATAACATGAATATAAGTGGTAATGTCATCAGCACGCAAGCATCAAGTCACATAGAATTATGGCGGATATTACCTTCCATATGGCTGGGTCTCAGCTAGACGAATACCGAATGTTATTGGACACCAATATGTACGGAGTACCGTAGGGACATGTATTTTTTAAAATTAATTTGTTCCCACGAAATAACAATTTGTTCCCTCAATTGAACAATTTGTTCCCTCGCATTAACAATTCGTTCCCACTATCTAACAATTCGCTCCCTCGAATTAACAATTCGTTCCCACGAAATGACAATTCGTTCCCTCAATTTAACAATTCGTTCCCTCGAATTGACAATAATTCGTTCCCACGATATAACAATTCGTTCCCACGAATTCACAATTCATTCTCGTGGGAACGAATTGTTATTTGGTGCGAAAGAATTGTTAAATTGAGGGAACGAATTGTTAATTCGTGAGAACGAATTGTTAATTTGTGGGAACGAATTGCTTAATTGATGGAAAGAATTGTTAATTCGTGGGAACGAATTAATAAAAAAAAGAAAAAAAGAATTCAACGTCCCCTGCCGGGCTCCGTTCCTATGTGACTATCCATGTGACCACAGTGTACTACACGTGATGAAGGACACTGTTACACGGTGTTACAAAATGATTTTTCGATTCCGATTGATTCCGATAGATAATGAATGGCATAATACTTATGTAATTGTTGAATAAATAACATATTTACCTCCTCGCTGCGTTTTTAAATCTCAGCATATATAGTGTATCGTCACCCACCCATATGTAGCGAAGTGGGTGAGTGGCGTAACTATATAAATTAGCCAGTTTCTAAGTGCTATGTCATCATACAATACAACATTGGAAGTGTATGGACTCTTGGAATGTTGTATAACACCTGCGTCAATCATCTCTTTCAGATGTTGTCGCACCTCTTCGAACATTCCTGGTGGGATATGCCTGTAAGGTTCCTTAATCGGCGTATCATCCACCAGGCGTATGGCATGTTTCACCAAATCAGTGTTGCCTAAGTCGGTGAAGGACTTTCAGAATATGATTTCCCATTTCTGTAACAAATGTTTAGTCTGTGCGATCTGATCCGTGGATAGATTATCCTCACTAATCTTAACTCCAAGGTCGCCCAAACTAAAACCTATATCAGGCTCACCTGGCATAGCATTATCCTTCTCATGTACAACTTCACTATGCACAGAGTTCACCTGTATCGTAGGTGATGATTATAATGAGTCCATTACCTTGACCTCATTCAAACAACACAAGTTTGACCTTGGGCGAATTTTAATTGGACTGGCCGATAAATTGAATACCCTAACTGGGACACGGACAGTACCACTGGTTGATTCCCCCAATGAAACAACTCTTGGACAAATTGCCAAGCTACCAGCTTGTGACGTATCGATGTGCTCAGTAATTGCGGTGTTTATACTGCCATGCTTCCGCACTATGCCATGTATGGTTTTCACTTCACCAGGGCCTACTGTGAATGCATGTTTGTTAGTACTTCGCACCAACACCGAATTACTCGCACTCACTGAGTCAAAAGCGGTCTTCCATGCTTGTGGTATCTCTGTTGTATCATCAACACACAGTGGAAGACTCGGACCTATGACACCAAAAATGTGCCTATTAAAAAAAATCCCATTACCCCACCCACTTGGTCTCGTACATTACCATCTTCTATTTATAGAAGGTGGGTATAAATATGGCTATTATAGAAAGAGCCCTCTCTTTTCTGATTCGCACAAACACAATAAACATCGATTAAATGTATGAAATATGTCTCTGGCAATCGATAAAGGTATTAGGTGTGTGAATATACTCACTTCAAATCGCTGTTTCAAGTATTTATTGAGTTATTCGCGTTTTGATTACCCCATCCAAAGCGAAAGTTGCGAGTACTAAAGAATCTCACATAGAATCGGAGGCCGTCCGGCGTGGATTATCATTATCGGTCATATTTGGCCGATAGCTGATCGCCAGCTCAAACTAAAGTGGTGCACCATGACCATATACATTAGAAACTCCAACCATACAATGTTCGTCCAATTGTGATCGTTCACCGATCTAAAAACACACTTTTTTGTCTAATTTCGTTCATTATCTGGAACTGGGTCAATGCACCATCTTCCATAATACAACCGGAAGCGTCTATGTAAAGAACATCTCTGATTGGCTAAATCTAAACTGTATGACGTCATTCAACCTATTTCGGGATTGCGGAAGACATAATCTGATAGTACGCGAATCATGAATGAAAGTAGAAAAAATGTGTTTTTTAGATCGGTGAACGATCACAATTGGACGAATTTTGTATGGTTGGAGTTGCTAATATATATGGTCATGGTGCACCACTTTAGTTTCAGCTGGCGATCAGTTATTGGTCAAATATGACCGATAATCCACGCCGGACGGCCTCCGATTCTGTGTGAGATTCTTTCGTACACGCAAATTTCGCTTTGGATGGGGTATACAAAATGCGAATAACTGAATAAATGCTGGAAAGAGCGATTTGAAGTGAATATATTCACACACCTAATACCTTTATCGATTGCCAGAGACAGAAATCATACATTTAATCGATGTGTATTGTGTTTGTGCGAGTCGGAAACGAGAGGGCTCTTTCTATAATGGCCACAATGTTATTCACCTTTCTGTATATAAGATGGTAATGTACGAGACCAAGTGGGTGGGGTAATGGGATTTTTTTTAATAGGCATTTTGTTGGTGTCATAGGTCCGAGTCTTCCACCTGTGCATCAACATAGCGTTTGTCTGTGTAGAAACGTATCACATTCGTTCCCACAATAACTGGTACCCTCTGATTATAATTAGTGTATGGTGTGACTAACACAGGACACTAATCAGATCTATCAGTCCTAGGTGGAGACATGAATGGTACGCTGATGTCGGCCTCAATGTAACCCATGTATGGCAGCACATTACCCCCTGCACCATGTACATGAAGTTCGAAATCACCAATGCTCAATAGCCTGGGTAATGGATCTAAGCTGATTTCAAGCTATCCGTCCAGTCGCTCCCAGAGTTCCACGCCTAGAAATTCTCACCATGTACAGTGTACATATATGTTGGCACCAGCCTTTTAAACACGTTGAAGCACTTCACACTCCGCCGTGCACAGTTTTAATCCCTCTCCAGTAGATGTCCGACGAGGCGTTGGAGAGTATATCATTGAAGTTGAAGTTGAAGCTGTTATAAAAACTTTCTGATATACATGTGATCATAGACCCACTGTCTACCAATGCCTTTGTAGTTTCACCACAAAAAACTATATCAGCCTCGTTTGCTGACCCTACCAATCTGTCAATCAGGTGTTCATTTTTGGAAGGGCGGGATGTAGCATCCGCTGTTTTATCACCATCTCCTAATTGCCGTACAATAGGAGAGGTTAATCTTTTGGCCCTTGTCCTGTTCTATTATCCCCATCACGGTTACTTTGGGACGTTCCGCGTCCGGAAGCCCCATAGTAACCCCTACCCCTGGTACCAGAAGCACCACGGTAATTTTCACGACCACGACCTCTGGTGTAATAATTGTCACTACTGGATCTGTTGTCAGACGATGAAGTAGTAAGATTGTTTTCATATGATTCAATCTTTTTCTCCATAGTCCGCAACTTATCCATCAATTGTGTCATCTGTTCTGACATTTTGTCAATCTGTGTTGACTGGTCATGTGATTCTAACTGAACAGGGTTGTGTTGTGTTAGTTTCAGTTTTGAGTGACTCTGAAGGGGTGCCAATGAATCTGTAGCTGTTAGCTCCAGGTCCACTGCCCTAATCTCTCTGAGCAACGAATCAAAACTGTTCAGCGAGTCACATTTATGTCTAGTCTGATTCTTCAGTCTCTCACTGCGGAGACTTGTCCAAAATTTAGACCTTAGCATGTCATTCTTTGCTTCAAAGCTCATGTGCCCATTGTCAATTGCCAACTGTAAAATTGACTCAAGTTTACATCCAAATGCAGTGACTGATTCATTATCTCCTTGCACCGTGGTGTAACATTTCATTACTCGACACATTACCAAATAACCCATCTAGTTTCTGAAGTATCTGAGTACTGGAAGCGGATTCTCCCAGGGGAATCAACATTTGTCTAGCTATAATTTTCTGATAGCCTGTAGCAACACATGTTCAATCACTTGACTATCTAGCATGAGACACCGTAACTCAAATCGCCATAACTCACTCATATGTAACATAACCTTTTTGAGCCGGTTCATCTCCAGAGAACTGTGGTATTTTTATGTTGCTCAACTGGGTGGTGGGCATAGAAGTTACATTCAGATTTGGTGGTGGTATGGGTTGTCCAAACTGTGTAAATGCCGAGACGGATGTTTGTTGTGGATGTGAAATCCCCTGCCTTGTCATGTCAGTATCGTGAAATTGCAATCTGGGATTGGCCTGTGTTGGGGATGGAATAAGGGAGCCTAACTGACCTGGGGTCGCATTATGTGTGTTATGTACCACTCCCCTTAACGTTGGAATAGTACCAGGGATGTGAAATCTCGGTCTCGGTTTAGCTGGCAAAGATGCGCTAAGTTTGTCAGCTAATGTCACCTTAGGAGTGGAAGTCGATGGTTGTTTCGACAACTCATATTCCTCATGCGTTAACACAACATAATTGCCCTGGTTATTCAATGCCTTAACCATCAACTCATAGTCCGGTATATTCAATTCTTCCCCACCCGAAGCCATGTTCAAGTAAGTTCGGTTTGTCAATGAAACCAACAAATTGTCAAAGTCGATTTCTGACAATCAGCGTAAGTCAAGTGAGTCCTTAACGTGTACGTCTATGTCAAATAGTATGTTTCTATGTCAGCTGGTAATTACACTAAGTTAAATACCAAACACCATAATCATGATAATATACATACTAAATAATAGTCAGAGACATACAACTTTCAATTTTCCAAAGTTTTAGCGTCATTTATCGTAAAGTGTCAAAAATTGGAGACGACATTTCCAAACCAATAACGAAAATAGGAATCGATCTAATACACCCCGTGTACAGGTAATCATACCAGAAAAAAAGATAACACTGCATTCATATCAATCGGAAGCAATGTTTGAACGAAGAATGGACGTAGACAGATAACGGTTAGCCTGACGAAAAGTGGCAACAACTTACTAGCTCATATCAGCATTCGCTAATACAAGCTGAAAATGTGCGATCGCTTACTCCTGCTACATTGTCCATGCACATACCTGTACATCATGTACACCATGTACACAGGCGAAGATCGCATGAGTAACCGACATGTTTTCCAACGTATATATGCAAAACCGCCGCGAAAATATCCCGAATATGAACATTCACAAGTTGCTACTCAACATCACATGCAACTTACACGTAACACGTCACAAGATAAACATTTTCACATAAACACTATTGCGTCACACATCGCTTGTGAACGATGACACAGTTTATACTGTCCCAAGACGAGACGATCAGTAGATCACCGAGCTCGAATCGCACGAGCGAAGCCGCTTCGATACCTGGGTTTCCCACAAGGTAGCCGTACGTTTAGTCATGACGATAACGCGAACCGGTTTTGTGCACAAATAATAAAGTAAGCAATGCCTTGCTTATTTAAAAACAGAGCTCTATATTTATATTATCCGCGGATTTTCCGTGTATTCGGTAAAGGAATTCTCGTTTGTCGGTGATTCCCGGAGGAATTGGACGGAGTAATGTTGACGTTGATCCAATCAGCCACCCATTTTAGTCACCAAAATCACATACACAGGTGTATGGAGGATAAAGAAAGTCCACACTGTGGGTTCAGTCCTGGTTATGTATTTGTATATATATTCATATATGTGAATATATATTTACAGTAAATAGTATGGGTGACCGAAAAGAATATATAGTATATATTTATGTAAATAAATATTATCATGCATTAGCTATGGTTACGACTGATTCGATGTCTCGGTGAAGAATCTCCGGCTGAAGGCTAATTCGCGCGCTTGCGTGGATAATTATAGTTTACGCATGCATGGCTACATCCAATCCACATACATACAGACTATGACGTCACATTACGGTAAAGAAACATACAATTAACAAGACGTATCACATGACATGTGTGGACAAATGAAATACAGACACGCAGCAACATGGACGACAAGAACAATACGTAACGATTCAAGTGACATCAACGTAAAGACATCAACGTAAAGTGAACGTTATATATTGATAGGGGCCATTTTGAATTACCATATAGCCACAGGTAAACATATCTGACCCTGTTGTGACATTACATATCTGACCATGTGACAAGTAGTATTCGATTCTATATTTGCAAAAGTATGTAATGGGTGAACAAATAACATACATGTATTTACCTGCTCGTTTCGTTCATTCATTCATGCAGCTTATATTTAAGGGTGGGAATTTTAAAATCTGCATACACAGTGTATCGCCAGGCTGCATGTGTACTTAACCATGTAGCTTAGCACACAGGTAAGACTCGGACACAGGACTCAGAAATAGCTCGTTCAAAAATTACCCCACCCACCCATATGTAGCGAAGTGGGTGAGTGGCGTAACCATCTAAATTAGCCAGTTTCTAAGTGCTATGCTCGATACTTTCACCTGTGGTCTAGCATATATGGCGTTAGACTGGCCGTATATGTCATACGCCTCATTTCACCAGGCAAAGCCGCATAAGAGACACGCAATGTGATTTTGTACCTAAGAACATGTGCGATTTTTCATGAAATACGTTTACAGAAACTGTGATCTTTTCTGTAAATGACGTCGAAAGTTGATAAAAATTGTCATAGCAAATGCGGAATTATCATCTTCTGTATGTACATGATTGATATCATCTTTTATTATCATGTTCTGCATAAACGTGTCTTTTATTCTCATGTTCTGCATAAACATGTACTTGAACATTTACATGTAATCTTACATGTAATATATGGTATTCAGTACTAAACCCATTGACCCGGCCTTAAATGACCTTAGCTGGTGATAGGCCGTTAAACTTACAGTAGCGCTTTTCTGAACCTTACCTATTTGTATATACTAATATCGTATAGTATAGTATTGGTATATTTAATGAGCATATCGTATGATTATATAATATAGGTATGTTTGTACCGTATCATCGTATAGTACAGTTTGCTTACATTATACAAACGTACTATACGAATATTGTACACAAATCTGGTATATTTGTACGATACAAACGTACCGGAATTATACACATGTATAAAAATCGTATAAACATACGATTTGAATGGTATATCTATACGATATATATACGGTACAAACATACCGTACGTTTATATTATATGCATATCGTATAGAAAAAATATCGTAGTGGTATAGTATACATATAGTATTGGTATAGTACGTATAGTTGACCTGCAGAAAAGCTCTACTGTACATGTAATATATGGGATTTAGTACTAAGCCCATTGACCCGGCCTTAAATGACCTTAGCTGGTGATAAACCCCAACAAACAAACAAACCTATTGGTTTTGAAAAAAATCCGATCACTTATCTCCCCTTGACGGCCATTTTTAATTTTCTCACTCTGTATCCTTGTTGAGGGGTATATCCATCAATGATTTTTATTTTTCCCTTTCACCCCTAAGTAACTGAATGGGCTGCGATATGTTAATTTTGCAACCAATCCAATCATCGCAAAATGATTTTCAGACTATTCCATTTATAAAAAGGGGGTATTTGTTGTTCTCAAAAATATGAAAATTACTTGCATAAACCGATATAGCGGGCTTTCGGGTTTAAAGGGTTAAACGAAACAGGGAATATGTACAATATAATATTGACGAAAACACCCGTCACTTTCAAATTGTAATTGTATGTGTAAATATAACATATGAAATCAATAATTAGCACATAGTTTGAGCAGTATAGATCATGTATATGATTAAGTGTAGGTAAAGCTGAATTGACCTTAATTTCGTGACGCCACATCTGCTCAATACAGGTATCTTGACGTCCCGGAATTAGGGCTATTTCACGTTCAAAGTTGTCAAATGCATGATCACAGTTCAGACAATGATCCACATTCAAGTGGTGTATAATACAATGTGTATTATGTCTTGTATGCGTTCACATGAGTCAAACCATTTCACTATTCAGCACTAAGCCACAATATCAACAATAAGCTGAGGCGAGCTGATTCATGAGCTGTCTCGTCAGGATCTGCATTGTTCGCGGATGTATCTTGAGTTAGTCAATTAACCTGTTCGAATGGTGGAATCGTCTAATGTTATCATGATCAAGTCCATGTAAGTTATGACGGGCGTAATGGTTAACTAATATGATGAACGACAGTGGATTATTTTATCGTGATAATGACCTGTGGGTAAACGGATTGCACGTATACAGTTGCCTGAGGTAGGTTATTATCGATGTATAGTATTGACAATGACGGACTATTTACAAGATTTACTTAATATATGACTCACCAGATTAACGGGAATGTCTGCGCGCAAGACCAGCGAATGTCCATGTATATTCCTTATACATGCTGTTCCTGTCATGACATCTTTCTGTGACTGATTAAAAGATGCACAAAGTGTAACCCCATTGTTAGTGCTGAATTTAGAATGCTCCCAAATTCTGGTGTGTCTCTCTATGTAAATGACAATTTGAAGTCACTGCAGCTATTCAGTATGTAGTTTTTCTCTTGATGTACTGCAAATACATTTCACTCAGCATAGCCAAAAAGGTCACTGCTTATCTATTGAGTGCCGTTAACAGTTCAAAGTGAATATGGTTGGAGAAATGGAGCCTTGGACATTTGTGTTCAGTCGACGTCGGCACAGACCAGCCTGCACCCACCATGCTCCAAATAAACAGTATAAATACTAAACAAGCTGCAGGAGTCTGCTAGCAGATCATGAGGTACTGGCCACAAATACCATAATCCCCATTTTTGCAGTGAAAAATACAAACATTTTACAGGCTTGTTGACATCATTTTCATGCATATTTGGAGTTTAAAATTACTTTAGTATGTTGCTCATGTGACTGATATAAACATGGTGGTGCATGTTGCCACATACTTTTACATTTTAGCAGGGTTAAAACAGAAGAGTGGATTTAAGTGCATCTATTTTTCAATTTATGGGAAAGTGGTTTCTACAACAAACATATACATGTATTATAATAAGCTTAGATTTGCAAATGTATTCGAATAAGTGATGTACGATTGATTGTACTGATGTACAGTCGAATAATTTTATATCATTGAGGGAATGTCAAATATTGTGTAATTTGTCCTCAGTATGAATGAATACATGAAATAAACTGATGTATGCCATTTTCATTGTTAATTAGTCAATTAGTATTTTAATCATGATTATAAAACTTGCTGAGCACAAATCGACTCAGAATAAACATGATGAAGCATGTTGATTGGTTGACTGAATTTGAATTTAGGTGTGTCCAACAGTAAGATAACATGTACAGTGGGCTCAGTGTGTAAGTGCACACACGAACGAACACGACAGGTTGGTTCCAACTTGTCGTGTTCGTTCGTGTGTGCACTTACACGCTGACCCAACTGTAGACAGCATTTTGATTGGTCATGATTGAAGGCTTATGTGATCAGAACAGTTTATAATCTTGAATTCAGGCCCAGTATGTCAAACACACCGTTAATGTTCTTGCAGAGAGCTTGTAGTAGTGGTTACAATGACGCCATTGCGTCTATGTTAAAGTTATATCTAATCGTGTAGCGAACATGGGATATAGGGATGCAAAAGTCGTCCGTCTGTCCATCCGTCACATCTTACATTCTGCTATGACTTTGTTACCGTATGACCGATTGGCTTGAACTTCATGTGCATGTCTATTATCCATATGTTTAAACAATATTTAATTTTGCGTCCGTCCAGTAAACGTGAGTGCGTTTCTCCATTGTCTTATAACTTTTTTACTGTGTAACAAATGGGCTTGAAACTTCATGTGCATGTTTATTATCCGGCATCCACATTTTCATTCCCTACCCCACCCATGCTCTCCCAATGCCCAAGGTCGAGGTAAAATAACTTTGAAGTTCCAGTCAAGCAGGTGTGTGCATGTTCCTTCGTACTCATATAACATCTTTACTTTATGAATGATTTGCTTCAAACGTTATGTGCATATGACCCATCATTCATAGTTTCATTCCCCTTGTCCAAGTTCAAGGTCAAATAATGTGATATTGACCTTCAAACCAGGGAGCTGGATTTGTGTTGTGTGTGGTTAGAGTTCAGATGAGCTCTTGTGTACTCCTTTTTATACGCTCGTTTGAAAAAAACAGGACATATTATGTTGTGGCGCCATCTGTCCGTCCATAAACTTTAGTCTTTAAACATCGAACTAGTCCTACAGTTGTCCACTGTTCTAATTTCAGGGATTTATATATATTTATTTCGATGTAAATATTCCGTACTGATTTTGGGATCCCCCTTTCCCCCCCAATGCAGCTGGTTAAATGCGGGATTGAACCTGTTGGCCCGGCATTAAATGACATTAGTAGTTGATAGGCAGTGCAGTTAAATACCAATACACCATATCAAGTCAACCTACAAATTTTAACATGAGCCAAAAGAGATGAGGATGGGGAGAAAAATGTGTTCGACATTTACACCAAACCATGTCGATATAACTTGGAAATGATTTATCAAAGGAAAAAAATAAATTTTGCAACTCGTTCCGCATTGCGAAATGATAACTTATTCTACAAAATCTATTTTAGCCCCCATTTTAAATTCAAAAAATGTAACGCAACCTTTTCAAATAAAAAATAAAGAGAATAACATGCATGTTATTTTGAAACACATGTTAATAATTCCAGCACACAAATATTTACTCAATTCCCTAACATTTGATTGGTCCGTAGCAAGTCTCTGTCCAGAATTTATATCACAGTAAACTCCATGCCGAACTACTTTCCGTAACCGTCAGGTGCAGTTAAAATAATTCTTAAGAAAACGGAAAATAAACACATTTTCTTGATGAATTTATTTCAAATGCTGGAATCATAAGGAATGAATGGCCTTTTTGTGGAATTTATCGGGGATATAAACTTGGAAAAGTCGCGGGAATACTGGACGAGGCCTTCCGGCCTTCGTCCAGTATTCCCGCGACTTTTCCAAGTTTATACCCCGATAAATTCCACAAAAAGGCCATTCATTCCTATATTTAATTTTAATAACATGGTGAAATATTTGTAAATGAGACGCCTATTAGGTTTCCATGGTGTCTAAGACAATTTACAATCTAAGATGATTTACAGTGAAACCCAAGATTAAAACACATTTATGTTTTATGTGTGGATAAATGGGGCTTATGAGATATATGGTCAGTCTTGCTCTGGGTCTTCCAGGTCAGTATTGAGGAATGATAAGAACATCTTTTGTTAAAAACAGGATTGATGTTTCACTGACTGAATGGCGACCAGTGCAGCCTCTGATCTGATCAGACTGTGCGAATGTATGGGATATATGGCCAGTCTCGCTGGGATATATCGCCAGTCAAATATTGATTCTATTGCGAAAAAAACAAATTCCCTATGTTAAATCACTATAGACATCTTCACAGACATCTTCACAGAGTGAAGATGTCCCATAGACATCTTCACACTGTGAAGATGTCTATGGGGATTTAATAGAGGGATTTATTTTTCGAATTTCAGAAATAGCGAACCGATTTTCAAAAACTATCTTTTGTGTTCTTAGTTTGATCAGTTCCAAGCTAACTAGCCAGATTTCAGTGTCAATTTTCTTTTTTCGTTTTTCGACTCCTCTACGTTCTCTACATCTTTTCCCCCCCATGTTAAGTTCCAATTTTTCGTAATAAAATTAATATTGGACAATCATTTACGAAATAAAAAGAAGGCTCATTCTTAAATGTTGCTACAATTTAATATTACCGACAAAAATAATATGTTTACATTGTGGAGCAGTTTTCGTGAAACAGACAGTAGATTCCGTTCCCGGTCACACGTACACATAACAACATTAAGTCCACGACATAGCTCCCGAAACGACTTTCCTGTCTCTGTTTATTAAGTTTGCGTCAATGTCTTTCCGGGTGTGACAATAGAACGGATGTGCAGAAGAAACACATGTACAGTTGGGTCAGCGTGACACACGCGAACGAACACGATAGGTTGGTTCGCTACCCACCCAAAGTGTATGTTGTTACCACTCAGTTGAACCGTCTCGCCGAGACGGTTCAACTGAGTGGTAACAACATACTCTTTTGATGCGAAATGAGAAAAAATGCAGAAAAATATTTACATTTTTTGTTTATACATGAAATACAGTGGGGTCAGCGTTCCAACCTGTCGTCCTCGTTCGTGTGTGCACTTACACGCTGACCCCACTGTACATTGTAGGACGATTTTAATGCGTGAGTGTTGGATATTTGTATGTGGTCTCAGTTTTGGAAAGTTGACCTCATGACGTGTGCGACCATCGTAGCCACAGATCAGCATGTGCATGTCCTGATCAGAGCCGACGTTAAATATGTACACGTCATAGATGTCTAGATCTTTCTTGATAGAAAGCTGAATACATCATCATGCACATTGCTTGCACGGACGCCGACGGACACGAGTGTATTATTTCCGCTATTCAGACATGTACGATGGAATCTCCTATGTATTACACTTCCACGGCCGACGCACACTCGTGTATTCTTTCCCGCTATTCAAAATGTACGATGGAATATTCTCTATATTTCCAATATATTACTGTTTGAACTACATGCATGTGCTGGTCTAGCTACCATAATTCGCCTCGGATATATTACCTACGGCTACAATTTGACGTATTCAAAAAATGTGAGCAACCGAAGTGCATACCCAAACTTGTTACATGTAGGTCAAAACTTACCAAACTGTATATTGTATACCTTTAAGCAAATAATCTTTGATATAGAACTAGTAAATTTCCAAAAATAATAAAACAGGGAAATCCTTTTCCCATGGAAGCCATATTTTTTCTTGTTCAACATAACGAAATGAATCTTTCAAATATACAAGATATACATGTAAATGTCAGATAACCACATTGACACGGTAAAATATCCAAGTTCTGCATGTGTATGTTCTTTATTAATAATTTATTGATACAGCTTTGACAGTTTTATATCGCTAACATACCAAACATGATAACCGATTGCAAAAATCACTCTTCCATGTGTGACATTAAAATGATGGGGTTAAATTGCTACCCTCGCGAGAGGTATAGAGCGGGGTAGAACTTTTGTTTCTAGGGCTGGTCCAGTTTCTACTCCCAGCGTTTCAACAGAAGGACAGTATGTAACAGTTATTGCAGGAAATACGAAGGCAAACTTGATGGTATATAGTCAAAGGCCGTTCGGACGTCAGCGTTCGGTGGTTATTTCTGTACGGGTGGCGAAGTGATTGCAACCCACAAGTGTGAAATTCTGAGACCGTGACGAAATATCGTTGAATGTACATTGTGCATATACAGTGGAACCTCTCTAAAGAGGACACCCTGTGAGGTCCCCAGGGTGTCCTCTTTGGAGAGATTACATTGTAATTAATCATTCGATGGCCATTTGTTTGCCATTTTCTGTTATGAACAGACAGGACAATGGCACAAATTACATTGAAACCCATCTAAACAAGACGCAATGGGATCCCAGGGTGTCCGATTTAAAGAGATTACATTGTAATTAATCATTCGATGGCCACTTGCTGTCATGTTCTGTTATGAACAGACAGGACAATGGCATAAATTACATTGAAATCACTGTTTAGTGATAGGTGCGTAACTACGTGTAACTGGAGTCAACTACAAACGACATTTAGGTGCACGTGAGTGTAGATGTAAACTAAAACACCCATGCATCACCGCTTACTGTCTGCTCCACGTTTTGCTGCCGACGAACGTTTGGCTATTAAAGACATTAAATCTAAAAAATATTTAAAATTAAGTACTTTTTCATCAATAACAAAAAAGTCACCCTCCCCAAAAAAATTTGTTTCATGAAATTCCATCAGATATTGATTTGTTTGCGAAAAAAAAGATTTGCCTATGGGAATTTAACATGGGGAGTCAATTTCCAAAATGTTTCGTTTTTTGAGGATAAAAAAAACGAATAAATTTGGAAATTGACTCCGAAACCTGGCGAGATAGCTTGAAAATGATGTAACTAAGAAAACAAAAGATAGATTTTAAAAATCGGTCGACAAATAAACAAAATATTTAAAAAAATATATATTTTTAGCCCCCATGTTAAATTCCCATAGGAAAATGTTTTTTTCGCAATAATAATCAATATTCGATGGAATTTCATCAACTCATGATCAAATAAAAAATTTTGGGGTGGGTGACTTTTTTGTTATTGATAAAAAAGTACTTAATTTTAAATATTTTTTAGATTTAATGTGTTTAATAGCCAAAAGTTCGTCGGCAGAAAAACGTGGAACAGACAGTAGGCCTAATGACGACAGTTAGACGTTGGCCACGTACATTTACGAATTGTTGTCCTATGTATGTTTGTTAGCTGCCAATCGCATGATGCCTCGACCATTATTGGACTCAGTTATGAGATTTCCAACCTTACGTCATAAGAAAAATCAAAAATTGAATTAGAAGAGCTGCGATATTTATTGTTTTCTTTTTGTAAATGCCGTCGAAATATATATTCCGCGCGTGGAATTTCCATCAAGTATCGAAGTAATTTGAAGATAAAACAATGTATAGTCTGTTTTACAGCACCATTACTGGGGCGAAGTACGTGACTGTATCACGATGCGATAAGGTAGAACATGTCATATTCTGGCTCATTTCAATTTCCTGTTCACAAAGACCGCTAAATGAGTGTAATTCACAGGACAGAATTGAATGCCGAAACAGATCCGATAAAGACGTGTCACATACATTTATCCGGTCAACACAGTGCGTATGTGCCGTGAAACACGGTGCCGTGAAACATTTTTGATATTCAGTCAATAATATTTTTGCATTTTACAGCCATTTGTAGGTGTTGACGGGATAAATAGAATAGTACGTTAGTGCCGTGAATGGGAAAAAATATCTGGCAAGGCACGGAAACGGGATGTGCTCGCCCATCCCGTTTCCTGAGCCTTGCAAGATATCTTTTCCCATTCACGGCACTAACGTACTATTCTCTATCTATTTTCCTTATTTCTGAACCAAAATATATGTTGTGACCACTCATTTGAACCGTCTCGGCGAGACGGTTCAAATGAGTGGTCACAACATATACTTCTGATGAGAAATAAAGAAATTCTTGAGCCTTGCCGGATATTTTTTCCCATTCTACTATTCTACTATATATGTACATTTATACATGTACACATGGCAATAGTCGCACAAGTAAACCCATTTGATATGTGAAACCTCTCTAAACCGGACACCCTGGGGACCTCCGTAACCGTGTCAATATATGTACATATACACGATGCCAATAATCACACAAGGACAGCCATTAGATATACAGTGAAACCTCTCTAAACCGGACACCATGGGAGATCCCAGGTGTCCGGTTAAGAGAGGTTTCACTGTAAATCAGGCATAGTAGTATTTATTTGTTCATAATTCCAGCACAAAAATATTTACTCAATTCCCTAACATTTGATTGGCCCGTAGCAAGTCTCTGTCCAAAATTTATATTCCAGTAAACTCCCACGTCTAACTACTTTCCGTAACCGTGAGGCGCAGTTAAAATAATTCTTATGAAAACGGAAAATAAACACATTTTCTTGATGAATTTGTTTCAAATGCTGGAATTATAAGGAATGAATGGCATTTTTGTGGAATTTATCGGGGATATAAACTTGGAAAAGTCCGGCCTTCGACCAGTATTCCCGCGACTTTCCAAGTTTATACCCCGATAAATTCCACAAAAAGGCCATTCATTCCTATATTGAAACTCGTATACACATGCATCTATTACATAATGTCCATGTATATACATGTAGCTCCCAGCCAAGTTTGGCTTATGAGTCAATAACTGAGAGACAGCCAATCACTGTCTTAACCGTTTTACTGCGTTGTAATCGATGTACATGCATGTGCTATTGAATCATTTCCTGACCGAACCTGCCCTGACATATAATGGACCTTCAATACGTTAATATATGCTTTGCAGTCATGAACATAAATTGCCATCTGAATAAATTGTAGCGAAAGCCATATAAAATATTATAGGAATGAATGGCCTTTTTGTGGAATTTATCGGGGTATAAACTTGGAAAAGTCGCGGGAATACTGGACGAAGGCCATTCATTCCTTATAATTCCAGCATTTGAAATAAATTAATCAAGAATTTTTTTTTTTTTCCGTTTTCTTAAGAATTATTTTAACTGCGCCTCACGGTTACGGAAAGTAGTTCGGCGTGGGAGTTTACTGGGATATAAATTTTGGACAGAGACTTGCTACGGGCCAATCAAATGTTAGGGAATTGTGTAAATATTTTTGTGCTGGAATTATACGGTTTTCAATGATGAAATAGAGAAAACGATACCCGCAGGAAACACAGAGGAGACACATAAACCCACGAGAAAACTAAAGCAGTACAACATGATAAAGACACGTGACTCGTATATCGGTGAGCCTTCAACGCGACACCACGAGGCCGTCCACGACTACGGTGTGTGCTTCCTACGGAGCCCTGCAGCGGACGTATAATTGGTTTGTTTATTAATTTGTTCTCACAAAATAACAATGCCTCAATTTAACAATTCATTCCCACGAATTAACAGTTTGTTCCCTCAATTTAACAATTTGTTCCCACGAAACAACAATTCGTTCCCGTTATGGGAACGAATTGTTCAATTGAGGGAACGAATTGTCATTTCGTGTGAACGAATTGTTAATTCGAGGGAACGAATTGTTAAATTGAGGGAATAAATGTTATTTCGCTGGAACGAATTAATAAAAAACAACACATGTCCCATGCGGGGCTCCGAAGGTTCCAACAGAAAAGCAACAGTATGTGAAATCGTATCTAAATAGTCAAACAAGTGCAACAAAAGCCCCACAATAAACATTTCCCGACGAACCAATGAGCAAATAGCATTCACAGTAGGAAATAAAATCACAATGAACTTCAATACACGAACGCATGACAGCAAGGGTGCCATCATGGAACGGACAGTGGACAAATAGTCTATTGGGGCGGTGATACCTGGTTAGAATGGCGTTGCAAACCTCCCGCTTATCTCTGTTGCTGTTTCCAATGTCGTTCAGTATTTTAATTATGTATGTAGGCTTGTCTGTGTAGTTCTGCCAGCCGCTAGACTACTTAATGTGGAAGTTTGTAAATCATACTATCTCTTAAAGGTACACGCCCAGTCAGCTGGCACAGTTGGCATTTTATATCAGACATATTCACACTGATATCAGGGGCGATAACCGTGTTTCCTTAAAATGTTAATGGACATTACCATTTATTCTCTGTATTTAGATTTTGATGTGCAATGATCATACTTTATAACCTGTCAAAACTATCATTTTTTCAGGTGACGCATTTAATTGGTATAAATAAGTAAATAATATCATGCCTCATTTGTATATAAAAATAGCCTGATACCACCGCATGTCACTATCAGTAAAATAAATAATACTAAATGATTATATCGGTATAGTGGGTACTCTTACATGTATGTTTTAGAACTGGTAGGATAGTGACATAATTATACACTTAAATGTATTTAATTCCTATAAAGAACTGTTTGTGCCTAACTGTTTGGGCATGTACCTTTAAGGTATTAGGTCATAGATAGGCGTGGATATGCAATACATATAATCCTCTCTTAACCGGACACATGGACGATCCCAATGTGGTTGATTTAACTTTCATCTTTCTACAGGGATAACGTATGTTCGTGGTTGTAACGTACATACGCATGTATTGGAGTGTTCGTATGCCTGTATTGCAGCGGAACCTCTCTAAACCGGACACCCTGGCAGGGACGGATCCAGCAGAACGGGGGGGGGGGGGTGGGGTGGGGTGGGGGGGGGGGTGTGCTTGCTTGAAGAATAACTCTTGCAATCTACTCCCGTACCGTTCGTAGCGGTACGGGAGTAATTGCAAGAGTTACAGTTCGCAACTAGGGGTTGTCCTATTTTCGAGCTCTTCGAAATGCACTTTCCTGTGTTTTATGGCATTTAAATTCAGACTCCAACTCGTGGTAAACTGTGATCTATGAACTCCTCTAGATCCGCCCCTGCCTGGGGATCTCCCAGGGTGTCCGGTTTAGAGAGATTCCACTGTATGTGGTCGTTTGTTTTGGTCGCTTAATAAACTACAAATAACCTAGTATATTTAAAGATTGCACAAATTTATTTCATCGAATTCGTAACTGTGTGCCTTGTTTTCTATATATACATATGTATCTGTAATCTAATGCGCATGGGAGATAACTTGTTATTGCCTTTTTGTTGAAGGTGTACACATGAGGTATTTTTGTTGTGAAATGACTTTACTCCTTGTATGCAATATTTTAAAAATAAATCAATTGCATCCGATGCACGAATTGAATTTATACTGAAAATAAAAATAAACTGGTACCCGTCATTTGCTGACACACTCGCGTTGTCAACGATAGTTACATTAACGAAGTAGAAACATGCGTTACCAAATCCAATTGATTGTCAGTTATCCTTGGTGCATATCGGTGCAGGAAAACATCTGCATAAAAGCATGTGTTTACTTGTTTATCACATTACTGCATGTCTGAGATCCAATGCCGTTAATAAGTACCATTGCATTTAGCAGGTTTCGTATTTCCTTCCGCAAAGAAACGCCATTAAAAGCTAAAAAAATGCAATGCATGCACACTCCCATGTAGCCATTAAAAGGCGGGAAACGAAGTTGTCAATGCTACTGTATCATATATTGTTTCATACTCAAGGTGCATGATCACGTGGTAATACCAACAACAACAGTCGCTGAAAGTGTTAAAATCTTGCCCACTCCAAAGTAAGTATTATTTGATAGTTTCCTTAATATGCAACGGATTTTGATGAAATATGGCTCAGCAAACGCGTCTTCATGAGCTGCATTTGGTGGTCCAGGTAGTTCGGCACATACTTATGTCGTTGTTGCGAGGAATCGATTTCCGTGTCGTTAGACACGGAAATCGATTTTTCGGGAAAACGACAGAAGTTTGTGCCAAAGTACCGAGACCACCAAATGCAGCTTAACAAGACGCGTTTGATGTGCCATATTTCATCAAAATCCGTTAACTAATAAGGACAATATAAATGAATACGTACTTTGAATCGGATGGATTCTGGAAGTTTCAGTACTTGTTGTTGTTGTTAGTACCACGTGATCATACACCTTGATACTGGCAGTCGGACCAACGATTCTTCATGATAACGCCGCGTGATACAATGCAGCACTTTAGTTGCGAGCAGTAACTTGCAATCTACTCCCGTACCATCCGTAGCCACTACGGACGGTACGGGAGTAGATTGCGAGAGTTACTGTTCGCAACTAGGCAGCATTTGTGACGTCCTTTCTGGAAGAGCGGAACTGGCAAACGTTGGCGCATCCGCCATATTCCCACCATTATGACCTGTTTACAAAACTCAAAGAACATCTCCGTGGCACCAGGCATAGTGACTTGGATACCCTACATGCTGCTCTGAACGCTGGAATGAATGACAATGACAAAGGTTGCATGGGTTTCTCAATATAAACATGGTTTGACAGCACTTTAGAATCATTTCCTTTGGAAATGATTCTAAAATGCTGTCAAACCATGTTTTTGACGAGAAAAATCGAAAATAAAACATAAACAGCAGACGACAACATTTCATTCAGCAGGCTAAGGGTTAACAAAGGTTGCATAGCAGTGGGTGTTCGTATGTTATCCAAACCATGGAGTCGGTCATCGATCATAAGGGACGTTTATTGAAGGAATGTAAAACAAAAATTAATGTAAGTTAAACGATTGTTGTGTTATTCACCAATAGTCACTACTTCTTGCCTCGTAAGCAAAGACTTGTTTGGCAGGAGCCTGGAGACGAATCTGTTGTCAAAACATGTTTCATTCGACAAAATAAAAATAAAAATTAAAGAAAACAGCGGAAGAAAAACGTACAATAGGTACATGTAATTAGCTGGGAAATGGTGTATTACGAGTTATGCAACTAGCATAGCCCATACCAGACTGCGCGCATGCATGGGTGCAGTCTGATCTGGGCATATGATGTACGCCATTCTGTCAATAGTACATGCTTACTTCTGGATCTGCACTGTTCGCCATTCCATGAAGAGCCCGTGGGAACCGGATCATCCTATGATTCGTGCATAAGTGCTTCGTAAATGTGATGTGATATATGCATACCATACATCTGAAAATTCTCTTCTTACTATATCCTACACGGTGCATGGAGTTGCCATGTCGACCATCTTAGTGTGTACAAGCCGTTGATCTGCTTACCTCTTGTAGCGTTTGACACATACAACTAAGTATAGGACAAACACATGAATAGAACACAGAACAGCTAGCTATGCGTTGCTTTTATCAAATTTAGATACAAGGTCTGAAAGGTTTGTTGACCACTTTTTAAAATGTTTGAGAAGTAAGTAAAGACTGTGTAACAGTAAGAACATTACACAGTGCTGTAGATATATATGGTGGCTGATTAGGGACATTTCGCCTCGTCGCTCCGTCGCTCCGTCGCCACGAAGTTTATGGCTCCTTCGCGGCGACGGAGCGATAATTATCGCTCCTTCGCGGCGAAGGAGCGACAAGACGAAGTTTAGTGTCCTTAAACTTCGCTTCGTCGCTTCGTCGCCCCGTCGCCCCGTCGCTCCGTCGCTTCGTCGCCCCGTCGCTCCCCGTCGCCACGACGGAGCATAATTATCGCTTCTTCGCGGCGACGGAGCGATAACTCGTGGCGACGTGGAGCGATAAACTTCGTGGCGACGGAGCGACGGAGCGAAGTTTAAGGACACTAAACTTCGCCTGTCGCTCCTTCGCCGCGACGGAGCGATAAACTTCGTGCGACGAAGCGACGGAGCGATAATTATCGCTCCTTCGCGGCGGACGGAGCGATAATTTATCGCTCCTTCGCGGCGAAGGAGCGACGAGACGAAGTTTAGTATCCTTAAACTTCGCTCCGTCGCTCCGTCGCCACGAAGTTTATCGCTCCGTCGCCGCGAAGAAGCGATAATTATCGCTCCGTCGTGCGACGAAGCGACGGAGCGACGAGCGACGAGCGACGGGGCGACGAAAGCGACGAAGCGACGAAGCGACGAAGCGACGTTTAAGGATACTAAACTTCGTCTCGTCGCTCCTTCGCCGCGAAGGAGCGATAATTATCGCTCCGTCGCCGCGAAGGAGCGATAAACTTCGTGGCGACGGAACGACGAGGCGAAATGTCCCTAATCAGCCACCATAGATATATACATGTATTACCATACATACTGTATCCAATCCCGCGGCTTGGAAGCAGTTATCTGAGTGTACATGTATTGTCAGTATTGTATATTCGCCTGTTATGCGAGTAAATACGACTTTCACCTTTGGCAGGTGTACTTCTAATAACAGACTATTCATCAGTTTAACAGTTTACACATAGAACAAGTGTCCATTGTATATTTTGTAAGTGATAGTAATCAGTGGTCAATCTGCTGAACTAATATGTATATGACGTGGTCGTCATCATATATATCTGGGACGTACTGCACCAACTTGTATTAAATTTTCTGCCATATAATTGTCTGTATGTGTCAAACGCCCCAAGTGGTAAAACTGTCCTATAGCATGTACAAACTAAAATCTAAGGCATCCATTCACACACTCCGGCCCAAATGTATGTTGGCCTTTTCTACATGCAGTCATGTATCCTAACCCAATTAAGGCGGACTTATTGCTGGATTACCAGATTTATTCCTTTGGCGGTATCACTCCGCGCCCATGAATGACACAATTGTGGCTGCGACTGAAGAAATGTGGCTCATGGGATTTGTGACAAATGCAGCTCCTGATCAAACAGCATACTTCGGTAGCCTGGTAACGACCTTCATTATGTGTTATACGCATGGCGGGTGCTTTATTGATGGAATAGCGAACTGTGCAGATCCTGACCACACTGTGCGGATGCACAGCCTAATCTGGATCTACACTGGTCACATACGCCCCATCTGTCCAGTCACAGCTGCATTTGTTGACGTGCATTCATTTTTCCTTGTTATTTCCCGAGATGTGCGATGCTACGTTAATATAAGGTCATTGTGCTATTGTTATCGGATGGCGATACACGTTGTCACGATAACGATATTACGATATCACTATGACAATCACGCCATAACACGATAACACCATGACGATACTACGATCGTATAATCGTAATCGAGCTATTGCGATATCGCAGTATCGTAATCTCGTTTTCGCACTGCCGTGCTATCGTCATACCGACATCACAGTATCGTACCGAATGCGATATTACGATAGCCTTTACGGACCACCGTAGAGATGGGTCTCCGGTTTCTGTACATGCACACGGATATCAACGTTTCTGAGCATCTATTGGCAATATCAACTCGCAGTCAAGCAATTTCATTGGCTGTGCCTGAGCTGTGCCTGAGCTGTGCCTGAGCTGTAACACACCTCAGGCTCAGCCAACAAAATGTCTTGCTTTCAGGCACCTGTTGTGTAACTGATCAACTCTGTTACAAGCACTGCATGTACCTGTACCTACGGAGCCCCGCAGGGGACATGCATTTTTTTATTAATTCGTTCCCACGAAATAACAATTCGTTCCCTCAATTTAGCAATTCGTTCCCTCGAATTAACATTTCGTTCCCACGATATAACAATTCGTTCCCTCGAATTAACAATTCGTTCCCACGAAATGGCAATTCGTTCCCTCAATTTAATAATTCGTTCCCTCGAATTAACAATTCGTTCCCACGATATAACAATTCGTTCCCATGATATAACAATTCGTTCCCACGATATAACAATTCGTTCCCGTGGGAACGAATTGTTATTTCGTGGGAAAGAGTTGTTAAATTGAGGGACGAATTATTAATTCGTGGGAACTAATTGTTAACTTGAGGGAACGAATTGCTATTTCGTGGGAACGAATTGTTATTTCGTGGGAACGAATTAATAAAGAAAATAATTATACGTATGTACCAGTATATACTTGTATGTGATGGAATTTTGAATGTGCAGTGGTAGTGTTTTTATCAGGCAACACGCTATGCATTGGCCGAATACACGGTGACTGATACGACAGTGTCGTATCATGCATTCACTAGATACATACCGACGGGTCATAGCTGGGTCCAGTTTCACTGAACTTCGTACGACTAAAATGTTCGTAAGTGCAAATTTAGGATCGTCTGGAAATTTCAATTGATGGATTTACATGTATTGAGCATAGGCTGCATATGCAGCCTATGCTCTATAAATGTAAATCCAATAATTGTTTACAAGAAAACGTTGTTAATGTGCGATTTCATAATTTTGCACTTACGGACACGGCAACGTTCTATTTAATTGGTCGAATGGCGTCACATGACTTCACTGAACGACGTCAGTGTAATGACCCAACGTTGACAAGCCCGACTTCTTTTCAACGAACACCTTGTTATGTTTGCTCAATTAGCTAGTACGAAATGTTACCTGATAAATAGAATATCTTGTCCATATATATTCAGATATCAAACCTTAACGAGCCATCTCATCAGGAACTGCACTTCTTACAAGTAATTTTCATATGTTTAGAAGATAGAAAAACTAACCTTTGACCTAAATTGACTTCAAATCATTTTGTTACGATTGAATTGGTTGGAAAATTAAGTTGAATTAACAGACATGTCTCACCGTCCATTCCAGTTATTGAGGGTTTAAAGGGTTAAAGCAGTTTACTAATTGCATAAGAAACGAGACTATGACACCATGCTTTGCGCATTGCTCCCGCCTACGCTTGCGAGAGTCAACGACCACTTCACTATGTGGTGTTGAATCATTAAATAGCGAGGCTATGAGCAGATAGATGAGGCACGTGCAAACAGATGTATATCCCTTCCAAATGTTGCGTACATGTATCACCACATGCCACCGATAGTGTTCGATTTACTCCCGTGAACTGGATAATTAAATAGCGCAGCGAATAGGCACGTGCAAATCCGTATTTATGTCAATGAAACGTTACTGAAGCGTATCACCACATAACAACAATGCTTTTTTTCAATATTGTGTATGTTTGCACCAACACTGTGCATAACAGGCTAATTAAAGAGAGTGGCGAGGCGGCACGTGCGAATTCGTATCAGTTTCCAATGTGGTCCGAAGTAACCGCACGGCAACACTGTCTACTCCGTGAATATATGCGCATACAAAATGCTGTGCGTTTTTGAATAATTAAACAGCGCAGAGAAGAGGCACGTGCAGATCCGTGTCCATTTCCAATGAGACGTTACTGAAGCGTATCACCGCATGGTGCCGATGGTTCTAGCTTCACTCCCTTGCATGTTTGTGTGAGCGAACGAACGTTCACCGTGATGTATTGAATTATTTAATCGGCCAACGAGGAGGCTCGTGCAAATCCGTATCCATTTTCAACGTGACGTTACGGAAGCGTATCATAACACGACACCCACTATGCTTTTTTGTTTACTCCTGTGTTTGTTTGCATGTGTCAAATCAGTGTGGTATTGTGTAATTAGAGCGGCTAGGTGGCACGTGCAAATTCGTATCCATTTTCCATGAAACGTTTCTAAAGCGTATCACCACATGCAACCAATTGCAATGCTTTTTCGATCTCATCCTGTGATTGTTTGCACGAACGCAACCAGGGTAGTATTGAATATTAATTAAATAGCGCGGATAGGCGGCACGTGCAAATTCGTATGCAATTTCAAAGAGACGTTACGGAAACATATCATTACATAACATCAACGTTATTTCGCGTTCCTCCTGTGTATGTTTGCGCGATCCAACACTGTGCGGTATTGGATATTTAAATAGCCCTGCTAGGTGGCACGTGCAAATTCGTATCCATTTTCAATGAAACGTTACGGAAGTGTATGTTTTCACGAGTCAACCCTGTGCGGTATTGGGTAATTAGAGAGGCTGGGCGTCACGTGTAAATTCGTATCCATTTTCAAAGAGACGTTACGGAAGCGTATCACCACGCTGATGTTTTTCGCGTTACTCCTGTGTGTGTTTGCACGAACCAACATTGTGCGATATTGTATAATTATATAGCGCAACCAGGACATTTGCCCGTGCAATCGGAAGAAGTTGCAGAAGCGTGCACGTGCAGATAGACCACGAATCGATGCTGATATATGTGAAACTGTGAAAAAAGGCCGGGATTTATTCGTACGCATTTGCAAATTTGACCAAGTATCGTCTAAACCGGTGAGTAATATTAACGAGACGACACAGCATACGTGACTGTGATTGGAGAACTGGGGGCCGTTTCACTAAACTTCGTACGACTAAAATGTTCGTAAGTGCAAAATTATGATAGTCTGTAAATTGCACATCAAAACTGTTTTCTTGTAAACAATTATTGGATTTACATTTATTGAGCATAGGCTGCATATAGCGATCAGTGTAGACCCTGACCCTGATGCGTCGGCGCAGTCAGATCAGAGTCTGCACTGCTCGCCAGTCAGCCAGACAAGCAGTCATTATGATTCTAGCAAACTACGATGTACTTGTATATCGTAGTGCAGTGCCAGCTAACCAATAACTAGACAAGCCACGGTAGTCACAAGCCCGATATTTACCCGGTCACAGCAACATGAGAGTGCATTATAGGAACACGTGAGCGACTTTCAAATAGAGACTTTATTATTTGCCTCATAGTATATTCGAAAGACATACCGTAAAAGTGACCGTTCGACCTCGTGAGTGTATATATATGCTACAGAAAACACGTTCGGCAATCGGTAATGTTTCAATGTATTATAGTGATCTTATGCAATGCATATAATATAATATTTGTGTTTGTTTAATATTGATATTTGCTAAACTCGTCGGTACAAATGCCCCAGACGGAAACTGTGAGAAGCTCCGGCAATCTTCTTAAGCGGAAACACTTACATTAAACTGACTCGACGATTCATATAACTGCATCCGTATATGTATTGCGTTTTTACAAAACTACATTAAACAAGTGATGTATATATAACAATTAACTATTTACGTAAATACTGCGTTCCTGCATGAATACAATTATTATAAATGGTTACCTGGGCTCGTGCTTGTGGGTCTTCCGCGATGTGTTAGGTGCTCCGTGCTCGCATTTGGACTTTCTATCGGTCATGATTGGGCTTCGCTCGGTAATGGCCGGCAGAGCTGTTTGATTTCGAGTATGGGGTACGAGAGCATATTCGGGGGGTCTCATAATCGTGGTCCCAGATTCTGGAGTGTGTGCGGTGAAGACATTTGGTGCAGCACATTGAACACTTATCCTGTTTTATTGTTTATTTTCGATTTATCATGAGCACATTAATATGACTGTTTATGAAAAACATATTGTTTCAACACCTAGCCTGATGTGCTCATGTGCACATCGATATATTTCTATATATATATATATATATATGTGTGTGTATATGTGTGTGTATGTATGTGTTTGTATATATACTTGCTCTACAGAATATGTAAAACATAATTATTTACCTACCACTATTATACCACTTTATATATATGCAATAAGCAATTGGGATGGGCTGTAACTAATGTTGCTAAAACTGGTAGCCCAACCGGTTTGCTCTTCTAAATTAACCTGTATTTATTAACTGTAAAGTTACATTGTAAATTTAGAGCAATAAAATGTGTTTAAACTAAAGCGGAAACACTTTCCTAACAACAAATTATTTCCGGCTCTACCGAGACCGGGGCCAATGTCTACAGCGGAACCTCTCTAAACCGGACACCATGAGAACATCCCAGGGTATCCGGTTTAGAGAGACTCCACTGTGAAGCATTTAATTAACTACTTCAAGACACGCGTGAGTGCTTTGCGATCATGAACATACATTATATTCAGAGATAAATGGACACGCAATATATGAAAATTAAGCACAACTAACTTGTCTATGTGTTCGGTTTAGAGGGGCTAAACTGTACAACATACTTATCCAATAAACCCGCCCTATATAGAAGCTTATCCGCAGTACAAAAGCCATTAGCCTGTTTGATGTTGTATCAGTATTTCCCAGAGACAAACGGAGGAAAACCTGTGATGGTATCACGTGTCCTACATGTAAGGATGCGTGAACCTATTATAAGGAGTTCAATTAGCGACGTGCTAATGCAATTAACAGTCCCGAGGTTAGTATATTTCAGGTGTGTACACTCACACCGTGTGAAACACCACGCTGAAACTAAATATACAAGCAACAAGACCACATGCCGAATAGAATGAAATATCGGAGTTTACTTTATCGATCGTCAGATTTTCAGACATTAATGTACATATAACCACGTTGATTCACCAGGTGTATGATCACGTGGTACTAACAACAACAACAACAACAACAACAACAAGTACTGAAACTTCCAGAATCCACCTGATTCAAAGTACGTATTCTTTTATAGTGTCCTTATTACGTAACGGATTTTGATGAAATATAGCTCATCAGACGCGTCTTGTTACAATGTAAGCTACATTTGGCGGTCTCTGTATTTTCGCCCAAACATATGTCGTTTTTGCGAAGAATCGATTTCCGTGTCTATCGACACGGAAATCGATTCTTCGCAAAAACGACATAAGTCTGTGCCAAACTCCCTGGGCCACCAAATGCAGCGTTTGCTGCGCCATATTTCATCAAAATCCGTTGCATATTAAGGAAAATATCAATTAATACTTACTTTGGAGTGGGCGACGTTGTTGTTGTTGTAACCACGTGATCATGCACCTTGATTCAGTAACAAAATGTCATAAAGCATATTGCATCGGCTTCCATTGTCATACAGTCTGCATGTGTTTGACCATGTAGCTCTCCATGACGAAGAAAAAAAGTCGTTAAGTTCACGATCAGTGTAGCCCCAGATCAGCCAGTGCATTCGCGCCGCATCACAGTGGATACACTGGTCACTATGTAATTATGGAACCCATGAGGTGTTTCACAGGCCCTATGCCATATCTTGACAACAGTATTCTGTTTATGCACGTACAATGTGGTTGTGACTGCAGACATGATGCGGATGTAGTTTGTGGCCAGTGTAGCTCCTGATCAAATAGCACACAATGTAATCGGATAGCGATTCATATTGCTTGTTAGAAGCATAATGGATGTTTCATTGATGAAATGGCGATCAGTACAGATTCTGATCAGACGGATGCACAGACTGATCTGGATCTACACTGGCCGCAAAACACACAAAACATTTCTCCGCTTAATATTTGGACACTTGATACATGTGAGCATATGGAACACATTCATACCGCCATTAACATGGCCTTGACCTTTGTACCTTCACATTGTTGCGGAAATACTTAGCCATTCTTTTGCGTCAAATAGTTTGTTCAAGTCTTTTCATCATCGTATATCTTTAATACTACTTGATGGATTGCTTCCATAGTTGGACCCCTGCTACATGTGAACAATTTGAACACGCTTATGTCCGCATTAACATGACTGGACATTTTTGACAACCACATGGTGCAAACACTTTAATATAACATAACTTAGCATAACTTTAATATTTTGACACTTGATACATGTAAGCATTTGTGATACACTCATGCCGCAAATAACATAACCTTGACCATTTTTACCTTCACACTTAGCCATGTTTACGTCAAAAGGTTTGACCAGTTTCGTCATTATCATATACCTTTAATATTACTTCATACGTGCGAGTATTAGGAACACACTTATGCCCACATTGACATGACCTGGACCTTTTTGACCGTCACATAGTTGTGGAAGCACTTAGCCAGTGTTTACGTCGAAACGAAATTTTAATATTACATGATGGATTGCTTCACTACTTGGACACTTGATACATGTACGCATTTTGAACATACTCATAACATGATCATGCTACGGTCAAATGCCTCGGCAGGGGCGAAACGGCATCCGTGTCGGAATTCTTGCATTTTGTAAAAAGCTCATTACTGCTGATCAATATGACGAAATTGGTCACCCTGTAGTAGCTGTCTCGCATATGGTAATGAGAAAGGAACATCCATTGCTGAAGGGAGAGTGGACTGATAACGCCATTGCTACTGCGTCGTGTGATATGAAACTGGGGCAGTCAATCTACCATTTCTCACAAGGTCCAAGTGGTCATGTGATTGTAAATAGCTCTCGTGATGTACCAGGGGCCCGTTTCACTAAACTTCGTACGACTAAAATGTTCGTAAGTGCAAATTTAGGATCGTCTGGAAATTTCAATTAATGGATTTACATTTATTGAGCATAGGCTGCACATGCAGCCTATGCTCAATAAATGTAAAACAAATAATTGTTTACAAAACAACAGTGTTAATGTGAACTTTACATCTTATTTTTGCACTTACGAACATTTTAGTATTACGAAGTTTTGGTGAAACGGCCCCCAGTTGTCGCCAAATTGTACTATACCACGAGATCATCGCTATGAACAACAGCCCCGTGCAGTTGATCAATATGAGAGTTATGGACCACACGAGGCAACTACTTATCACGAACTCATTGGTCGCAAAGGTCTCATTCTCGATAAGAATTGTGCGTAATTGTTAGATCTTTATTGTATTAAGACACAAGGCAGCACGATTGCAATGATGGTGCCACACGTGCCTTTACGCAACCTTGGAACAAACGCTCTAGTCGCTGAAGGAGCTAAGTGACACGCTCACCACAGGTCAGCCTTCATGCCTTCATCTCTACGTATTGGGGCTCAACCACCAGCAACTACAATAATGGCATTTAATGGCATTTAATGGCACTAGACTGACACTGTGCATACATACTGTTTGACATTCCATCACTATGTCTGCACAGTGTATTGAAATAAGTCCGTTATCAACTGAGATATACAATTTGAATTGCCTACATGTATATATCATCTGATAACAGGGAATCATGTCAATTATGGCATCACCATGGTCCATATAATCACCATTGACGATAGTTTCAGCAAAGGCAGAACCAATCATGTGATGCAGGTGTATAATTCCAGCACAAAAATATTTACACAATTCCCTAAGATTTGATTGGCCCGTAGCAAGTCTCTGTCCAAAATTTATATACCAGTAAACTCCCTTCAAAATTTCAAAGAATACTTAGCTAGCAAAGTATACTTTGAGGGAGGAATCATTTATTTTCCCTGAAATGCATTATGTCATATAGAACTAACCACTGCATATATTTGATGATTAAAAGTATGCATAATTATTATACTGAATTTATTACATTATTACAGCCAAAATGGCTGTGATAATGTAATAAATTCAGTATAATAAAAACTAATACATTTATCCTAAAATTTAATATTTCTCCCTCAAAGTATACTTTGCTTATACATTCTCTGTTGGATTGCTAACTGATTCTGTCTCCAAGATGCTTAAACTAGAACATTATGTAAAACTAATGTCTCTCATGTTGGTCATTTTGAATTCCAATATGGCGCTGGTTACCATGGTGATACTAACGGGTATCCGTTTTCCAATGATTTGGTATTCATCAAAGAGTCTGTGTACAAAATGTGATGCTTTTATCACAAAGTGCACAATTATTTTCAAATATGCTGTAAAACTGCTGCACTATGATGAGTATGCTTGTTATACGATCGTTTTTAAAAAACGGTACGTATTATGTTTTACCGCGGGGCGGGCGGGCGGCGGACAGAACAATGCATAGTTTGTGTACACAACTCCTCTGAAACCGTTCAGTCGATCGATCTGAAACTATACACACGTCTTCTAGACATATTGAAGATGTGCATCTTGGTGTTTTAATGCTGAAAGAATATGTTTTAACAAAAATATCACCTTTTTAACTGAGCCATTATTTCTACATTTGTGTATACAATTCTATATAGGGTACATCGTTTGTGTACACAACTCCTCTGAAATAGTTCCATGATTCGGTCTGAAACTATACACACGTCTTCTACACATATTGGAGATGTGCACCTTGGTGTTTTTATGCCGAAATATAACTTTTTAACTCAGGCATTTTTTTTAAATTGTTTTATCCAATTATATATAAGTTATACTATACACATATCTACCTAAATTAGTATACCTGTTTATCAGAACAAGAGGAAGAAATAATGCTATAGATTTTCAAATTCTCATTAATGTTTCTTGCCTTGGTAACAGCTTCACATTTCTGCATCTTCACTGTCTGGCACATCTTCGACGGGCGTATTGTGTGACTTACGGCACTCTTGTTTGTATGTACAGTTGTGCCACCAAGGTACATACACCGGTGCCTAGCCATGAAAACTAGTGTGTTACTGAGTTGTGACAAGCTTAGCCCAAGACCAGCCTGTTAAATAGCATACTCTAATTAATCATACTATAGGTGAATTATCCATGGATTTTTAAAAATAACGAAATGAAACCACAATCATATAATACCGTACTTGTACGGATGTACTAGTTGAGCGGATGAAACATAACAGTTTGTCAGTCCCATGTTGTGGTTGCGGGTCATAACTATTATGAATTCAGCCAGCAGAATCAGACAAACAAGCGATTATTTTGACATTTCGTAATCAGACATCGAGATGCACGGTTTTCCGGCTGATAAAAACCTTTAGATAGTGTACATGCATGATTAGCGTACTATATGATACTAACAATTTGTAATCATATACAGCAGAAGGAGTGCATTGTAAAGGAGTAATGAAGGATCGTAGCTAGTTATCTCCGTTGAATTTATTTATAGAAATCCGGTCCCATTTGTGTAGTTTAAGGCCTTATTGCTTGTGAAAAGAGTGAATGTAGCATGATTTGTTGTGAGTCGAAATATTGACTAGTGTTGATCCAAATCATCCTAAATATCTACAGTGGGGTCAGCGTGTAAGTGCACACACGAACGAACACGACAGGTTGGAACGCTGACCCCACTGTATTTCATGTATAAAAATAAAATGTAAATATTTTTCTGCATTTTTTCTCATTTCGCATCAAAAGTGTATGTTGTTACCACTCAGTTGAACCGTCTCGGCGAGACGGTTCAACTGAGTGGTAACAACATACACTTTGGGTGGGTAGCGAACCAACCTGTCGTGTTCGTTCGTGTGTGCACTTACACGCTGACCCCACGATAGGCAATCAGTAGCCTATTTCACCAAAATTGTAAGTATACTTATCTAGCAAACTATACTTTGAGGGACAAAGTTTCAATTTAAATTTATTGCATTATCACAGCTGTGATAATGTAATAAATTCGGTATACATGTAATAATTCTGCATACTTTTAAGCATCAAATATATGCAGTCGTTAGTTCTATATGAAATAAATCATTTCGGGAAAAATAAATGATTCCTCCCTCAAAGTATACTTTGCTGGCTAAGTATTCTTTGCAATTTTGAAGAAATCGGCTACTGATCTGGGACAACATTATTTGACAGATTCATTCCTTTTGTTGTCCGGTTTAGAGGGGTTCCACTGTACATGGGTCACACCGCCATCTTTAATTAGCGCTGGTTTCCTCATGAACTCGCACAGAGATTATCAGACTACGTGCTGTCTGTATCACCCATAATTCATCACTGTTTATTAATAACAGAAAGTTAATACTTAGAGTTTCGGATTCCAGATAAGAGGAGTGTGAGAGAAAATAATTAATCCGTTTCATCAAATCAGATTGTGCGATACACAGCGGTCTGCGTTTGTTTATCTTGCCCAGATTATCAGCGTTACCCAACGTTTATTGGGAATGCCAACTCGCAATCAAGCAGTTTGATTGTCTGAGCCTGAGCTCAGACAATCAAGCTGCTTGATTTCAAGCGAAATAGTCCAGTAGTCGATTTCATCAACATGC